>JAJMGK010000004.1:0-574959 GCA_030575035.1 Suhomyces vadensis | reverse complement strand
TGGTTAAGGCGCGGTGCTAATAACGCCGAGATCAGCAGTTCGATCCTGCTAGGGACCATTTATTTTTTGAAGTTTGTTTTCTATGACGAAACGTTTCACCTTTTTTTTGATTTTGTCCACTCAATACAGAAGATTGGCGCCTCACAAGAACCCCTCATTTGAAAAGGGTCTTTCATTGTAAGAAGCCGGAGGAACTAAAGGTGATACTAAGCGATGGTTGTTCTGCAGTTTTTTCTTTGATAAAGTGACCTCGGCGTGGTTTAACAGCGTACTGGATTAGGCATCTGCAAGCATTTCCCCCTCTAATCAGCAAATTATTCGTGGGTACTGTTATAATTATTGTAAAATTCGTTGTCTGCGTCATTAATTTCGGGCGGTACTAACGGACCGTGACATCTAATTGTCTAGAAGCGAGAAAATTTTACCTAACCGGTAAGCAGTGGCTATAATTAAGAACCCAGCATACTAGTATATAGATATAGTTTGTTATCTATTAATCAGACAATTACGATAAGATAGTGATGCTTCAAATCATGCAACAGTAGCCCCAGCCGATACATACAAGCTATTAACTTTACCTAGTCGCTTCGCTTATCCATAACCATTGAATAGTAATTTTAGATGCTCGCTCCAACAAGCCCCTCTCGCTATTTCGAACCATGTTTATCTTGTATTTACGGCATTCGGTTTCGCACTTGGGTAATTTCGGCACTTTGAGATATTTTACCGCACAAAATTATAATCCGAACGGCGTACCACATTGGAATTGAAATGCCCGGCCAGAGGTACAAATTAGACATGCATACTCCCGCCGTTAAGTAACTAATCAACCTATCTTGTTAGACACAAAAGATATTTGGCCAAGGCTATAACAGGAAACTTCTGTGATCTATTCCAGGTCAGTGCCGTACTCGTTTCCCCACTAAATGTATCATGGAGCCTGGTAGCGTTATCTATATTTCGCGATGATCGCGATTGTTCCTTTTATTCCTCCACGCATTGACAATCTTATCTCTGCACGTATTGCGAATCTAGTCCGGAGAATAAAAATATCTCTAGTATTATCTTGTGGTCGATTTCGTATTTAAACTAGCCAGTTCCCGAGATTTTGTAAAGGTCATTCAGAATTTAGTAAGGGCTTTTATTAAATAATGAAAGATACAAAGTCAAACACCAGTATATATCGATCGAATGCATCTTTCTTGGATCTTGGAATCTCGAATTCCAGAATCGTTCATGTCGACGAGAAGGGAAAGATGTTGTCGCCCACCAACTCGGGCAGTTCTACATTGGAAACTTTTGATGAAAACACATTGGAGAGAGGGTTAAAGTCCAGACATGTCCAACTTATTGCCATTGGTGGTGCTATCGGGACCGGGTTATTTGTCGGATCAGGTTTTATTTTAGCACAATGTGGCCCTGCTGCCTTACTTATAGCCTACATTATCATGAGTTCAGTTATCTATTTTGTGATGCAAATGTTGGCAGAAATGACTGCGTTTTTGCCCTTACCAGGTAACGGTGCCCAGGCTTTTGTAAGTGACTATGTGTCTGAATCTTTTGGGTTTGCAATTGGTTACAACTATTGGTATGCTTTTAGTATATTGGTGGCTGCCGAGGTCACCGCTGCAGCAATTGTGGTGGAATATTGGACCACCAAGGTGAACATCGCCGCATGGATCAGTATAATGTTGTTTGTGATTATTGGTCTCAATATGTCTTCAGTTAAATATTTCGGAGAATCGGAGTTTTGGTTTGCATCTTTGAAATTAATAGCCCTTACTGGTTTGATAATTTTGGGGATTGTTTTGTTCTTTGGTGGTGGGCCAAATCATGATCGTTTGGGTTTCAGATACTGGAAACATGGTCTTGCATTCCACGAACACTTGACTTCAGGTTCTACTGGTCGCTTCCTTAGTGTATGGACCGCCCTTATCAAGTCCGGGTTTTCATTCATTTGTTCCCCAGAATTAGTTGCAACTGCCGGTGGTGAATGTCAAAAACCTCGTAGAAATATTCCGAAAGCTGCTCGTCGTTTCATATACAGATTGGTGTTCTTTTATGTTATTGGTGTGTTAATTATTGGTGTTATTGTCAGTTCATCAAACCCCAGATTGGAGAGCGATCAAGGCGATGCTTCTGCCTCGCCCTTGTCATTGGTATCCAAAGTGCGGGTATCCCTGCCTTGAACCATATAATTAATGCAGTCATCTTGACTTCTGCCGCTTCCGCTGGTAATTCTTTCTTGTATTCGGCTTCTAGAGCTATGTACTCCATCTCTTGCAGAGGTCTTGCTCCTGCTATTTTCAAAAAGACCAATAGATTGGGTGTTCCGTATTATTCGGTTGCTGTCTCATCATTGTTTGGATTCTTGTCATACTTGAATGTTTCCTCATCAGCAGCAAATGTCTTTAGTTGGTTCTCAAACATTTCGACTATAAGTGGGTTTATTTCTTGGATTTTGGTCGGTGTCGCTTATTTAAGATGGAGAAAAGCCATTGAATACCACAATCTTTCTGACAGAGTCACATTCAGAACTCCATTCCAACCATTTGGTGCCTACTATGTTATTTTCTTTGTCTCTCTTATCACCATAACTAATGGTTATGCTGTGTTTTTTGATTTTAATGTTGGTGACTTCTTGGCTGCCTACATTACTTTGCCCATTGTAATAGTTCTTTACGTGGGACACAGATTCTACGCATTCTACTGGAAGGGCGTTACAACTTGGGTCAAACCTATTCAAGACATTGACTTATTCACTGGCTTGGATTTGATTGAAGAAGAAGATAGATGTCAACCAGACCCAATTCCAAAGAATTTCATCGAAAGAGTTTGGTACTGGATTGCTTGATGAAAATTCTTTTTCACGCTCTGAAATATTTTTGGCCCCTAAACTATTCAATTCTACTGTATAATAATTCTTGATGAACAAATTAGCCATATTTATCGTATTATTGTAGTCGATCCATTTGCGCCTTGATTGCAGCCATTTTCCGATGCTCATCTCGTTAATTTGCAACATCCGTCCTGCATATAGTCACAAAATTTTCCCTGTCGGTTTGTGTAATTTTCACCTCTGCTCAAAATTTAGCTAAATTTCGAAAAAGAGAAGAGTTCTA
The DNA here is from genome assembly GCA_030575035.1 of Suhomyces vadensis. Taxonomy (NCBI): domain Eukaryota; kingdom Fungi; phylum Ascomycota; class Pichiomycetes; order Serinales; family Debaryomycetaceae; genus Suhomyces; species Suhomyces vadensis. Next base: position 571,837 of record JAJMGK010000004.1, on the reverse strand, counting down.
GAGTATCTGTACGTGCTAACCAAAATGTCTAGTTTATCTCAACAATTAAAGTCTATTAACGAGAAAACAGCTTCGGTTGCCTTGGACCGTAAAAGCAGGTCTAAAATCCATTCGAAATCTCTAATTTTCGATGCTAAAACTGCAGCCACCCAAGATTACGACTACATATATCAGGTAGGAACGGAGGGAATCGATGAAATCAGTGAAATAGATTCTAGATTTGCCAAGTTCAAGCAAACTCTCTTTTCCGAAACTTCGATTACTTTGGACAGAAATGTTCAACCTAAAGATACCGTGGACCAATTAGACCGTAATGTCGAGGCTTTCTTGGCCTTGATTGGTCCGTACTTGCAATTAAGCCCTGCCATTAAGGCCTTGGAATGGCTAGTAAGAAGATTCCATATCAACATCCACAATTCTGAATTATTGTTGTTGACCTCATTGCCATATCATAGTCAGTCGGTTTTTGTAAAGATAATGAATGTGATTCCAAACGGAGTATTTCCAAAGATTTTTGAATGGCTTGTTGGTTACAAAGGATTATTGAAATCACCACCAACTTCATCAATATTGAAAGCTTTCCACAATGACTTTGAAATATTCAAATTATACACCATGTATTTGTTGGAACAATTCAAAAACTCGACCATCTACAAAGAGCAGTTAGTGTTCTACTTAACCTTCACTGTACAATTATTGGCTTCATTATCCAAAAAATTGGATTTGCTTAATGAAACCTATATGCCGATATTATTACAAGTAATTGGTACTTTGTTATTACCAGTGAGCCAAGATAAATTTAAATTTTCATCATCTATTACACATGATATTAAATTGACTGCATACTCCATAGTAGCAGTCCTTGGTTCAGTGGTTCCTTTAACACCGGAATTGATCAGATCCTTGACCCAGTCTATATTGGCTGATCCTAAATCTTTAGACAACTCATGTTTAAAGCAAACCATAATTGTCTTAGGTCAATTATGGAACTATTATAATGCCGAGATAGAAGCCTCTGAGTTAATCTCACAATCATTCAAGGAATTAACCCCTCAATTACTTGTTCAAAATAACGAGTTAATAAGAAGCTTGGTTTCTGAAGGTTACAAACTTAACAAGTTCTTGATCCATTTCTGGATCAGTTCTTTCCCAAACCACGAAGCATATCAAATCTTCGAGTTGATTGAAGTTCCCACCAAAGTAGAAACTTACTATAAATTAATATTCAACAGACTACTCGAATTCACCACTACCAGCACTGAAGAATATATTAGAAATATCATTATTCAGGTGTTTGAAGATTTGCTTAAGCTCAACATCGATCATTTCAACCAAGTTTTGAAGTTTAACAACTTGAAAATAGATGACTTGGAAATGAGATTGATGATCACATTGGGTATTGACACTAATATTCATTCAGATGATATAGAATTCGATGCCGATGAGGAAATCGAAGAAGAAGGTTCAGCTGAAATTGCCTCTGATATTGATCTTGGATCGTTGAAAGTCTCAATCGATTCCTTCTTTAACAACTCCACTCAACTTGAGTTCAACAAATTGTCGCATTCGTTGTTAACTCTTCTTAATGGTGATAATGTGGCATCTCAGAAATTACTCGGACAGTTCGAAGAATCAGTATTTTCATCAATAGAATCAGCATATTCTTTCTTCATTAGATTTGCTTTCACACCATCTGTTCCATTAATAGTAAGATTAACCACAATGAAATATTTGTTAAACCAATTGAAACAAATAGCTGCCTCTCCAAACCCACAGGATATTTATTTGTTGATACCAGTCATTTTGCTTGGATTGTATGACTCCAACAAGGCTGTCAGAACTGCTTCTGTTGAAATACTAAAGGTCATAAAGGATCACACTACCCATCTTCACCAGGGTAAGAAAAAGGTCAAGACCACTTTGTTCTTGGAAGATCAAATATACGGAGACGCTGAGCCTTCCAAGAGAGCCATTATTCCTCCTCAAGATGCCGTATTCTTGACTGAATTATTGTTTAAGGACGATTTATTGGAGGATGTCTTGCTTGACAACGGACGTTTGAACTATATTTTGTGGGAAGTCATTTTCAAGAGTTCCAAAACAGGACTGAAGAAAATTGGACAGTTACTATTAAAGACATTTATCTTAAATCAATGGTCATTAAACTCATGGCCTATAGTATTTAAATGGAAGATTTGGAATATAATGGCTCAAGAAAATGAACGTGGTAGTGACGACAGGTTTTTCTTCGACACTGATTTGAACGAATATTTTGGTCAAAGATCCATGTATCTTGAACAAGCTTCCGAGTCAAAAATCGACTTCTTCAATGAAGTCGAGCTTCAAGTTACCAAAATGGTCGGTGGTGTTAGCTCTACCGAAAAAAATGGCTCTAAAGAAGTAAACTGGTTGGTTCAAGGTTTAGAGAACCCTTCTGGAAACTTTCAAATAATGGTCAACCAAAGATTAACTAAGGTATTCAATACTTTCAAATCGGTCGACTTGAGAATGCAGCTCGTTAACAAGCTTATCGAATTGTTAACCAACGAAGTAGCCATTGACATAGATGCCATGGAAACTTTGCAATCGTTAACTATTGACCACGAGCTTTTTATTTTGGCATTGGGCAACGTTCAATTGAACTCACAAATGCCTGAACAAGGAATTGTGAAGAGAAGAAGAAGATCTTCTAACTCTACCAAACAGGCCATGGCTAGAGATGATATAAACAACATGGCATCCAACCATTTGAAGAAATTGACCATAATCTTAGATGTTTTGGATAAGAGTTTGAGACACGAAAATGCCAACGGGATCGATCTTGCTCGTCCCAACTTGCTCCAGGCATTATTCAAGATTTTGACTGATTTGGACTACTTGGGCAATGACGGAAATTTGCCAGTTCTCTATGCACAGGAAACATTGGCTTCGTGTATGTTCTTGAGCATTGTGTTGATGAAATCTAGCGAAAAAACATTTAAGTTTGATTCCAACTCTATTCGGGCCGACTTGATTGTAAATTCCATCAGATCTTCACAATCACCTCAGGTTCAGAACAGGTTATTGTTGGTAATTGCTGAGTTAGCATCGTTGGCACCGGAGATTATTTTGCATTCGGTAATGCCAATTTTCACCTTTATGGGTGCTCACACCATTAGACAAGATGATGAATTTTCCAACTCTGCATTGCAACAAACCATTGCAAAGGTTATTCCAGCGTTGGCAAAAAACGGAGGTTCTTCTATCACAAGTGAAATCGAGTTTTTATTAACCAGTTTCGTTGCTGCCTTCCAGCATATCCCAAGACACCGTCGAGTTAAATTGTTCACCTCGTTGACCAAGACTTTGGGCTACGACAAGTCTTTGCATGCGCTCTTATTCTTAATGGGACAACAATTTGTTAACAACTACAATAAAAATAAGATGTCTGAATGCGATGCAGTATTGGAATTCACATCTTCGTTCCTCAAAGGTTTCTCGGCATACGAACAGTTGCAAGGGATCGAAGGGTTTTGTGAGTTATGGGATCAGATTCCTATTACTCAAGTAGATCCAAACTCTACGGAACATACCAAGTTGAGTTCTAGATCCATTTTTGGAATCTCCATCTTATCATTAAATGATGAGGGTTTGTCGGTGATGAAGTCTCAGCTCTTGAAGTTTATTGGTAATGTTTTGAGTAAGGACACTTCACTGAATTACAACGGAGTTTCGTCCATCAAGATCAAAGTTGCACTTGTCTTATTGGATAACAAGGTCTCTGAGACTGATAAAACTCAGGTGTTGAATGGCTTTAGAAACATTACCTCGTTTATCTTGTCTGGATTGGATACTTTTACGAACAAGTCCACCAACAAAGATGTTGCAGCCAACTTGTACGATATTTTGGCCAGCTTCTTGGACTTGTTGCCATTAAACTACTTTGTCGACTCGATTATCGACTCCCTTAATATTGAGATGCTTTCTGATCCGTTGTCCATCAGGATTGCAAGAAACTTTGCTATCTTGTCTGCCAGCAAATTTGAAAGCGAGTTGAACAGTGTCAATAATGTAGACGAGTTAATCCAAACCAGTATCTTGAACCAATTATTACCGGTTTTGATTAGTGGAATCAAGAAGAATATTGATCTTGAATTACAACAGGCATATCTTAACACCTTTGCTACGATTGTGAATAAGTTTGGATCATTTGCATCTAAGGAATTGATGAATGCAACTAACTCTAAGATCTTGATCGACTCTTTGGGTCCAATTACCTCGAACAACGGTTTATTGAGTGACGTCCCTGAACTCATCATCTCTTCGATTAATTCCATCGCTGCCGTGGTAAATACTTTGGGGGTCAAAACCATCGGTTACTTCCCAAAGATCGTTCCCCCAGCTCTTAAAATCTGGAAATCAACTACCATCGTCGGTGACGATGAAGACTTGGAAGCTGCCAGACTCTTGCAAGCCTCTATCATGATCTTATTGTCATGTTTAATTAAAAAAATCCCTGCTTTCGTCACCAGCACTTTAGACTCCATCTTGATCACAATCTTGTCAAGCGATCTCATTGAGTCTTCTATAAGGTCTAACGTTTTGGGCTTGGTAGTCGAACATATGGATTTATCAGCCGTGTTGAAATCGTTGTGTGACATCTGGATCAATAAGAAGTTTTATGAAAACGATAGTGCCGCTAACCTTGGGTTGTACTTAAACACTTTCCAACTTACTATTGATAAGATCGACAAGAAGTCTGCATCTAGTCAATCTACATTATTCATGAAATGGTTAATCCAAGCATTCGAATTTAGACATTACTCTGAAAATGCCATCGAGGGCCACGGTTCCAAGTTCGATAACAATACCATCCATAGACTTGAGAGCTCGTTCTCGTCGTGTGGAATCAGCTACGTCATGAAGTTGAACGACAAGAACTTCCGTCCACTATTCGCCAACTTGGTCAGATGGGCTATCGATGGTGAAGGCTCCAATTTGTCCTACAACACTGAAACTTCAAGATTGCTTGCTTTCTTTAGATTCTTCAACAAATTGCAAGAGAAATTGAAGAGCATTATTACATCTTACTACTCGTACTTGATGGATCCCGTCTCGTCTATCTTGAATAGATTTGCTAGTGGAGATTTGAACGATATCAACTTAAGAAGAATCATTTTGAATTCGTTGACTTCATCGTTCAAATATGACCAAGATGATTACTGGTCACAACAGGGTAGATTCGACAGTGTGTGTAATCCATTGTTGTCGCAGCTCGCCAATATCGAAGAAGGTATTGGTAAGTACTTGGTGAAGTCGGTGTCGTCATTTGTTACGAATGTTTCATCCGAAGAATACAACGAAATCTTGGTGCATGGACTTATTAAGTACATTTCTAATGAAAACGAGTCGACAACTTCCAAATGCAAAATTTGGACGATTAGAACTTTAAGAACCATTTTCCAAAAGATGGGCGAACAATGGTTGACTTACTTGCCTACATTGATTCCGTACATTGCGGAATTGTTGGAGGACGATGACGAAGAAGTGGAAATGGAGGTCAGAAGCGGTCTTGTTAGAGTAATTGAAAACGTCTTGGGTGAACCATTAGATAGGTACTTGGACTAATCCACTCTGGTTTAGACACCCCTTACATAGGTGCATAGAGAAATACATATTCTATTATAAATTTTAATAAGAGGGGCACTTTTGGACTGACCAAAATCCATTTCAAATATCAGACGTATGCTTGGGACCAGTAGACAATTACTTGACCATCCTGGTTAAAATTAGCTGCAAAATTTCCTGCATCAAAATAGGCAATTTCGTTACAGTTCAGGCGTGCGTGTACCATATAGGAAAGTTCTTCGCTCTTCCACGATCACCATTGAAAACGGCGCCTTATATATAGAGGAGTCCCCACACCAGAGTTCATCACTTAACAAGCAAAATGGTAAGTATAAGGTGCAGTGGGTGATGTTAACGATTCCGCGATTTGATTCGAGACACAATGTCTTTCAACGACATGGATTTTATTATTAGTGGTTCGTGACATCAAATATTTTTCAGTACTAACAATTTTCAGTCTTTCTTAAAATCCGCCCAAGCATTGAAACCATTATTTGACCGTGTATTGGTTCAAAGATTGAAACCAGCCACTCAAACTGCTTCCGGTATCTTCATTCCTGAAAAGAACCAAGAAAAGTTGAACCAAGCCACTGTTATTGCTTCTGGCCCAGGTATGACTAATACCACTACTGGTGAAATTATCCCTACCTCGGTCAGACCTGGTGACAAGGTCTTGTTGCCATCTTTCGGTGGAAACCCCGTCAGAGTTGGCGAAGAAGAATACTTGTTGTACACCGACAAGGAAATCTTGGCCAAGATCGAAGAGTAAGCTGCGCTCCCATTGACTCCATAGTCTGTTCTGTAAATATATGATACTTGTACCAACTTATGTAAGCGACCACTGGTGATCATGTGCACAACCGATCGCATTCACGATGTTTAGGCGGCGATAGTGCGTCCTGCACATACCGTCCCAGTCACTGGCTTGGACCAAACGGGGAAAGGCCACGATCAAACAAGAACCACGGAGAACCCAGTAAGTGGAAGAAATAGCTGTAACAACAATCAAATCAAGCAGCAATAAGTTTCTTTAAGTTATCCTGACTAATTCACGCAAAACTTTAGATACATTCCAGCATAAGTTCCACGAATACCGAAAGAGGGGCTACCATAGATACCAACCATGTCATCATCAACAACAGCACCAGGAAATAACTTTGCCCAGTTCAAATTAGTACTTTTGGGTGAAAGTGCAGTAGGAAAGTCTTCCATAGTACATAGATTTGTTAAAAATACCTTTGATGACTTGAGAGAATCAACCATTGGAGCAGCATTTTTAACTCAATCCATCACATTACCTGAAACCCAAACCACCATCAAGTTTGAGATATGGGATACTGCCGGTCAAGAACGGTACAAATCTTTGGCACCTATGTACTATAGAAACGCCAACGCCGCTCTCTGTGTGTATGATATCACCAGTAAGGCTTCGTTTGCTAAGGCTCAGGACTGGATTAAAGAGCTTAAGAAACAGGCCCCGGAAGGAATAGTTATATCTTTAGTGGGAAACAAAAGCGATTTGTCTGATCAAAGAGAAGTTGAAGAGACTGAAGTTGAAGAATACATTCAACAAATGACTGAAGACGGCAGTACGATTGTTACATCTGAATGTTCAGCCAAGACGGGAGATGGAGTATTGGACATTTTCAATAAGATTGGCAGAGCATTGCCGGTCGAAGAAGCCATCGGCGGCAACAACAAGAGAAACAGGGCTACGGGTAGAAGGCCAGGCGGTGTTGATTTGGGAAGAAACAACAGACAGCAGCCACAATCTTCGGGTTGTTGTTAGCTACATCTACACCAGACTATTCTGCTCTAGCAACTCGAATTATCCATACTGAAAACAATATCGAGCATGAACCAGATACGAACAACGATAGCACTAGTGTCTTGTTACTACTAATACTGTTCTGTTGGCTCCTCTCCTGTCGTTCAACATGCTTACATGGTGCTAGTACTAGCAGTACTGTTTTTGTTCTGCTTACTGGCTTCCACGCATTTTCAGTTTGTTTCACTCAACCCTCATCCTGGCCCCTGCCGATTCATATTTATTTCGTTTATACATCTTGCGCCATACACACTTTAATTCATTGCCGTAGCTGCCACCGACTATGGCTGAGTCCGGGTAACCGGCAGCCATCAACCGTTTGGTGATGCCCGCGGCGCCCTGGCATGTTTTGTTCGCGCACGACCAGGTCTCGTTAGCAGTTTAAAATCACCGAAAAATTTTTCACTTGTTCATCCTGCTCTTTATCATTATACACACATATACAATGTCTGCTCGTCCTCAAGTTTCCGTTGTTTCCGCCAAGGGTGAACAAACTTCTACCCAATTACCATTACCAGCTGTCTTTGCCTCTCCAGTCAGACCAGACTTAGTCCACTCTGTCTTTGTTAGAGTTAACAAGAACAAGAGACAAGCTTACGCTGTCTCCGAAAAGGCTGGTCACCAAACTTCTGCTGAATCATGGGGTACTGGTAGAGCTGTTGCCAGAATTCCAAGAGTTGGTGGTGGTGGTACCCACCGTTCCGGTCAAGCTGCTTTCGGTAATATGTGTCGTGGTGGTCGTATGTTTGCTCCAACCAAAACTTGGAGAAAATGGCACGTCAAGGTCAACCATAACGAAAAACGTTATGCTACCGCCTCTGCCATTGCTGCTTCTGCTGTTACCTCTTTGGTTTTAGCCAGAGGTCACAGAGTCGAACAAGTTAAGGAATTGCCATTGGTTGTTTCCAACGAATTCGAATCCGTCACCAAGACCAAGGAAGCCGTCGCTGTCTTGAAGGCTGTTGGTGCTCACAAAGATGTCATCAAGGTCATCAAGTCCAAGAAGTTGAGAGCCGGTAAGGGTAAGTTGAGAGGTAGAAGATTCACTCAAAGAAGAGGTCCATTAGTCGTCTACTCCCAAGACAACGGTCTTGTTAAGGCTTTAAGAAACGTCCCAGGTGTCGAAACCTCCGACGTCAAGCACTTGGGTTTATTACAATTAGCCCCAGGTGCTCACTTAGGTAGATTTGTTGTCTGGACCCAAGGTGCTTTCGAATCTTTAGACTCTGTCTACGGTTCCGACTCTACCAAGTCCATCAAGTCTAACTACACCTTACCAGCTAACATCATCTCCAACACCGATGTTGCTAGATTAATCAACTCTGCTGAAATCCAAGCTGTTGTCAGACCAGCTGGCCAAGCCACCCAAAAGAGAACCCACGTCTTGAAGAAGAACCCATTGAAGAACAAGCAAGTCTTATTAAGATTAAACCCTTATGCCAAGACCTTTGCTGCTGAAAAGTTAGGTTCCAAGAAGGTTGACCAAAAGAAGCTCAAGCCATCTGCTGGTCAATTCGCCAAGGTCTTAAAGAACTAAATTTAGTTGTGTCAGACTACAATCCCACCAAAATTATATAGTATCGAGCTATTGAAATCTAATATATAATTGAAATAATGTTTATCGTAGGGGTGTAATTGATTTTAGCATTTGCCCTTTGTTGCTTCACAAAACGAAATTTTTTAGCGTCGGGTGTTTCACAGCCAAACTGTTTTGAGTTGGAGTGTTTTAATGGCAGATTACTATGTCTAAGGGTGTGTGTATTCACAAAAGTTAATAATAACAGAAACTAAAAATATTTGAACGTAGAAGATGGAAAAGTATTATACAATTTGTAGATAGTGTGGTCGATCAAGATGAAAGTGGTGGAACGACGTTCATTTGGAAATAAGTCTTTCCTGTTTGCAGATCAGTACCGATAACGTTACCTCTTTGGTCCGAGTACTCACAAATAGTATACTGTTGCCATTCGTTGTTACAAATGACCCTGGCACAACCAACACGTGAAGTTGACTTCCATACAACCTGAGTAAAATGACCGGTTGCTTCAGAGAACCCCGGCTGGTTGTAGTTGTAGTCTTTTATTTCGTCGTACCAGGCATCTACAGGACTTATTCCTCCAGGATAACCTGCGGCTAAGTTTTCACCATATGGCCCATGCGAATGAATCAATTGGACGTTATCACAAGAGAAATTGGCTTGGGCATAATTATGGGCAAACGTGGCTAAAGAATCGTCCCAGGTTAAAGATTGGACACCATGAAGAGCCCTCTTTTTGTTGTGTTCGTTCAAAATATCCGAGTTGAATTTTTGATCGTTGTAGATATTGGAAGCTCCAGTTGGGGCGGCAGAAGTAGAGCTACTTTCAGCAGTAGATGATGAGGTGGCAGATGCGTGGGTCAAAGTAAAGAATGGTGTGGTTGAAGTGGTTGGAGGGGCAGAGGAGCTACTGGTGGTTAAAATAGGAGCTGGGGCTGCACTCGTCTGTTGTGGTTGCGATGATTGTACCTGCACTGTTGATAAGGTTGTTGGAGTGTAGGTAGAAGAAGGGACAGCCGGAGTTGAGGAAGTTTCTTCAGGGGCAGCAGCTGCTGATGAGGTTTGCTGTGGAGGTGGAGGAGCTGCTGAAGAGGTTTCTTGCGGAGGTGGAGGAGCTGCGGAAGTGGTTTCTTGCGGAGGTGGAGGAGCTGCAGAAGAGGTGGTTTCTGGTTGTGGGGCAGCTTGACTAGTCTCTTGTGGGGCTGGCGCAGCTTGTGTAGGTGCCTCTTGGCCAGGTGGTGGCCCTCCGATAGTTTTGATCACAGTTTGAACATCGACCACAGTATTGGTAGTATAGGTCTTCCAGTCAGTCACGGCTGGGGCAGTATGGTATCTAGTGATAACACCGGCAAGCACAGTAGTTGAAGTTAAAATGAAGGGAATGGCTTTTATTCTCATGTTGCAGGTATTTTAAAGAGCGTATTTGGAATGGGTGCAAATCAGGAATAATGAATGTAGTGGTTGAAAGAATGACTAGGTTGAAGAACCAAATGTTGTTTAGCTTATGCTTAAAGAAGGACTGGGGTTGAAAGTAAGTTTGGATAAGTATTTGAAATCTAACCAGTAGGGAATTATTGGATATTTAAACAATCTGAATTATCATACTTGTCTGTATATGGGGCAATTATCAATGGCCATTGACTGTACAGCGCAAGATCTAATACCGACACAGCCATAAACATTGCCCCATAAAGACTTTAACAAGCCATTTGGTCTCGTAATCTCGGTTATTTTCTGTATTCTTCCAGCATTCGTCCGACTATGGAAGTCGACCGTTAGACCAGCTAGGAATGGTAGCTTCTGCACCCGAAGCGTCGTTGCACCAGCTTGCTGCACTTCCTAATCGAGACATGCTCAGCATGTCACGTGTGTAAACCCGGCAGCGCGTCCGCCGATTCCTGCCCGCTGCTTTTCCAGACGGAGCACCGCCTGCCGCAAATAGTGCGGCGCGAAATGGCTCGTGCGGGCCAGCTCAGGGACCGATGCTTCTGCGCGCTCATAACACTAGGAGCGCCTCAGTAGCATCACGCGCGTGTCAAACCGCGGCACCCCACTCTGCACTCACGTGCGGTATGCCTGCTATTGTGAAACTGTAAACACGATAGGAGATCAGTTTACACGTTACGTGGTTACACGAAGGCCGTTCCATATTTAGGAATAAACGGCACAGAACAATTGGTGTATTGTCGACAATATCCTAGTGAAAAAGTTCTCCTACAACTGATCCAACCTATTGACGTACATTTTTGAGCTTGTCTTTTATTAGCCGCCCCTCTTGCTAATTTTTTATCTGCTTACTGTCGAGCCTTATCTTCACAGTAGTTTGAAAATTGTGCCGGAAATCTGCTGAAATTTAGACGGATTCTACTATTCTATTACCGGTTACAGAACTTTTCAACAACTAATTTACGTGTTCTTTGCATCATACCTATTAGGAGATCCTTTAAGGTACCATTCCTGTCAGAATATCTGTTATTAATTTGAAATTAACGTCAAATAATCTTACAACGAGTACGTGACACACTGTTCAAATCTATTTTTAATAGTCGGAGTATAATTTATTCCACGCTTCAAACTTATTGATATCATTCTTTACTAACTTAAAACAGAAGCATAATAAAAGATCTTGGCCAGTTATTGTACCTGTAAACCAGCCGTTTAAGATATCGATATCCTAGTATCAAAATCCAAATTTCAAGTTTCATAATACACATTAAAAACATCAAAAATGTTTAAAGGACTTAGAAAAAAGGCTTCGCTCCTTCTGTTGGCACTGACACCGCTGTCTACCACCCCGGATCCTTCGAATCAAGATTCTTCCAATTACACCAAGATTCTTCATCAAGTTCAAGACTTTGAAATATCTCTCAAAGCAATGGATTATCTTCTTGATGATAGAACTGAAGAAGGTATCAAGCTCCTCAAAAATTCATCTGATGAACAGAAGACAAACAGACCTGACCAACCATCTTCTATTTTTGTTTTAGCGTTGGGTGTTATGGAATTTATTGAAGCTACCTTAGGTTTTGAACCCGAACTTATAGAAAAGGCTCATAAAACATTGACCGCATCTGAAGCAGCTTCCCTTGTGAATTCCAAGTATAATGTCAAGTATCAATTATCTACTTCGAATATTTACCCACCGGGAACTGAACTCCAAGTGATTCATGCCGAGCTGACACTATTGAATGCTCTTTTGATGTTGTTAACTGAAAACAGCGGAGTCATTGAAGGTGCCAAGGCATTATTCAAACTTAGAAGGGCGTATCAAACTTTAGACAGTGTTTTTAACAAAGTTAAGGAGCTGGAACCAGTTTTTAATAAGAACTTGGAAAAGTTGAGAAGAGAAGCTTCAGCCACTAATTCCAAGAATTTAAGTACCGTTGATTTGCCAGGATTTCAAAATGAAAAATTGCAAGAGTCTTCTGCTTCATTACCTGAGGATTTGAAATTAATCCGGGAGTTAGAAAAGGTTTACCAAATGAGAAAGTCAAGAGTGGAAGGAACAAACTTGGGAAACCAGCATTTGAGCCAAGTAGATTTATTCAAGTTGCCAGATGATGGCTCAAGCGGGAATTTATCGAAAAAGAGCAGTCAATATTTGGATAAAGTCAACCATTTGCCAGGTCCTGAATCGGGATTTCCATCGCCTGCTGACTCGGGTGTATCATCTCCCAAGCTTTCCCAGTCAGTGATTTCATCAGGAAGGTCCTCGCCCAGACTAGTTGCCTCCACTCAAAGACCAATAAGTCCAAGACCTTCGTTCCAAAACTCTCAGTTTGCTAGAGGGTCCGATGTTGTGGAGTCTGGAGATGAAGATGATGAATTTACCGATGCTTTTGAAGAACTTCCAGCTTCAGAAAAAATCAATCATGAATTTAACCCAGTCGCCAGAGATTCTTACGATCATGGCCAATCCACTACTTCAAACGATACTGCTTCTCATGATCTTGGGTTAGGAAAAAACGAAACATCATTTCCTTCGACCTCGTCATCTCTTTTGTCCACTCCAAGTAACTCAACACGTTTCACGCCTCAAGATAACCATCTTCATGTGTCCACCATAGATGAGTTTATTCACTCGGGTGTTCAACTTTGCTTTGGTATTCTTCAGGTTGTGCTTTCATTAATCCCTCCCACAATTGGAAAAGTTCTCTCTATTGTTGGATTCAGAGGAGACAAGGAAGCAGGACTTAAAATGCTTTGGAGAACAGCCATCACCAGTAGAAACATCCATGGAGAATTGGCTTTACTTTGTTTGTTGATCTTTTACGACGGTCCCGTTCAATTTATTGATTTTGGCTACCAATTACCTGGTCAGGAAGATCAAAACGTCAAAGATATCATTTCTATTGAACAGAAATCGAGTATTTCCGACCAAGAACTTGATAAGGTATTAAGTAATCCTACTTTATATACTCCACAATTATTAACGAAGGCAAGGAAATTCTTTCCTCACAATGCCTTATGGATATTACAGGAAGGAAGAACTTTAGCTTCCCAAGGAAAATTGGCGCAAGCCATTCAGGTGATGCAAAGCTTTACCGACTCACCATCCAATGTCATTCAAATGCAACAGATCGAAGCATTGTTGGTCTTCGACAGAGCCATGTTCTATGTATTCTATCATGACTTTGAGCATGCTGCTAGAGATTTTATTTATTTAATTGACATCAACTCATGGTCCAAAGGTGTTTATTTGTTCATGGCAGCCTCGTGTTATCTTGAACACTATAGAATGATTAAAATGGGATTGGTTGAAGTACCAGAAGCCTCCAGAGACGAGGAGTTGCAAAAGTATGCTGATCTTGCCAAAACTTATTTCGACTTGGCCCCGACCTATGTTCCCGGTCATGGAGTTAATGCTACTAGCAAGAAAGGAGGACTTGGTGGCAGCAACAAACAGATGCCATTTGATAAATTTTTGTTGAGAAAATTGAAGCACATTGAAACCACCCAGAAATATCATCCTGGTTTACCATTCATTGACTGCATTGGTACATCGATCATTCATGAATTGATGTACTTCTGGAACGGATACAACAGAATGACCAATCGTGAATTGAACATGGCATTGAAGTTGTTGGGATACTCTGCTCGAAAGGGAAGTCCATATTCTTCTAACACCAGCTCCGTCAGCTACTCTAAGGTTGAAGAGACTGTTGACGAAGCCATGATTAGATACTTCTTACAGGGTATTACGTTGCGCTCGTTGGACCAGGTTTCGGAAGGGTTATCGTTGATTGATACAGAAGTGATTGCCAAGTACGTGATTTCTGATTATCCACAGTTTAAGTTCACCAAGTTGACGCACAGTCCCTACTTGTATCCAACAGCATTGTGTGAGAGATCGATGTTTGTGTGGACTCTTAGAACTTCAGTTGGTGGACACCTTAACGTTAAACAGGTGGTTCTGGAATGTAAGAACTGGTTGAAGAAGGGGAACGAAGTCGGTGAAGGGGATTACGAATTGAGTAACAGAACCGGAATGAAGCTCAAGGCAGCTGCTGACCGATTAGACGATCTTGCTGCTAAAAACTAGACCTGTCAAGAAATTGAGCTATACCCATATTTAGCGTGTATGATTAGATATTGTATGTAAAGAGAATACATGTAGAACATGCTTTCAAGACAATCATTTACTTGCTATCTAACCACCTGTATAAGTATGCCGGGTGGTTAGTTAAAGTACGAGTCTACCATTGTATCGGCGACGTTGAACCGGAAACAGAGCGTAATGAACCAAAATATACCCAACACCGGCAAGATTCCTGCTAGAACAATCATTTGCAAGATATGAACCGGATCGGATTTGCCTGCATTGGCCATGCCGGTATTTATGCTCAACGGTAACGAACTAAAGCCATAGAGGGTGATGACGAAGTAATAGCCCAACGATCCAAAGTACAACGAATTGCCTAGCAACAATGAAAAGATGGAGTTTTTAATCCTCAAAATAGGCAATAAGAGGAACTGCACCAAGTATAACAAGCACCAGATGACCAAAAACGAGTTACAATGAATATCGAAGCAGAAACCCCATTCGATGTAGTTGACATTCAGTCTGCTGCCCAGATTGAAAGGTCTTCCGGTAACAAAACTCGAGTTGAAGATCTTATTCGTTACAAACCAACTGAGGGTGGAGATCAACAATCCCGTAAGATAGAAGTCAATTAACACCATGTAGACGATCAAGCGAACAATGTCAATGAAATTGGGCGAGTACGCGAGACCCCATGCAATTGCACTGATTGACAAGAAACACGTCAACAAAATCAAGAAAGACGGATCATCTCGGGTGTAGCTCAACTTGCCGCCATTTTTGGTCAGCTGTTTGTAGTAATAATGGCTTCTGTACATCTTTTTAGGGTTGATAATCAAGTGAAATATTTCCCAAATTGCGGTTTCAAAGTCCAAAGTGGTTGGTTTGAACAACCGTTTGAACATCACCTTAATTTTATGCAACTGATGTGATAATGTGCTTGAATATGTCGATGTGTTTGGGTTGGTGGACGGGAACGTCATAGATGAAGCGGTGGATACTATGGATCCTGCAATGGAAGTGCCGCCATTGAACACACTACTGGGATTTCTGGCCAATTTGGGTGTTGCCGAAGTCAGATTCACTTGTGGAAACAAGTCCTGGGTACTGTAAGGTAGCGACGATCTCTTGTTCATGGCTGCCGTCTATGCCAGCTGCCAGGACGTGCCAGTTGTAAACTGAATCACCTATTGAGTGGATGTCACGTGATGGGGTCGATATATCAAAATCAGTCATCAAGCAAGGAGCAGTGGCAGCAATGGAACAACGGGGAACAGAAAGTGGTAGTCGGACTGTCACGCGCGAGGCAGCGCCTATACTTCGCCTTAGAAATGGACAGCAAGAACGACCAACTCGAACCCGGCCGGGCGTACGCTGGACCGAAGAGGTGGTGGACAATGAGCATATGGACAAGAAGAAGTCCAAGATCTGTTGCATATTTCACCCACAACGAGAGTTTGGTGAGGAATCGGGAGAATCTTCTAGTGACTCTTCAAGCGATTCGTCGGAAGATGAAAATGAAAATGATAATGATTCAAATACCAACAATGGAGATGCTCCAGAAGGCGATGCCTGCTGTGAACATGGGCACAAGCATAAGATAAAGAAGATTAAGAAGAAATCTAAGCCAAACGCGTATGAGCGTCAACCCAACTATACCAATAAGTCACAAGATTCCAAGCCATAAGATGAAGAGAAAAGCTCATAAAGCTCATATAATAATCAAATTGTAGCAAACCGAATTAAAGTTTTGCGATAGAAGCAAGATCAGGGATTAGAACTAGAGACACAGATCAAGATCTGAAAGTACTAGTAACTTGACAAATTGAGAGAATGAGTCTTGCTTTTATTAAGCTAGATATCTATATGCTTGGTAAGTTGAATCATGATTTTTAAGACGATATTTGACAACTAAGACCATTCTTATTGAACTATATGTAGCTCAACGGTTCTATTTATCAGAATAAGTCGGTTTAGTCTACTCCCGGATCATCAAAAAACTTCAACCTTGAAGTTATTACCGTTTAACTCGCCCAATAAAATATTGGCTTCGTCGTATATGTAGTGTTTAACATCATATAAGTTCTAATTATACATTACATTTCATGAAAGATTGTATTGTTGAGTTTCTATTTACAGCAGTAATCCAATATCTGACTCTTCGATTCCTAAGTATCGATTTGTTTAGAATCTTTTATTTCAGCTCGATATCACACAGGTTTGTTATACATAAAGGGTTAACTCTTAATATCCACTGTAACTACTCTTCTTAGTAGCCAGATGTTAAAATTACTTCAATACTCACTGTTACTATTATGCTGTTACTCGTAGCGCAAATTAACATTACGAGCCATCGCCGAAAAGTCCACATTGCTCAGACCATAGTTATTTTCTTCTGTTTCACTTTGCTGGTGCTCTGGATAGAGCATGGTGAGTTCGGTATCCCATATATTTTGAAGGATAGCGTCTTTATTTTCCATTGTAACCGCAACTGGAACAGGTTCTGAACCTACTACATCTATTGGATCTGAACGTTGGTCCGATAAGGTCCACCATCCATCGTCGGCAGAACTCCTAAGTGACTGGACTCGGTTCAAAAACCCGAGAACACCAGTATCTGGTTGTTTCTTGGACGTGCTGGTACTTGATCCAAACCGAAGTCGTATCGACGTGTACTGTGAGGTGAGGGTCTCGCACTGTATCCTGACACTGTAGGAACTCAAGCTCGGTAACGACGACGTGATGTATGACTTTTGCGGAACTAGTGACAGGCTTGGTCCCAAACTCGTTAGTGTAGTAGCCGAGTCAAACGAGTAAAGTTCTTTGTAGTCAAGGATCTTTTGCTGTGTTCGGCTTGGCTTGGCCGGCTGTCCCTGAGAAGAGTTGAACTTGTCTACAAACGTGCTTTGAAACG
Source organism: Suhomyces vadensis (assembly GCA_030575035.1). Taxonomy (NCBI): domain Eukaryota; kingdom Fungi; phylum Ascomycota; class Pichiomycetes; order Serinales; family Debaryomycetaceae; genus Suhomyces; species Suhomyces vadensis. Next base: position 554,409 of record JAJMGK010000004.1, on the reverse strand, counting down.
CATTTATATCGCTTATAATCTGTTGCACGTTGGATGAATCGGTACCTAAATCGATATTCGGGCCCTCGGTGGCTGAAAACGCGGTTTGTACACCTGTTTTCGAGTCAGTATCACCATCAAGGTCGTCATCTGAGTCGTCCGATTCGCTTTGGTATCGCGATATGTTACTTGAGACGTTCCCTGAAGTCTGGCCAGACACCGACGTGCCTCGAGTCTCCTCCGTCTTGTCGTGGGAGAACATTGGAGCCAACGAGTGCATGCTGCTGTGAGCTGCAGAGACTATGTTGGACATGCGTGCCAATACGGACTTACTAGACGGTCGCAATTCGGTGACAGTCGACTCCGAATGGGGTTCGCTCTTGTAGTTGAGGTTACTGAACGAATTGTCGGTGTTGGGCGTAGGTTTGTTCGAAGGACGTTTTATATTGTATTCATCCTTGAGCTTGGTGAGTGGTGATACACTGTTTTCGTTCAAACACCCATTGGTTGTCTCTGGACTTGATTCTTTGGTGATGTTTTGTAAGCTGTACGAATTCCATCGCTTTAGTTTGGGAGCTTTCGGGGCCCCGGTTGCTGGCACTAGTGGCTCTAGCATGGGTATATTTCGATTCAGCAAGCTATGAGTGGATGCAGACCTCTGGGGCATGTTAAGTTTCAAATGGTGATTCTGGTTTATGGCGGTGTGTAGCAAGCCTTTAGAATACCGTTTCTTGTCCGAACGGCTCCCGTCTCGACTCGACCGCTGGCTCTGGTGCCGGTATATTTCTTCACGGCCTCGCTCGTCGTCGAGTGTCTCGGTCATGTCAACTCAAGATCCACTGATAAACCAACAAACAAATAAAGTGATCCTCAAACTAATAAAACAAACAATCTAATAACCCAATCACATTGGCCGACGCCCTTCAGCCTTATCGCTAATCATAGATAAGATCACGTGATCGGATCTGCTTCCTGATCCCATCGATCTACGAGTAGCAGGCACCCTCTGGGCCGGACCACCGAATCCTGTACATTGTGCGCTTGTGGTTAGTTGGAGCAGAGTGTGTTAAGTCTCTAATGACATCAAATTTCTCCGAAGACTGTCGTCCGCGCCCTCGATCAAGGTACGCTGCCTCAACTCTATCGTTTTACTTAGGTTTATGATCTTAATCTTGCTCTTGATAATCAACTTGACAATATCAGATTCGTTTTTGGTACTGGTGGTGATAATTTTTTCGAATATCTCCGACAAGTCTTCCACGGTTTTGTTTAGATAGTCCTGGTTGTTCTCAAAGATTTCTTGGAAATTGGAATCGGCCAAGTAGTAAGCAAAGCAGTAGGTCCACTTGAGGGTTTTCCGCCCGTTGGACAACGCCCGAATTGCGTCAGGCAAGAACTGGATATCACTCCATGCCACGTTCTTGACACTTTCATCTTTGCGGATGTTTTCAAGATACATCACCGCTATGGAATTGAGTTGTCTCAACACCCGCAAATCTCCTTTCATGGAGCTTTCATGGATGGTGAACCGGCGGTAGAAGTGCAAGTATCTCTGTAACGTAAGTCTGCTCTTGTTTCGCTTCTTTTCCACCTCCACGTCCTGTTCCTGGAACTTGTTACACTTGTAGTAGCTGTTGTTGTGTTCGCTCCAGTTTCCAAGACAGATCCAGCAGAATTCGTGCAGACAACTCTGGCACGTCATATGGTTACAACCACCGTTCTTTTCGATTGACGAAAAGCACTTGGGACAACTAGAGGTGTTGGCTTCGATCCAGTTGGCGGTTTCGGAGTCGTCCTGACACTTTTTGATCCAACTCTTGACGATCCAGCAAGGACACGGTAGGTGGTTTTCGTAGTTGCAGTTGAAACAGAACTCGTGGCTATCGGGACACCGGACAATCGGCACCATGGAAATGTCGGTTGATCGGTCGTCAATCATGGATTTGCGCATGGCTGCAATCAACTCTTCATATGAACGGGGGCTTTCGTCCTCTCCCCCTACACCCACTTCTCCAACTAACTCGCTGATATTGGTACAGTCGGGGGCAGGACACCATTTGTAAACACTACTGGAGTCCACTATTGCTTTGGCACTTGCTCTCAAGAGTCTGTTTTCGCCCAATGTCTTGTTGATTTTGATCACTGAAGTGTTGTGCTCTACTTTATCCAAAATGGCCTCTACATCTCGGTGAGGAATGGTCAAACCACACTCAGGAATCATACAGTCGATAAGACGGCCCATGTTGAGCTCGTTATACACGTAACGATAGTAGCAATTGATGCAAAATACATGTTTGCATGACAATGAATACGTGACTACACTGCTATAAGTTTCACAGCAGATGGAGCACGAGAAATCGGCCTGGTTCTTCATCCGATTGCCAGTTGACGGTTCCGATGGAAGACCACACTGGCTCAAGAACTTGTCTTTATTGTCAAAGTAATCGTTTATCACGTCCTCGGGTTGCCATCGCTTGTACTGGAGCATTATTAAAAGATCATCGTCTGTGAATTGTGCTAGTTGGCTTGCCTTCAACTGTTCGAACTTCTCGATAAAATGGTCCTGAACATACTTTCCTAGAGTCCACGATACATACTTGGCCGAACCAGGCTTTCTAGATGCATTGGTGGTGCTTTTAGGATCCCCGGAATCCATTTCGGTGCTTTCTACTGATCTATCGTCAGATTCGTTGTCGTAGTCACTGTCATACTCAAAGCTCTGGTAGTCATCATCTTCATGTAAAAATTCTGAATCGGACATCGGTTCAATGAGTAATCGAACTCTTGTGATGATTTAGATGCTTTCTTGATATCTGCTACTCGAATCGAGACATTGAATGCATCCAGCCGGTTCCGTGCTTATATTTGCCGTTCAAGATATCCACGTGATTTAGAGTCGCTTACTCATAATACTATTAATTAGATGGAATTACTCGGGGCAACACCACTTCATGAGGCTCTAATGTCTAAGTCTATCTCTACTTAGCGATTGATATCAACTCGAGTTTGTGTTTGTCATTTTCATATTTTACGTTTCTTAAGTTTCCTTAGAGGCCTATTATATTCCTCTACTATAAGGAGTTCTCTCCTGTACATAGTGATCGCTACTGTAGCCTACAATAATATGGTTAACGACTCGATGTAAAAAAAATCAACATGCCTTTTACTGGACTAACTTGTTCATACTACTAATGTTCGATTGGAATTTTAATACTTTTATTTTCTGTATTTCTATCGGATTTTGTATTATTTCTGCATTTTGTCAAGAATTCAAAAATTCAAAAATACCATGTATAATCTTAATTATTTGTGCTTACTTAAATACCTTTGTAATACAACCTTTTCCTGATCCACCAATTTCTGAATTATGGCTGACTTCGGACTAGCTTTGATTTCAGGATACTTGCTCAATCTGCTGATACACCACTCCTTAATTAATCCATCGTGCACTATCCGGTGACTCTGGTCCTTCAATAAGAGCTCGATTACTCTTTTAACCAATTTTCTTTCCTTCTTGGCAGAAAGAATATCCATTTTAAATACCCGGTAGTCCAAGTCAATCAAGTTCAACACCGCATACGTCTGCGGTGTACATTCGCTATCGTATTTGATACGTGCAGACAACGGCCATGTTTCGGCGTCGTCGGTCTCGTTTTCGTTTTCGCAGCCATCGTTTTCGCAGCCATCGTCTTCGCATCCATCATCATCGCAACAATTACCTTGACTAGCTTGTTCAGCAACTAATTGGTTGACGATTTCAAACCCAATACTTTCGTACCATTCGAGTTTAAGATCAACTTGCTTTTGCTTTTCTTTGGTCAACTTTCCCTTGACACTCTTGACATACTTAAAAATCTCTACCGAGAGCAATATCGAGTCGTTGAAATTGTCGTCGGTGATGAATCCGTACTTTTGAAGAAGATACGCATTGGAAAGTTCATTGCCATATGAGTTGAACACTTCATGATCGTCTTCAGCGGACGTAGGCTTGACAAGAATAACGTCACAACACTTTGAACTGTCGGACAATTCTTTGGCTAAGTCATCTTTTTGTCCATTGAATTGACCGGTTTCGTCTTCTCCATCACTTAAAGATACAGTAGACTGCTCGTCCGGATCACCTTCAGTTTCAGCTTCTGAATCCGAGGCATCTCCATTGCTTTCTAAATCAGCTTCCATCTGTTGAATGTATTCCATGGTTATTTCGGTAATAGGTTCCAATTCTTCTTCCGGTTCGATTTCTTCAGAGGAATCCAGCTCTTCTTCCGAGTCACTCGAATCGCTGGAATCACCATCGTCTGCATCTCCGGCATTATTATCATTATCATCACTTTCATCTTCTACAACAATATCATCTCCATCCATTTCTTCACCTTCGTCCCCATCTTCTTCGATCTCTTCAGTGTCACTGTAAATATCACTGTCATCGTGGTCACATTGGTCCTCACCACACACTTCGCAAACACTTCCGTCACATACGAAGTGGATGTTTTCCTTACCAACGACCTTTCCCTCTTCCAACTGAGGTTTCTTGTGATTGAACAAATCGGCCCCGGGAACCATGGCCAAATCATAGTAATTATCGATTTTGAAGGCCCGCGAGATTACCGTTTGAATCACCTTTCCGAACCTGGCAACCATGGCTGGGTTCGAAGCACTTCCGTCGCTTAAAACACCAGGCACTTCACATAGACTGGCATTTAAATTAGCAAATCGTATGCATTCGTGATAAAATTCCAATAATTCTTCATTATTCAAAAGGTTTAAAAGGTCAACTTCGGTATTCTTAAGGTTTTGCTTGTCTGCTTCGTTCCAGAGACATATTGGAACTTCAGAAGCATCGAAATCAATCAGATTTAAATAGTCAAACCATGGTGATTTCGATTCAAGAGATAATTCATAGATGACTGAAAGAATCAAACTGAACATACCGGTTGAAATATCGACATTTTTAAAATCATACTCTACTTGCAAGTTGTAGATGAACGAATTCTTGGCAGCTAGTAAGTTTGATTTCGGGATTCTTAAAAGTAATGGATCATCCTCGAATTCAGGACCTTGGTCTGGTACTCCAGACGGGAGAAACACTCCGATTCCGCCATGTTTGGACAGTAAAACTGCCAAATCTTCACGCCAGTATGCATTTAGATCAAGCCAGTTCTTAAGATCGCCTACTCGAGACTCAAACGTCCTGGACATCGCTAACTATACTGGATCTATCTTCTTGGGTTACTCTAACCCTAACTGTAAGCTAGAAGAAGATAGCATCACGTGCTTGGTCCGGGTAATTTGGTTTGATTGACGACATGGGCATCGCGTCTGGATGCAGGATGACCCGCACAGTATAAATAGTGGCCATTCCCCTACTCTCCCTTGTTCTGTTCGATATCATCAGTAGTGGTTATACTATATCTAATATATATAACTATTATTTTATAAAGATCTTTTGAATGGTTGGTTGTGTATCATAGATGTACGCGGCCGGGCTTATTCAACTACCCATAGCTAAGCCCTAGTTGACCTAACTAACAATTGGGCCACAACTAGAGTTTCGTTTCGGTCTTTTAGATTATTACGTTTGTTTACGGCATTTCATGTGTTTATATAAAGTTCTGGTAAATGCGCTGTCTTTGGCAGGGTTATGATTACTCAGATAAAAGCATGGTGCTACATATATACTGTAGAACTCTAGTAAATGATGTTTTGTTTCTCACATTTCTGTCTATTTGTTTCAAGCTCTTGAGTTATGGCGGTGGTACGCCACTACATGAATTACTTAAATAACTCTTGTGCTGGAGAAACGTAAAATATTTGCCCGCAGCACGTGAGTGCCATCATTAATTCAAAAAAACTTCACACATCACCACCAACACCACCACTACCAAGATGGCACACAGACTTATTGTTAATGTGATATTTACCGGTGCATCCGTGTTTGGACGGGCTTTCACCGAAGCGTACAAGCAAGCGGCCAAAGCTTCTGCCGCTGGAGGTGCAGCAGCTGCCGGAGGAGCCACTAAGGCCAATTCAGTCGGAGGTATTCCTGTAGAAGAAGCATTGAAGATCTTGGATTTGGATAGAAAGGACTTAAATATGGACAAGGTCGAACAAAAGTACTCGTACCTCTTCGAAGTCAACGCTAAAGATAAGGGGAATTCGTTCTACTTGCAGAGTAAGGTGTACTACGCCATGGACACCCTTAAGAAGGAGCTTGACTTTTTACAAAAGCGGAAGCAAGTACAGAAGGAGGAATAGGAAGTATCATGACAATCAGGAATACCATGAATACCATGACTAGAAAATAATAGCATCAACATCAAATAACATGGGAACTTGACGTGCGGAACCTTGACATGTCACCAATCGATTATAAATCAACTGCAAGAGTTCTTCGTCTGTGGCCCACTGTAAATAGCAACGCCAATAAATGTACAACGTAAAGCATGTAAAGTTTATATTGTTCTAAGGATCGTATCCCTCCTTTCCCTTTCGGGTTATACAGGGTCCGTCCCCACTCGTATAGTTAAAAACTGTCTCATAAAATTAAACGATCGTTTAAAAAATCAAAAACCAACTGGAAAACAAAATTTCAACCCCCTCAATAGAAAGAAGTTGAATACATCCAGTGCTTGTTGAGTACCTGTAATAGATAAGCATTTGGTCCTAGAGAACACTTTTGCTTGCAAGATGTCCAGGAATGTCAAAGAAGAAGAACAACTTCTTCAGGATGCATCGACCCTCCTTATGTTTGCCAATGTGGCGGCCAAACAACAGCACCATCTCCACCAGAGTCCCGACGAGACACCCAAATCAGTCCTGTTTTCACCAATAGCACCGGCAGCTCCGGTAACAGTACCGCAACATCAGCAAAAACAACAATCTCTGGCATCCCAGCAACTTCCCCAACCACCATTACCGGCACAAGTTCAAAGATCGCCACCAGGGCAGCCACACCGCCATCAAGCTCACCGTCCAGCCGTTTCACATCTGTCCAGAAGTCCCATGAACAATTCCCACGTATCGGCAATGCTCAATCCACCCAGCTCGCCAGTGTATTCTGTCCCAGTTCCCTCTGTCCTTCCCTCCATATCCACACACATCAGGAACCCTACGCAGCTTCAGTCGCCTCCAATAATACACCCACAAGCTCCTGTTCCACCATCATTGCCCCAGTATTTGCCTCAATATGGTGGCCGCCACCACCAGAACCCTACTCTCCATTCTTACCAGCCAGCACCCGTCAATCAACAGCCTCATATCGTGCAAAATATTATAAACTCGTCCGAACCAGCTGTAAACTTTCCGGGTGCCCCGGCTCCAATAGTGCATAACGCACCTACCGCAACTCATTCACGTTCCTCTAGAAGCTCCATAAGTATTCTAATGAACAGTCCCGAGCCTTCTGAACCAGGTCGCCTTGAACGAAACGAAACAAAGGAACAAATACCTCAGAACAGCAACATCAAGTCAGAATCCGACAAGTCTACGATATCACCTGCTCCAGCACCTCCTCCCAGTCCTAAGCCGTTTCCTGGTGTCAACAGCAAGACTCAAAAGTCAGTTTCTCCACAGTCCAACTTGCCGGTCCAAGGCAGCTTTACACAAGGCCACAAAAGGGCCAAATCTACTCCTGACATGAGCGATAAGACAAAGAAACCTGCATTTCAAAAGGTCCACCACTCTCCAGGTCCTGCAAATGTAGCGCTTGCTAGAGGCATTAACCTCGAGACGGGTGAGCGAAACAACAATAACGCCATGATTGCTGCTGCTGCTTTGGCAGCTGCGGCAGATATCCCGTTGCCCTTGAAGAATACCATCCCTACAACTACCGCGGTCAAGATCGAACGAACACTGTCGAATCCTGCCCACTCTCCTCAAAAAAAGGATGAGCAGTTGACTGAACCAGAAAACGACGACAAAACCGATGATGAAAAAACAGAAGATGAGTCTCAAAAGAAAGACTCAAATGATGTCGTTATTCCCAAGGTGCCTCGTAAGCTTTCACCACAAATCCAAGAGTCGAAGCTGCCTGCGTTGTCTCAGTTGATCAGCAAGGACAGCCCCTCTAATCCAGTGACAGCAACACCCGCGCCAGTTCCTTCTACTGTATCCATTGCCGTTTCAAACCGACCAACAACGATTCCAGAAACATCAACGGAATCAGATACAGCGCCAGAACCAGTACCAACAGCGCCAGAACCAGCCACAGCAACTCCATTCACAGCAGAACCAGCTAATGCAACAACGAATACAGCAACTGTTGAACCAGAGTCAGAACAGACGTCTTTTTCTGTTAAAATTCCCAGTGACCTGGTAGCAAAAACATCAGTTGAGGTCAAACCTCCAGCAGCAGCTATTGTATTTAAAGTCCCTCCTTTAGAAACATTTAAGGTAGATCCAGACTCGGGGTTAATTGGGTGTATCTGTGGAATTGAAGACGATGACGGTTTTACTATTCAATGTGATATTTGCTACAGGTGGCAGCATTGCGTATGTATGGGATACAAAACTAACGACGAAGTACCAGAAGACGAATATCAATGCTACTACTGCGATGAAAATAAATGGGGAAAATTTGATGCCAATATATGCCGTGATGATACCTTAAGCCGGTTGGATGTTGATAAGTCCAGTATCGACGACAGGTATGATGATCAAGACCAGCGTAATGAAGAATATGACCAACAACAACAGGTACATCATCAGCAGCGGAAACAACAAGGAATTGAACACTCTCAATCACGTCACGAAGATGAAATTACGAAAGGTGAACCTAACAATAAAAGAAAACTGCTGGGATCAGAAAAGCCAGAGAAAAAGAGACGCATCGAAAAGGAAGTCAATGATGCGGCCAAAGCTTCTAGCGGAAGGCAATCTCCAGCTCCTCTTCTTGTGGATACTTCTGTTCCTTCAGTTTCGATAAATCAAGTAAGTTCAGCAGTGAGTGCAAACCAACATGTTCCTCAAGACATTCTTCCTAATAAGAAAAATGTATTATTGGAAGATGGTGTAACATCAGAAACGTACCAGTCGATCTACTTCAATCTCCAAGCCAATGATTACAAGCGTACTTCTATTAAACAGCAGTTTGAGCAACTAGGACATGAGTTTTTTAATAATTTTTCATCTCTACCCAAGGCTGATCAAGTGAAAAAGGAGTTTTTAGGAATAGAAATCATGTCGTTGACCAAGTTTAAGACCCTCAAGTTTAGTCGTAAAGTTTTACCTAACCATCAAAAATATCACCAGGAATCCAAAATTAATATTATTAAGAAAAACAAGTTCAACAAATTTAAGATTCAAGTCAAACCTTATTCAGACAATCAAAAACAGAAATTCAATGGAATATCCAAGTTATCTTTGTTTATTTCGGCCACATCGAGCGATTCTTTGATCATCCCGGAAAACACCCCGATTATTGAATACCTCGGAGAAATTGATTTCTTTGATAACTACGTAAAAGATTCGGTAAGTCAATATGCTGGATGGGGAACTACAAAACCAAAAGTTCTAAAGAGCGATATTTTGACAGGTCCCGATCAAAAGTACAATTTGATCCTTGATTCAAGATTTGTGGGGAATGAGTCAAGATTTATCCGGAAATCGTGCCCTCAGACAAGCAACTGTAAAATTAAAAAGGTGTATATCCCCGAAACCAATAGTTTTAAATATTTGGTGGTGACTTCAGAGGAGATCACTTTAAAATCGGATACGAGTGATGAAGAATTGAGATTGGAGTGGGAATGGGATCGTTTACACCCAATTTTGAAATTGTATGAGAATAATAGCACCGAAAAATTTGAAAACTTAAACAATTTGGACAAGTCTACCTTGATCTCATGTGTGGATAATCTCCTACATTTTACCGAATGTGGATGTTCAACTTCATCCAACTATTCATCATGCGCCATTTTTAAGGTAAAAAAGGCTACTTCATATTTATTAAGATCTACCAGAAAAGCTTCGTCGATTAGCAACGTTAATTTGACTAAATCGAAGGAGGAATTGATTTTACCAAGAAAGGAAAAGGAATACGTTTCCTGGGATGAGAGATTGATGCAAAGGGATAAAATTATTCAAATGGATCTTGTTGTCACCACTCCTCATCACATACCAAGTGATAATGCAGATGAAGATATGAACGAGCTCCCGGATGCCAATACTAAAGATGATAGCGAATCCGATATTGCGAGCGAAGTGGAGAATTTTGATACGAACCAAAAAGGCGAAGATTTGGTTAAAATTGATGTAGAATCTGGTCCTAGAAAATCACCTTATTTGTTCAAGATTCCTAACAAGCAGCAGCTATTTATAAGAAATCAACAGCTTGTCAAAAAGTTCAATAAGTTGAATAATTGTTTAGGAGAGACGAATATTGACAAAGAGGCGGAACTAGAATCTATCGTTGAAAAAAATCCATCGTTCGTTAACAAGTCCAGTTTCACATTGCCAATTCCTATTGTGTCGAAGATGGTAGTAAAGATTGAAAAATCCATCGATGAAGAACTCAAACCGATAATTGAAGAAGTTAAAACTAAAATGCTATCGGAGATAATTCCGACCGTCACCAACCCCAACGAATTAGATAAAGATGAACAAAGATTAGTTCCTCTTGCATCAGAAAGGACAAGTACGGTATCCACTATCATTCCAATACCACTTATTGAAGAAAAAGTACATTTGGAGATAGAACAAGAGAAAGTTGCAGCCCCTGTGGCTAAACAAGAGTCCGAACCGCAACCTGTTCAGAATACGACAACTGCTCCTGTTAAGGCTCCTGCCGTTGTAAAGAAGTTATCATTCGCCGACTATAAGAAGAAGATGAAGTAATCTGAATTACAGAAACCAACGAGTTTAATTTTAATAGACATAATATATGATGGACGGTATTTTTTAATCGTAGTATTGCACTTTTATAAGAGATAAAATCTATTTATCTATTATAAGAGAGAGACGAATTGAAAAAAAAATAATGAAGGATGCGAGGTTCGAACTCGCGCGGACACTGTCCAGTAGATCTTAAGTCTACCGCCTTAGACCACTCGGCCAACCCTCCATTTTATAAAAGTAAAAGTGAAGAGACTTTATAGATTGTTTAAAGTACAAATATAACTCAATCGATACACAATTAAGCGTAATGATAGCTGAAACAAATTTGAAATAGATTCAGGAATACGAAGAATAAGAGCTTTTGGAATCCAAATGCTGCGAAATACTTTTCTAAGTGATATGAGATGTGGGTAATCGTACGGGCCCCTTACTATTGTATAAGTGAGAGGTTATAAATTCAATACCATTCAAGTAGATTCTAAGCTCAAAAGACGAGACAACACTTTTAAGAGTCGCTCTGTTTCTTTTTCACACAACTATTTAAATCCCTTGTTTCCCTAAAAATACCTTCAACAAAATTAAAGAGAGTGAGGGAGAATTGTCAGAATTCTAGGCTGTTCTGGCAGGTTTCTGTAATATTCACCACAGTTGCTCGGTTTATCGGCATAAGAATCGTACAAAAGAGGAGCAATTTCTCCTTTTCATAGTTTAGTTCTTTAGAGGTTCTTTTCTCATATAGCGTCATAGAATATTTTCTATATTATGAAACACCTGTATATCGCCCATTATAGTCGCTATAAATCAACATTCTTCCATCTACGACGATAACCAAATAGGGCATAACTATCGCCAGCATGCTAAAAAGTAGTCAATAAGAGAATTTAAGCTTTTACTAGCAGCCTGCGTAGCGTAATGGTTAACGCGTTTGACTTCTAATCAAAAGATTCCGAGTTCGACTCTCGGCGTGGGTTTAAAATTTTTTCTTTTTTTGCACCCAAATGGTATGCGCATTTGCAAAATAACAGGATACCTTAGAAGTAGCGATAAGATGAGTAGTTCTGCTAAATTAACGATGGAATCAAGCATATTGTAAGACGCAAAAGAAGTCTATGACAAATTTTACTTCAAAGAGTCATCTAGAATTAGAGGTCTCCGACTAGTTCAACCGGATGGCATCGCTCTACAGATTAAGATATTAAAAACCCGATAATTATATTAAAAACCCCTAAACAAATTAAAAAAAAACTAACTTCAGCTTTACCCTAAAGCATAAAGTTAATGACTCGACAAAATATCTATAATAAAAATAAAAATAAGAACGGAAAAAGTTTAATGAATTAGTTGTCAAGGCTAAGATCAAAATAAGTTTGTGTGTGTGTGTCTGTAATTAAATATATTGATCTGAAAACCTTGAATTATTAAAACAAATAGTTTACTTCTTTTGTTCTTCAACCGGAGTTACTTGAGTGAGTTCAGTAACCTTCTTCTCTGCGGAAGAATCAGAAACGACATCAGCTTGTTCAGTCTCTTCTCCAATTTGTTGCTTTCTAACTCTTTCAAACAATTCTTCCTGTTCAGAAAGAGTCAATTGGTTCTTTTTCTTACCCTTAATGTGGTACATTGGGTTTAATTGAACCAAAGTTAAGTTCTTACATAATGGCAAATGACCAGTCTTTTCCTCGTACAACATCAAAGAAATGGCAATAATAATAGCCAACCAGTAAATGTTGTAAGAAATAACAGAACCGTAAGTTGCGGAATTTTGCCATCCTAATAAGGAGTTAAACACATCCCAACCGTTGTCACTCAATGGGTTACAACAGTTAACGTGCCAAACAGATTTGGAGATATCATAAGTACCAGGACCACTACCATTTTCGGCAGCATCACCACCGGTTTGTTGGGCATATTTATAGTTTTCAAAGAACCAAATACCTCTGGAAAATAAACCGGCAGCAATGAGGTATAAAATACAAGTCGAGATAACCAAAAAGATTTGTAATGAAATCGTGGAACCTGAATAATATAACAAGACTCCAACCACGATACCAGCAATTAAACCTGTGATGACTGGAATTGGGAAAGAAGTGGCCGGTTGGTTCAATCCAACACCACCAACGAACACAACTGCTTCTAAACCTTCTCTTAAACAAGTGATAAATGGTAAAATGAACATACAGTACTTCTTGGTAAGGTAACCAATCTTAAACCTATCCTTCTTCTTAGTTGGAGGTTTGACCAATGCTTGAGCTAACTTAACTCTCCATTTTTCTTTCATCTTGTTGATACGCAACATAGCAATCCCCATGAGCGAGATTAATACAGTTGCAATAATACAGAAAATACCTTCCCATAAATCTTCCGATCTTGACCAAATATCATTACCTAAACCATAGAATGCACCGATAAATGCAGCACCGAGAATAATACAAACCACTACTCCTAGAATCGAGCCCCACCATACCTGTTTTTTAAGTTTCTTATAGACTACAGGATCCTCGGTGGCTCCCCCAAGACCTTGTTTTAAGAATGCCAAAAGAACAGATACAACAATAACTGCTTCTAATGATTCTCTGAACACCACAAAGAAGATTTGAACGTTGAAAACGTTAACCATGGCGTGTTACGGTTTTAATTGGTTCTGGTTTACTATTACGATTTACATTTGAATCTGCCATACTTCACGATCCTTTTATACTTTTTACTATGCAATTGTTCAAATTTTCAGTATAGAACTTAAGTAGGTATTTTTTTTTTTGATGCCTGCCAAGAATTTACCGGGGAATACTTAAAAGAGATACATATCAAAGAAAAGTCTCTACGGCCGGATGGGAAGCTCAATTTAGACGATAACTGGCTAAGTCGGCAATTGTTCTGCTTGCCAATGTTGTAATCTGTGGTTGGCCCCGACAACCATTCCCGTTCGCAATCTTTAAAACTAACAGTTAGTCCAGTTGGTAGTATGAGAGTGCTTCAAATGAAATAAAAAAAATTGATGCGGGAGATAATTCAGAGCCAAGAAAAAGTATTTTGGTTAAGTAGAGTCTTTCAGGTCGTGCCATAGATTCGGACCAACAACAGACTCAATGGATTTCCCTTTTCTATAGGATAGAAAGCACAAGTTTAATTGGCTGCTGCAATATCTATTGTAATTGGGCAGCCACTGGTTTCAACGTTCTGATCCATATGTTTTTGTATTGTTTGTATTTTCCTTACTATATTATAACTTTGCATGTCTTAGCAGCTCACCTTTGTTCGCTTGAGTTTTGCTTACTTAATATCTGCTAACATTACCTCTACTCACATTTGCTGCATTCTCTCAGTCAACGGCTCTTCGCTATCAGTTCTTCTATAACAATTGACACATAGAGCCAAGCCAGGAACACATAGTATACGTGGTTCTACGGGTTTCGCACTGTTTCCGTTACATCGTCTTGGCTTTTAATAGATCTGATCAGATAACTATGATTTCTGTCTTTAATTCTGCCGCTCTTTTTTCTTTTCTTTGCCAAGTGCTTGGCTTTAATTTTGCACATGAGCCGTGGTCTAACAAGAAAAAATTACACGTCTGTTTTACTATGAATTATTTATCTAATTTATCAATATCACCTAATTTACACTTCATCATTGCGAGTTCGGCTTGGGAATCTAGGTGCTTGCAGTCTCTAAATCTCCAATTTCCAGACGATTGCTAGCTTCGAATTCAATACCACCTGTTTCTTTCGTAGTTTCATTCTGTTGATTGGTCAGATTCGAATTCCCTGTAACTGAATTCGCCTTTAACTCATATTGCTGAATTATTCTGGAAAACACTCCTCCAAGTTTACTCTGATTTAACTTTATTCTCCCAATAATTTCTTCATCTGTCATGGAAATATCAATTAATGCCAATAATTTTAAGGTGTATACACATAGTTCCTTCTCGTAGACCCATGTTCGCTTTTGTTTAGCATGTAATTGCTTCAATTCGAGTTTCCTTCTTCTTTGATTTTCCAAGATTTCGGATTGGTTATTCTCATGATCTCCGTCAATATCTCCACCCTCATCCTCCTCTTCAATATCTGAATTGAACTCACTTGCTTGTGTGATTTCGGTATCGGACATCTCTATCTCAATGGTATTATCGGATACCAATTCCTCAATATTCACATCTTCTTCGTCTGTCCTATCCAATTCAACTCCCAAAACTTTAGCAAGCTGTGCTTCTTTATATAAAAACAATTTGAGGAATTGCGTTTGAACTTCCCTGGAGATACCTTTGGTTATATAATTATACCCAAAACTTTCTTCGTCATTGAAATACCGATTAAAATTGCTAAAGTTGTTATTATCTTTGACCTTGACATAAAAAATCTTAATGGAAGTGATTAAATCTATAAACTTGGCTGAGAATAGGGTTGCCAAATCTTCGATAGTTTTAACCAAAAGAAACTTTGACTTTAGATCGTTCTCAAGAATCGAATTTATTACGTTGTCAAAACCTATGACCGATCTATGGATCGACTGAAGTAACACATCGACGTCTTTAAATATTTTGACAATGTCGTATCCTTCTTGAGCTTCCAAATCTTCAATATAGATAATCTTTTCAAGTTTCCAAGACGTGGCTATCAAAAATAAATCGAGAATTGCTTTAAATCCTTCAATAAACTTTGAATTGACCAGCAAGAAGTTATTTGACCATTTTTCTATAATAACCTCGATGTTAAACAGTCCACAGATCTTGACCTGAACAAGCTCTAATAGAGAAGAGCTTATTGAACTTAAAAATGGATTAATATCAATATGATCTCCAAGTGTGTGAAGTTTGGTTAACGTGGGGAAGATTTCAATCACATTACCAATTAGCTTCTTTTGAATTCTCAAATCATTGTCCAAATTTTCTATTTCAGGTAAATCCTCTTCATCGTCTGCTAACAATTCCTTTGCCTCAGCAATAAGCTCTTCCACCAAATTTTGCACTTGCAATTTGATTTCAGACGTAATTATATTAAGACCGGTAATTGTCGCAGAATCATAATGGATCAAAAGTCGGCTAAAGAATTTATTATACTCAGCAGAATCGTCGACTCCCTGATAACTTTGATAGTCCTTTAATAGCATGGTGGTTATATCATTGTACACATTGATCTGGCCCATTTCCTTAAAAATGGAGAATATATTGGTGCTTTCATCTTCTATTCGTATCAATTGATTCCAAATGCTAATGAAGACTTTAACCAGGTTAGGTGATTTCATCAGAATTGATTGGATGGAAGGTAAATAGTTGACTAGCTTTATGAGAATGGGTGATAAATCCTGGGGTTTACTAGCAAGTAAACTACTAATTGAGCCATTAATAAAACTCAACAAATATACACGATCATCGTCATTGGATATATCCAACATCTCCTTGAATTCCTGCACCTCTACGTTATCTTCATCAAGGTCCTGATCTTTCGGAGTAAACGTGACCGAGTACGAGTCGAGTAGCAAATATCGGACCAAAAATCCCCAGGTACCCTCATATGACGGGGATTGATAAAGGGTTTGGTAGATTTGAGAAATGCAGTACGATTGTATTTGAATCTTGTCTAACTTGGTGGACAGATTCTCCAATTGGTAATTCATAGAATTCTTCAACAAATCCATCAAATCTTTAATTTTAAGAACAGTTTTGATTTGCAATTTCCCCTCAGATTCATCGTCTGATCCCCCAAACAGGCTTGAGTGATAATTTTCAATAAAAATACTGTACTTTTCAAGCTTGTTTTTCAAATTTGCATTGTTCAATATACTGATGAATTTACCAATTTCCATCTTGAACTTTTGAAGATTTGTTTTCGATAAGGATTTGTTTCCGTTGACCAAATCACTGAATATAGATATTACTTCGTAACTTTCATTTTCGTTTAAAAACCCAATCTTCAATAATTCGCAACATATGCTTATTGTACTGAATTGAACATTTACGTCGGGATCAACCTTGTTCATTTTAATGATCTGCTCCTTGTACCTTTCAGTGAATTGTCTAAACCCAATAGATAAGTTGGTACTGCGTCCTGAGTTACCAGTTGAATTTTTATATAGTTTCAAGAGTACTTTAGTAACCTCAAGTCTTACTACATGGGCCGAGTCCGACAACAACCAGCCAAAGTAGCGGAGGAAGGTGGTTTGGAAAAAGTGATCCGGGTAAATAGTCATGGCCAGGCCCAAAAACCGTACACATTCCTGTCTAATGATCGGATCTATGTCACGGTACCTGTGGCCCAAGGTAATATTTTCGATTTCACTAAAGTACTCGAGAATGGTATCCTTTTGGTTTTGATAACTGCGAACTGTGTCCAGCAAATTTTGGAATTTTAGCTTGTTCTTCTTCGGTATTTTTGACAACTGTCGTTGTGATTTGTTCAAGTTGTTGGCCACACTATTGATAGTATGACAGAGCTGATTTTGTATTGTAAGCAAAATACTGGTAGCAATGTAACGAAGAGGTCGTATGGTACATGAGCTCAAAGAAGAGATCCAAGTAATTATGTGGGTCATCAAAGGCGATGAAAGGTACTCACTTTTCTCCTCCTCCTCTTCTTCCTCATCGCTATTGCTATACTTGTAAAGCAACCCCTTTTCATGCGAGATGGAAATTACCGATTCAAAAAATCCAAACACATTCTTTTTAAATGTTGGCAAAGCTTTAAATGGATACTTGTGGGATTGTTGGCTTCCAAACGCTATAGTTATTTCGTCCACTGTTTCGGCTGCAGACTCCAAATTGACCAAGTCGTGTTGCTCAAATAGATACACAGATCCACAGCTACGGAGAATTAAGTTTATCAACGATGTAATTGAATCGTGGCTTTCGGATTCTAAGTCTTCAATGTAGGCATCGATCCACTCAAGGGCTAAATCCAGGGTATCCAACTCAGGTTGGGCCAACGAATGGAAAAGATGATTCTCTGGTAAATTTGCTTCCAATTGCTCTAAATTGACTCGCTTGTTTCCTTTGGCAGTTCTGGTGGCTGGTTTAGCTTTGGCAGTACCCTTGGCTAGTGATCTAGAGACTACTCGCTTTTTGATAGGAGGCTCTTCGTAGTCACTCACTTCTTCTGACTCAGAATCGGTAGTTTCTTTGTACGAATTGGACGCATTTGAAGCACCTCTAGCCGATCTACGTACTGCGGCTCTACTCATCTCGTCCTTACTAGGCTGTTATTACTTCTTCGTACGCGTCTGGTGGGCTTTACTATTATACTATTAACATCAGAGGGCGTGCGCGCACCACCCGAATGCTCCAAAAAAAAAAGACAATAATTTCATTTCAAACATTGACCATCAACATAAGTCAAAGTAGGGTTTGCAGATATATCCATCGATCAACATGACATCTACAGCTGGCGCGCCAGCAGTTGAAGAAAAGATTAACGATGCTCCAGAAGTTGAGCCCAAAATTGAAGCTAGCACCAACGGAGAAGAAGCCGCCGCCACTCCCAACACTGGAGACGAACCAACTATAGACGTAGCACAGATCAAAAGCGAGTTTCAAGAGAAAGCCAGAAGCTACTTAATAGATCAAGCACACCATGTTATAATTCCATCATTTGCAAAATGGTTTAATTTAGATGGAATTCACTCCATTGAAGAGAAGTCATTTCCCGACTTTTTCAGTGAGAACACCGTCAGATCCACCTATAAAACTCCAGAAGTATACAAGAACATGAGAGACTTTATGGTAAATGCCTACAGAATTAATCCGATAGAGTATTTGACTGTTACCGCATCGAGAAGGAACTTAGCGGGAGACGTCTCTACCATCATAAGAATCCACCAGTTTTTGGAAAAATGGGGTTTAATCAACTACCAAATTGACCCTAAAACAAAATCCTCTATCGTAGGACCCCAGTATACGGGCCACTTTCAAATTACGTTGGATACTCCAACTGGATTGTTGCCCTTATTGCCTGAAAATACTTCGTTAGGTGAATCAAAGGTCGAGCAACCACAAGCCAAATCCGAACCGGTACCATTAAACTTGGAATATAGAAGAAATGTCTATACCACTTCCAATTCTAAGATTACTGGCAAAAATAACACGATTGTTCAGTATTTCTGTAACGTCTGTGGCAAGGATGCAACCAACGTAAGGTATCATAATTTGAGAATCAAGACCTACAGCCACAACTCAAGCTCCACCATAAACAATGCTAGCATTTTGTGTGACTTATGCTACGACCAAGGTTTGTTTCCTCTGAACTTTCAGACTTCCGATTTTGTGAAGTTGAGTAAAAAAGATGATTTGAACGACTGGTCAGAGCAAGAAACCTTATTGTTGCTTGAAGGTATTGAAATGTTTGGTACCTACGAACCATTAGGTTCTAATGCTTCAAACGGTTCCATTTATTCAAATAACAACTCGCAATGGGAAAAGATCAGTGAGCACGTAAGTACTAAGACCAAAGAACAATGCCTTGTCAAATTCATTCAATTGCCAATTGAAGACAAGTTTTTGGCCCGTTTGACCAATCAGCATAAATCAGAAAAGTCCAGTGGTGATGGAAAATCCAATGAAAACCTTATCAATGAAATTGTGAAGAAACTTATTAAACAACAAGAAGGAAAAGAATTAATCAAATCGAATTCGGATAAAAGTTTACAGGAGTCAATAGTTGAGCAAACCAATCTAATTAATCAAATAACGGAATTAACTTTGGAAAAATTCAATAAAAAAGTTTCTAAATTAGATAGTTTGCAAGAAAGTTTGTTAAAAATTGAAAACCAATTGAACTTGGAGAGAAAACAAGTTTTAATTGAAAGATGGGTACAATTTGAGAAGATCCAAAAATTGAAACTTGAGAAGCCCGAATTGGCAGACATTTTAGATGATTTAATCAAGCCCACCAGAGTAAATGAAATTAATAAATTTAATTCTTTGAACACTGACAAGAATGCTGATGAAATGGAATTGGACAACCAGTTCTTAAAAGACAATAATGATGTTGACAAGTTACCTATTAGTGTCAGCAAACCAAAGAGCTACCAATACTGGTCTGGTTGAATGTATTTTAGATGTAATAAATGTTTGTAATTTTACTATTAGCTACGCTAATTACTCTATTTATTGGGATGTTAATGAATCTCGACTGACATTGAAGTGCAGGTTGTAAATGACACTCCTTATAGGTGAGCTAGTACCGTCATGCTTCGTGCTATGTCCAATTGAATTCGGGGTGTTTCTACCAGAACCACTAAACTTTGCCGATTCGATGGATTGAATCTGATTCTTGGGCTTGTCTTTCCCCTTAAAGTTGAAGTAGCTGTCACTGCCTAAACTTGGGCTCTTGGAATTTCTGGATAATCTTCGAGCGGCCATGTTTGGCAATTTCTTAGCTTCTGCCACTGTTGGGATCTTACATTCACTTGTAGTCTTGTTCTTGTGCATCTCAATCAATCTTTTCCGGATTCTATATGCCGAGTCTTGTCTAAACACTCTGATACATCCAAACCTGTCTGTAGTTACGATAATATGGCCGTTACTAACTTCATTTGGATTCAAATCACTGCCCTTACACTCAGATTTCACATCACACTTGCTATCACCTTTGGCTACCTCAAATTTAAATTCACGGAACCGTTTAACCAAGTCATAAACAACATCATCAGACAACTCCAATAGCTTTTTGGTACTTTCGGGTGCAAAGACAGCAGCATTTACTTTGGAATTGTGGGCATGGAATGACGTATAACTATTGTTTTCATTAGCAACATATTCCAGATGAAGATCCGAATCCAAGAGTTTTTTAAGCAATTTGTTATCTTGAATAACTTTGGCATACTTTTTGTGTTTAAAGTGTAAATCATTGAGATGATGCTTGGATTCAATCATTAATTCTTGTAGATGCAGTCTTAGTTTATTATTGATAATACTATTATTGTTTTCCCAAATGTAACACCAATGATCTTCTGAACCCGATATTATATAATTGTGGTCATCAGTGAGAGATGCTTGGATTGATGAAGAATTGTTGGTAAGACCTTTAAATCTTGTGACTAATTTCTTTTGAGTCAGATTGACTAGCCTTAGTTTCGAATCATTAGTTGTGAGAAGATACGCCCATTTGCTCAATGGATCCTTGGCTTCCTTTTCATTATATTGTAGAGTTTCATAAATTTGAATTCCGGTAATTTTATTGCCATTCTTCTGACTAAATGGGTGAGCCAACGACCTATCTTTAATATCAATTTTGGACTTTATATGTAAGCCGTTTACCTCCATTACTATTACCGTTCCATAAAATCCTCCTACTATACAAAATTCACCATCTGGAGTTATGGATAAAGCAGTGATCAACAAATTATCACCCAAATTATTTGAAAAAGATATGGTATTCTCAAGAATCGACCAAAGTCTAACCTGATTATCTAGTGAACCACTCAAAAAGAACCGGTCATCGTTAGGATGAAACTTGATCGATGTCACAAAATCTTCGTGATCAAATGTCTGCAAACAGTCGTCCCTATCAACATGCCATAACTTGACGGTACGATCCATACTCCCACTAATTAAAAAGTTATTTTTACTCCAGTCGAGTGATAAAACACTTTGACTATGACCTTTGAGAACCCGATAAGGTTTTTCATGAAAAATAGGTGCAGCATCGAACACCTTTTCCTTTTTGCGGTTTCTACGCTTCAGTCTCGATCCTAGTCTTGAAGCTACCGTAGATTCATTTTTGGATTCAAGCCTTCCTAATGGAGAAGAAATCACTTTCCAAATCTTAATTACCGAGTTCCGTCCCGCAGTAGCAAGGTATTTACCATCTCTGCTAAATTCAAGGACGAACACTTCGGCCAGATTATCTCTGGAGGAGTCTTCAATTTCTGCATCAGACAATGTTATGTCATTTTCATAGTTGTCGTCATTATTTTCTTCTTCAGAACTCTCACTAGAGTGCAGTTGATTGATTGTTCTATCCTGATCATTGGTGCCATCATCGCCATTGTTAAGTTCCTGGGCTAGAAACAAGTTGTTTATGACTTTGGGACTATGCTTATTCTTTCTAGTTGTCTTTATATATTTTGGAAAGTGGAGGGCTTCTGGATTGAGTCCCACCCAAGGAGAATCACGAGAAGTGGCAACTATTGGTAT
Organism: Suhomyces vadensis; assembly: GCA_030575035.1. Taxonomy (NCBI): domain Eukaryota; kingdom Fungi; phylum Ascomycota; class Pichiomycetes; order Serinales; family Debaryomycetaceae; genus Suhomyces; species Suhomyces vadensis. The sequence continues at coordinate 532,478 of JAJMGK010000004.1, read as the reverse complement.
ATCGATATCGGGCCCGTCACCGTTGTTTGTTTCATTGAGGGTTGGAAATCGTATTTTTTCATTGAAATTATTAAAATCGTAGCCATCAAACAAGTCATGACCTTCATTAATTCCTGATTCTATTGAGCCCGAACTCAAACTGAACTTTTCTTCAGATTCATCATCAAACAATATGGTATTATCATCATCAATAAACCCGGTGAAACTGTGACGTTTTGAGTTATTCTTGCCACTCACTACACTTCCATCTCGGCCATTCCGGGATTTTATTCGGGGTGAAGAAGTATTGGAAATCACGCTGTTGTTCACAGAATCTGGAGTATCGGAATTCTTGTGACGGCTACTCTTCAGGTTGGACCTCCTTAATATTTTTTTGAAGAATCCTCGTTTACTAGGGGTATCTGGGGAATTTGTTGTATTCATCGAACTACCGACCAGGGATGATGATGGAGGGGTCAGTACGTTTGGTGACATTTATAGTAGGTTATAGGATTATAAGGTTCTAATATTTTTATGATTCTATCGTAAATTAAAGTGGCTGATAAATATTTATATATAAATGAAAATTGATATCGGACCTAATTTTAATTAATGAAGTTCTTTCTAAATCCCATTTGATGCACTGTCAAATGACAATAGACTGTCAAGAAAAATTACCGCCCAAGAATTGAAGTTCCGCCCGAACCGAATTAATCTATAATGTAGATTGCTTCTGCAGCACACGCACAACACTATAGATACGACTGCTCCAATTTAAGGTTATTGCTGGTCCCCACCGTTTTACTTGTTAACAGATACTGGTGCGACCGAAAGAAGAAATTCGCATCAAGTGTCACAGGGGAATAGAAACGCGGTCGTAAATCCCAGTTGGGTAGTAGTAGCTCGGGCGGTTCGGATATCGGTTGCGCAGGAGGGGACACGGCTGGTGAAAGGCTACGGGGCATAGCAGGCGACCACACACCGCATGAAATGGCAAGACTGCTTCACTATCGTTCCAAAATGTGTCTTCTTCCCCTCGCAGGCGATGGGTCGATCGCAGGGGAAGGCACCCCAAGCCTCGGAACGGAGTAGCACCCTCGGGAGGGACGGGAAGCGGAGCACGGCCCCGGAAAATTTGCGCGCCGAGGAGAGCGAAGAATCACCAGGAAAATACACCCGTATCACGTGATACAGATATATCTCACGTGAGCAGAGAGGCTGCATGGATGTATGGGGCACTTGAACTACAGTAGTGAACGATTGATGTGTATTTACTCCTAAGTCTTCTTCTTTTTGGACCATTCCAAATGCAAAATCAAAGAATGGTACCCTCTACCATTCAATGCATTCAAAGCCCGCTCAGCATGTTGTTCAGTTGCAAACGAAACGTATGCAAAACCTCTGGATTGGCGAGTTTCTTTGTCTTTAACAATACTGACTCTTTGCAATGGACCGAACCAAGATAATAATTCGTCTCGTAACATGTCTTCGGTGACATCGGTGTTTAATTGTGAAATCTTCAAGGTGGTAGAATCATCACGAGCTTCCTTAGATGGCAAGTTACCATTGGCATCCATACGCAAGTGTCTTGGAACGTATCTACCGTTGACAGTGGTGGCAGCCGATTCGACGGCAGCGGCAGCAGCAGCGTCGGCTTCAGTGACCTTGGATCCCAAAGTATCTTTGAATGGACACTTGGAAGTGAAATGCTCACCACCACATGTTCTACACACAAATGTTTTTATAACCTTGGCAGACATATTTTGCTGTTTGTTTTCTTCTTCTTCCTTTTCGATTTGTTTCCATGAAAGGTTCAATTTCAATTCAACCTTCTCGCCTAGTTGGGTTGTACTGGTATCTGGGCCAGGGGAACTATTTATATCTTTACCAAACTTCTTCCAGTTCTTTCTTTGAGCAATTAACGGGTGTACTTTTTCTTGGACTTTGATTTCTCTGACTTTTTGAGTTATCTTGACTTTTTTGCCATCTTGGTTTGATCTAAATGTGATGACAGTCTTGGTTCCATCAGGATGGACAGTGATGTCGGGGGCGGCAAACTCGTCGCCTGCGTCGGCCCATGAGCCCATAACAGTAGATGACATCTTGAAAATATGATTTAAAGGTACAAGGGTTTGTTTGATGTGGTTGTGTGTTCCTTTTGGCTGATTGATGAAAATTTGGATGAATTTTTTTATGCTTGTGCACGGCACGACCGTTCCGATGCAGTTTGGCCTAATCACCTACGATAGGCTTGGGGGGAGTGGTAGTTGGTCCTAAAAGAGAGAAAGGGAGGTACAGAGTAAGAACAAAGATCGAGTAGGCAGTGATGAAGAAGAATTCAGATTGATATGTTGCTAGTTTGACGGAACCACGTCTTGATTGGTGAAATGAAGTCTACTATGACGTGGGTGCAAAATTCGTCGTTCAGAGCTAGGATCAGCTAGTGCAACCGGTGTGACAGCTGGTGATTGTCCAATCACGTTACTTTACTCTACTTAGTCGTAGCCCCTCGGGCCGTATTCACCAAACTATTGGGGGTATATACGCCAGTGTTGGGGAAGTGGTGCCGCGCACGACTACCCCGGGTATGAGTCGAAAGATCTCAACGCATAACGATACTGCACTAATAACACCAATGTCACTCAAATACCTTGATACTGCTAAAAAGATCCTTTGTATTGGCCGCAACTATGCGGCGCATATCAAAGAATTGAACAACATTGCCCCTCTGCAGCCATTTTTCTTTTTGAAGCCATCGTCGTCGATCTTAAAACCCAACCAGGGTCCTATTTTGGTACCAAAGGGAGTTGTGGTGCATTACGAAGTTGAATTAGCATTTACATTGAACCAAGAATTAAAGAACTTACCTCCGACTTTTAATCATGAAGAGGCATTGAAGTGTATTGAAGGTTATGCATTAACTATTGATTTAACAGCCAGAAATGTTCAAGATGAAGCTAAAAAGAAAGGGTTGCCATGGTCTATTGGTAAGGGATTCGATACATTTTTGCCAGTATCCAACTTTATTCCCAAGGAAAAGCTCGTGGATCCATACAATGTTGAATTGGCCTTGAAAGTCAACGGAGAAACTAAGCAACAAGATAAGACCAACTTGATGATATTTCCCATTCACCGGATCCTTAGTCACATGTCCTCAATTATGACATTGGAAAAGGGTGACTTGATATTGACGGGAACTCCAAAGGGTGTGGGTCAAATTCAGCCAGGTGACCGAGTAGAGGCGACGATAAATGTGGATGGGGAGGAATTGGCCCGTATTGAGGCTGATGTTGAATCTAAACCAGGTCCATATGAGTACAAGGAAATCTAGTCTAGAAGAAATAGAAAGCCAAGCTAATAATCATGAAAAGATTGTCAGCTGCTAATAAAAGTTAGGTTTTTGCGGAGCTCTACTTGTAGAACGCTAATCAAGTCATTTGATTATATGAAAAATCCCTCTGAAGGTGGCAGATACTGTCTCAACACAATCTTACCCTCACTCATGACCTGGTGACTCAACGCATCCATGGAGTAACTTTGCGCATACACCACCTCCTTGATACCACTTTGCACGATTTTAATGGAACAGGTCAAGCAAGGACATGTGTTGCAATACAACACACTCTCACCCCCAATACGGTCACGTCCTGATTCCAACAATGCATTTTCTTCGGCATGAAGACACAAGCATGTAGAAAGCCCCGCACCACTTCCCTCGCCTTTATTACACCGAGGACATCCACCTTCATTGCAATTGGTGAGGTGACGTGGCGTACCGTTGTAGCCAGTTGCAATCACTCTGTTCTGACGTACAATGACGCATCCGACTCTTCGTTTCATACAGTTGGATCGGAGTGCTGCCAAATCAGCCAATCTCATAAAGTAGGAGTCCCACGTTGGTCTGAGACGGGAAAAGTTCAAGAGATTGAGTTCAGAAAGCTTGATGTATAAATCACGGACAGATGTGGAAGTATTGATGATTTTGATTTTGGCCCGGTTGTTGATTTCTATGAGCGGATTACCGACTTTGAAGAGCTCTTTGTCGTTCTTCGCCACAAACTCTGACAAATCGAGACACTGCGAATTGACATTTTTGAGTTTGTATCTATCAAATCTTAATGTCAAAGGTGCATCGATTGATATGTGGAGAAAAAATGGTCTCTTCTGGAGAGCATGGAGGACGTGGATATCGTAGACATTGCAAAGAACATAGTGTTCGCGCCAGGTTAGGGTGACAAAGTCGATCAACTTTTCAAAATCTGTAAACTTTTGAAACACCTCTATAGCACCGAACGGTAAGTTTTCTTCCAATTGGATACTCAAGTCTTCTGGTGCAGGTGTCGATTCAAACTCGGGTGCCGCATTGGAATCTTCGAAAGTCAAGAGCTTGAACCCTTGGAAAACCAAGTACCGTGCCACTTCTGTTTTACCCGATCCTATGGTACCTGAAATACCTATCAACATTCTCAAATGACGTTTGCTTTGGTTGTAATCTGGTGCTGTTATGCTTACGCTTTCTGGTTAGTCCCACCTCTGCTTATGGTCTGCGCGCCGCGTTTGAGCGATCTGGAGCGGCTTTATCGTCACATGACCGATATCGCTCAAGCTTCCCATCATAACCATACATGTGTTGGGGTAGCAATGTCTAGGCTTTAGAGAAGGCTATATCACTCGAGCAATATAATAGTTTGAGGTATTAGAGCTGGTCTAAATTCTACTACTGTGCTGCTGATCATAATTCATGAAACTTTTACGCCTATTAAGTTTTGTAATCGCGGCCGTGGCCGTGGGGTCTCAGACGGTACCAGTACATGAGGACGGCAGGTGCGCTATGTCGGGCAATTGTGGCAAGAAATCCATCTTCGGTAGTCAGTTGCCATGTCCTAGCAATTCCAAGGCATTCAAACCTGACCAGAACCACTTGTCGATCTTGCAAAGAGTGTGTGGTGCAGACTTCCACAATAAAGTATGCTGCTCGATAGATCAGTTGGAAATCATGGAAACCAATCTCAAGAGAGTCGATCCGATTATAAGCTCGTGCCCTGCATGTCGTAAGAACTTCTACGACTTTATTTGTGAGTTCACTTGCTCGCCCAACCAGGCATCTTTTGTTGAAATCACCAAGACTGGCATTTCCTCCGATACCAAGCAAGAAATCGTCACCGAACTTACGCAGTATGTCAATTCTAGCTATGCCGCAGCATTCTATGACTCTTGCAAAAACATCAAGTTTTCAGCCACCAATGGCTTTGCTATGGACTTGATCGGTGGTGGTGCTACTAATTTTCAACAGTTCTTGAAGTTCTTGGGAGACGAAAAACCGTTGCTTGGTGGCTCACCATTTCAGATCAATTTCGAGTACTCAGATAATAAATCTGACTTGGGCTTGATTCCTCGGACCGGCAATATGAAGCCTTGTGACGATCCAGACTATAAATGTGCCTGTTCCGACTGTTCCCAGTCGTGCCCTTCGCTTCCGCAATTTAAAGACTTCAATCAGACATGTTCAGTTGGCCCACTACCATGCTTTTCGTTCTCAATAATAATTGTATGGATAGCTCTTATCTTGGCTTTGGGTGCTTACCATGTGTACGTGGCACGTCAACTTAGAGCAAAGACAAGGTTGGAGCAGCAACACATTCAGCAACACATTGAACGAGAAGACGAGAACACCGCTCTCTTATCCAACAGTGGTACCTACAAGTTTACTGCGATCCAAAATTCAGTTCTTGCTTCGGTGCAATCGGCATTTGAATACTCTGGCTTCTACTGTGCTTCGTATCCGTATGTAACAATTATCGTTAGTTTACTTGCTTCATTCCTCCTTTTACAAGGGTTGAACGTTCTTGAGTTGGAAACTAACCCTATAAATCTTTGGGTAAGCCCCCAAGAACCAGCGCTCTTGGACATGCAATATTTTGAATCCAGCTTCGGTGAATGGTTCCGAATTGAGCAATTGATCATAAGCTCCAAAGATCAAACTCCTATCTTAGACTGGCAGAATGTGCAATGGTGGTTCGAAAAAGAATTGGAATTAGAACAGCTTGACTCCAACGTTTCGTTATCCGATATCTGTTTCAAGCCGCTCGGCGAAACATGTGGTATCCAGTCCTTTACCCAGTATTTCCAAGGCAATATAGATTATCTTGATGAATATAGCTGGTCTCGGAACATTAAACAGTGTGCAGACTCACCTGTAAACTGTTTACCTACCTTCCAACAACCACTCAAAAAGAACATCTTATTCGATAACGACGATGTGTTGAACTCCACTGCGTTTACAGTCACCATTTTAGTCAACAATAACCTGACTGACACCAATCACACTCAAAGCTCCATAGAATATGAACATCTGCTTCAAGATTGGGCCCGTGATCTCCAAGTCGAGAGGCCTGACTTGAATATCGCCTTCAGCACTGAAATATCATTGACCGAAGAATTGAACAAGTCCACCAATACCGACATCAAAATCATCGTTATTTCCTACCTTTGTATGTTTCTTTACGCCTCATTAGCTTTGGGAGGATACTGGCCATCCAATAATATCGGATACTTAATTAAAACAAGGTTTCTGTTGGGACTTGGCGGAATAGTGATAATTCTCTTGTCAATATTGTCATCTGCTGGTCTTTGTTCGATTTTTGGTTTGAAATCAACCCTAATTATTGCTGAAGTTATCCCGTTCCTCGTTTTGGCCATTGGTGTTGATAATATCTTTTTAATTGTGCATGAACTAGAATCTTACAACAAGCTTATTCCACAGTCTTCAGTAGAAGAGAGAATCTCACAAACTCTCAAAAAAATTGGCCCTTCGTGTCTTTTGGGTGCAGCATTGCAATTTTCGGTATTTTTGATTGCCACAAGTGTTGATATGCCTGCAGTAAAGAACTTCGCTTACTTCAGTGCTGGTTCAATCTTAATCAATTTCTTATTGCAGATGTCTGCATTTGTAGCAATTTTATCGTTGGATCAACACAGAATTGAGACGGGTAGGTTGGACATTGCTCCGTGGGTTCAAATATCGTCCGAACAAGTTCAGGATCCAAAACAGGGGTGGAGTCTAGGAGAATTATTCAAAAATAAGTACGGTCCTTGGATCTTGTCCAGAACTGTTAAACCAAAGATTTTCACCTTCTTCTTGTTGTGGACCGGGATTTCTCTTAGTTTATTGCCTAATATCGAATTGGGATTAGATCAAAGACTTGCATTACCACAAGATTCGTACCTCATCGATTATTTCAACTCAATTTACAAACATTTGAACGTCGGACCACCAGTTTTCTTTGTGGTTAAAGATTTGGACGTTACGGCTCGTGAAAATCAACAGTTATTGTGCGGTAAGTTTGGTTCATGCGACGAATACTCACTTGCTAACATATTGGAGCAAGAGTACAAGAGAAGCAACGTGTCTACAATCGCTGACCCTGCTTCTAACTGGTTGGATGACTTTTTAGGATGGTTAAATCCTAATTTGGATGAGTGTTGTCGAGTAAAAAAGACTTCTCTCCAGGCACAGTATTCAGGATTTGAAGCTTTCCAAGTCGAGTTTTGCACTCCTACCACACCTTCTCGTCAATGTGTGCCATGCTACGAAAATCATTCACCTCCCTACAATGCGACCATGGAAGGACTTCCTACCGGCGATGAATTCATGATGTACTTTAACCAGTGGATCCAAGAACCCAGTGACCCGTGCCCACTAGGTGGTAGGGCTCCATATGGAACCAGTATCGCACATACATCTTCCAATATCACTGCCAGTTATTTCCGGGCCGGACACCAACCTTTGAGATCCCAACATGACTTTATTGTGGCTTACAGAAACTCACTTCGGATAGTAGACGAGATCAAACAAAACCACGATTTAGATTTATTTGCATTTTCTCCTTTCTACGTGTTTTTTGTTCAGTATGAGTCAATTATGAGCCAGACATTTGTGCTACTTGGTATGGCAGTACTGGTAATATTTGTGATTAGTACTCTCATCTTGGGTTGGAAAAGAGCTGCAATATTGTCGTTTGTGGTAGTATTGGTGTTGGTGGATATGGGTGGAGTCATGGCCATCGCAGGAATTTCCCTAAATGCGGTATCTTTGGTAAATTTGGTGATTTGTGCCGGCTTGGCAGTTGAGTTCGGAGTTCATATAACCAAGGCAACTATCCCAAACGAACAACAACAACAAGAAGAAGAAGACTCTACAGGGATTCCGAATGCTGTATTGTCGGCATTGGTATCTGTCGGGCCTACTACATTCACAGGAATTACCCTCACAAAACTTATTGGTATATTTGTATTGGCATTTACTAGATCAAAAATCTTTGACGTATACTACTTCCGGATGTGGCTTGGGTTGATTATAATTGCCGCAACCCACTCACTATGTTTACTTCCAGTACTTCTATCATATTTATAAGTTTCTCATTTTCTTAGTATATGGCTTAAAAGTACGCTCTATTTTCTTTTTGTATTCAAAGTGTCCTAAAGGATATTTCAATGAGTATCTAAATGGGCACTAGTAAAGTTTTGTGATTTTGCACCCATTATGTCTAAATATTTAGTCCGGTCACGCGCGCGGGCTCACATGGACGGGGCTTTGCCCTCGTCGTAGTTGTCACGAGCCCTTGTCGGCTATGCCCCCGTCTAGCCAGCCACATACTATTTTCGGTCGAGGTACAGTAGACCGGGTCACGATCCGTTGCCCGTTTAGGAAATGCATATACTGGATGGGCAAACCTTTTGTAAAATGGCAAACTCACACGAAAAGCTTTCTAATTGATAAAACTTCTTTCTTTAATAATCATCATGTCTACATATACGTTTAAATGGTATGTAATTATATAATCATAAACGGTATAATTAAATGAGCATACCTTGTAAACCCGAGTTTTCAAACTCAATTAACCTTGAAAGTTTTCGATGGCAAGGATTTTTTAGGGTGACCATGAAAATTAATCATCATGAACAAATAGGTTTATTTGAATACTTTCTGATTAGTTTTCTATTTGAATATTTCAATTGAAACGTTTTACTAACATTTAGGCCTAAAGGTCCAGAAGAAGTCATCGTCACCGGAACATTTGACAACTGGGGCAAAACACTTCCACTTGTTAAGCAAGCTGATGGAGCATTTGAGTTAGTTGTGCCACTTCCAAATGACTTTGAAACGAATAGAATCTTGTATAAATATATTGTTGATGGCGATTGGTTAGTATCTCCAACCCAGCGTATTACTCAAGATGAAGCAGGCATTGACAATAATGTTTTGGAAAAGTCCGACTTACATGCATTAGAAGGAGTCACTGCATCTAAAATACCAGAAGCTGGTGGCTTATTGGTAAGTCAACCACCAAAGGACGACGTATCCGCCACCGTATTGCCAAAGTCCGAAGGTAAAGGTGTCAGTGTAGCTGGTGAACCAGGGATTTTTGTTCCAAAAGATGAAGAACATTTAGCAGCATTTGCTAAGGTTGAAGATGTTGACTCAAGAGAGTTATCTGCAGCTGAAAAGAAGAAGCAAAAGAAAAAGGTTAAGCGTTCTCAATACAAGGCCAAGAAGAAAAAGAAGGACGCTGTTGCCGGTGCTATTGCCACCACTGGTACTGAAACCACCGAATCCGATTCTGATGCTAGAGGCAAGTCCGAAGAACCTGAGCAAGCTGGTTCTAACGCAGAAGTATTACCTGTCGTTGCCGCCTCAGGTTCAAAGACCGAAGCACCAGAAGCTGAAGAAGCACCAAAAACTTTGGATCCAAAGGAATCCGAACCAAACGATAAAGACCATAGTGTTGCTGCAACTACCTTACCAATTGCTGGTGTCGCTGGAACTGCTATAGCTGCCCCTGTTGCTGCTGAAGCCATTGGAACTTCTAAGCCAGAGACCGCACCAGTCACCGAAGCTGCTCCTGTTGAATCCGTCAAAGAAGTTGCACCAGTCACCGAGGAAGCTGCTCCTGTTGAATCCGCCAAAGAAGTTGCTCCTGTCACCGAGGAAGCTGCTCCTGTTGAATCCGCCAAAGAAGTAGCTCCTATCACCGAAGAAGCTGCTCCTGTTGAATCCTCCAAAGAAGTTGCTCCTGTCACCGAGGAAATTGCTCCTGTCACTGAGGAAGTTGCTCCTGTCACCGAGGAAGTTGCTCCTGTCGTAGCTGCTAAGGAAGTTGAACCATCTAACGAGGCAGATGAACCGGTTGCAGTTGCTCCATTCATCGCCAAAGACGAACCAATCGCCCCTGTCGTTGCTAAGGATGAAACTGTCGCCGAAAAGGAAGTAGATGCTGCCCCGGTTTCCAAGGCTGCACCAGTAGTTGCATCGGAACCTGCAGCAGCTGCTGTCTCCAAGGCTGGCGAAGAATCCGATGAAGAAATCTTAATTGCCCAAGGTAATAGTGATAATATCGAGGCAGCAATTGCTGCCAAGGAAGGTAAAGATGTGGTTGTAGAAGAAATCCAACCTACCGAATCTGAAGCTGCCAGATTGACTCAAGAAGCCAACATCACCAAAAAGGCCCCTGCACCAACGTCTAAACCTACTCCTGCCAAGAAGGAAAAAGAGAAGAAGAAGGGTTCGTTGAGCAGATTTTTCAAGAAGATCTTTAGCTAGTTTTTGTTAGATTCTCATGTTTCTTCACGTTGTATATTTTTGTTGTTCAGTTCCCTAATTTCTTGCTCTTTATTAATATAATTGGTATAATACAGAACTATTGTAGTATGGTAACATACAAAACTGTAGTAGTAGTTTAATTTATCATGATTGAAATCGAATCATTTGGCATCAACTCTATTGAATTGAAGTCGGAAGAACAGGCCGGTTCATTTTATTGATAAGAATTGGTAGATCAACAGAAGTTTACCGATATCAAACTTCGCAAAAGTGATGGTGTGTGATCTTGGATAGAAAGTGAAGTTAAATCTTCAGAACTGACGTCCGAATCGAACCTTATATTTGCAGCCACCTGAGAAATGCAATTATTAAGATCTGAGGGTTACTGATGAAATATATACCCTGCAGAGAACCAGACAGGTTGAAAGCTGTCCCTGCAACCTATTGTTCAAACACTAACGGCGTGAGTGAATTAGTTGGTTACCCAGTAAGGCGGCACGGTTGCGACAAAAGAATCGCTACCAAACACCACGGTTCAATTGATTCGACAAGATTCAAAGAATAAGATGATTTGCTCGGGATTTCATTAGTATAGAATACTAATGGTAAACGATAGGATACCACAACGTCGGTGTCATTTCTGCAATTGAACGTTTCTTTTGCTTCTACACCTCTACTTGGCCGCAATTTTCCTTACAAAACCTCCTTAGCAGTTCCCCTATTCCCGCCAGACCCGCCCAGCCCTAACTGGGGCGATACTGGTCGCAGTGCGTGTCGACACCGTTCCCACCGGTACCACCACTGCTCATTTGGGCAATAGGGTGGGCACGGGGAGTGGGGAGCACAACGCATGCTACCGATCGAATTGAGCAATTAAGCCCCGGTACGTTTGGTGAATGGCCCGGTGGTTCAAATGCAATCTACTTTGCCCTTCTGTAGCCCTCTTGCACCCTCCGTTTATTGCCGCCAGCTCGTTTCCTCACGCCGCCTAACCCTACCACCACACTTCTCATCCCGGCGTGCACTTACCGATTAAAATTTCACGATGCCAGCAAGATTCCCTTCACTATTTTAACTATTTATAAACAACAGTTGGTCTTTTAGTAGGTTGATTAATTAGAATAAATTTGTTGGTAATTAAATAAAAAAAGATGGCCGATTTAGCTAAAGTATTTGTTAGACCATTATATGATGTCGAACGTGAAGCAGTTGAAGAACATTTCGCTGCTGCCGGTAAAGTTGCTGACGTTCAATTATTGCAAGGATTTGCCTTCATTACTTATGAAAGTCCTGAAGAAGCTACCACTGCAGTTGAAACTTTAAACAACACCGAGTTCAATGGTCAAGAATTACTTGTTGAAATCGCCCGTGAAAAGAAGGAAGATACCCGTGGTAAATTCAGAGTCAAGGTTACCAACTTACCAGATGGAACCGCATGGCAAGATTTCAAAGATTTCGTCAGAGAAAAGACTAGTGTCACTCCAACTTTCGCCAAAGTATTCAGAGATTACGAAAGTGGTGAAGTTATTGGTGCATTAGAATTTGGATCTGGTGAAGAATTAGAAACTTCTATTCCATTATTAGACAAATCTGATTTCCAAGGTACTGAGATCAATGCTGAAGAAGACACTTCTCCATTTGTACCACCTCCACCACGTAGAGGTGGTTTCAGAGGTGGCCGTGGTGGATTCGAACGTGGTGGATTCAGAGGTGGCCGTGGTGGATTTGACCGTGGTGGATTCAGAGGTGGCCGTGGTGGATTCGAACGTGGTGGATTCAGAGGTGGCCGTGGTGGTGACCGTGGTGGATTCAGAGGTGGATTCAGAGGTGGTGACCGTGGTGGATTCAGAGGTGGCCGTGGTGGATACGACCGTGGTGACCGTGGTGGATACCAAGGCGGTGACCGTGGTGATTTCCGTAGAGATGACAGAGACTCTTACACCCGTGACAGATCTCCAACCCGTTATTAGTTTTAATTCTTTTACTAACTTTACAAGAATAAGAAGTCAATTTTGTTTAAATTAGAAACTAGTGTGTGCCTTTTCCCTATTTTTTCTTTATTGTTTGTGTATGTTTCAAGAGGGAAAATGAGCCTGTATTGATATAAATATAAAGAGTATCTGTGTAAATGTAATAGTGGATCAAGGGAAAAATTAAACAGTGGAGAAAATAAAGTGGAAGGTTTACTATCTTGTTGATTATTTGGCAATTTCATCCAATTGAGGAAAGGAAAAAGTTTTAGTTCTTTTATTGTATTTTTGATTATTTTTGGTTGTCATAATTTTGATAATTCCCAAGTTTATACCTGTAATATATACCTTAGTTATATGGAGCAATAACATGTTTGTAGTTCATTACATAATTATCAGATTCCGATCTGTACTATTTTGCGCGGGCCCTAATTAATATTGAGATATACTAACTCTTATTGGAACAAGTAGTGATCGGTAATGCTGGACAGTCTGGTGGTGAAATATGGAGACGATCCACTTCACAGTATAAAAATATTCAACTATGGCGAGACCAATCAATCGACGTATGTTTTTATCCATGGTGGTGCTTGGGTAGATCCAAATAATACGTTTAATGATTTTGAGTCTATGGCCAGTCGCTTGCGCCAACAGTGCCCCAACACCAATTTGTTCTCGGTGAATTATCGTTTATCACCTTCAGTAACGCATCCGGCCCATATATTAGACGTTTGGACGGCTCTTCAGTATATAGCTGAAACCTACAGACTGACCCGAGACTACACTTTGGTGGGTCACTCAGTGGGAGCTACCATTATCTTACAATTACTCAATTGGAAACTGTTCATAACCGAAAACCCCGTTCCTGTTCCGAAATTTACTGTATCCAACGTGGTATTCTTGGATGGAATATTCGACATTCCTGATTTGGTAGCAGAATATCCTCTGTATAATAGTTTTGTCGCTACAGCATTTGATGGCTCCGATTCTACCACAGCGACACAATTATCGTGGAGTACACAATTGCCATTTGACATTCTTCCCAAGAGGACTTTGGTCTTACACTCCTTGCAAGACGAATTACTTTCTTCACGCCAGACACAGTTGCTTGTCGAATACTTTGACAAAAGGAACTTTCAATACAAAGTTCTTCGAGGTAACTGGGGAAGTCATGAAGAGATGCGAGAAAATGTTGCCGTCTCTGATCTAGTAGGCAGTTGGTAAACTCAAAAAAAGGCATACATGGCAGTTTCTATTTCTATATACTCCAATTTGACTATCATTCATGGCCAGTTCACTTTAAAAGGTAACTTCTGATTGTCAACAGTAAACAGCTTCTCGGATAATATGCCACAATTCTCTCCGTACTAGCAATTTTTTTAGTGGAGCACTCACCAATATTCTCACTAATTTTTGATTGCACCACTAATTGTGTCACTAATTTAATCACTAATGCTCACTGGGTGCTCATCGCTCATCTTCGCTTAACTCAAGCAATACCATGAACAGAGTCCTATCGACAAGGGTTGTGCTGTATATACGTTATAATGCTGCTCGATGTAACCCTAGATACAAACTAGAAAATTTTTCAGGCCGCTATTCAACCATATCCAACGGCCCATCTGTCCCGAATCCTAAAAAGATCAAATTTCTGAAGAATTTGAGTAACATCTCCCATCCTGTTAACGAACTTTCTTCCGATTATCAACAGGCAGAGCCTAATATAGATGATGAGATTATAATAGCTATGAGCTCAGGTGTAGATTCGTCTGTTGCGGCTGCTCTATACGCCAAAAAATATCCCAACGTTAGAGGAATGTACATGGCCAATTGGTCACAAACAGCCAAATGTACAGAAAGTGATTGGAATGATGTACAGAAAGTATGTAAAACTTTGGGAATACCCTGTGAAAGAGTCAACTTTGAAAAAGAGTACTGGAACGAAGTTTTTCAACCAATGATCCTGATGTACCAAAGAGGACTTACTCCAAACCCTGATACTGGATGCAATAAGTATGTAAAATTCGGCAAAATGATTGAACATTTGACTGAAAAGTTCAAGCACAACAACAGGAACTGGTGGTTAGTGACTGGTCACTATGCTAGAATAATGAAACACAATCCATCTGGAGAATTTCATCTCCTTCGGGGTTACTCTCAGGCAAAAGACCAGTCTTACTACCTTTCAACCATCCCTTCACAGATCTTACCTCGAGTGTTAATGCCAATAGGTCATTTTATCAAGGCAGAAGTAAGAAAAATAGCCCTGGAATTACATTTGCATACTTCTGATAAACCGGATTCTCAGGGTCTCTGTTTTGTTTCGCAAGACCAAAAGAATTTCAGAGAGTTTCTCAATGATTATATCGAGCCAAATCCCGGTAAGATCGTAACCAAAGATGGCAAGGTTTGGGGAACACATCAGGGTTTATGGCATTGTACGATTGGACAAAAATCTACAGTCTCAATGCCTCAAGGAGATCCCAAATATAAAGGAGTCTGGTTTGTTAGCAAGAAAAATATTGAAAAAAATGAGCTAATAATTGTTAAGGGTGGCAATAATCCTGACTTGTTCAGCAATAAGATTAAAGTCAGTGATTGGGAATCGCTAAACTCGTTAGCAAACCTTCATGATGTGCTGCTACAGTACCGGTCATTGCAGGTACCTATCAAAATAAAGTGCATTGATTGGAATCATGAAATTAATACATTCACTATCGAATTGGTAGAGAATGCTCGAGCAATGGCTCCTGGTCAAAATCTTGTTCTCTATCATGGAAATCAAGTTTTGGGTTCAGGTATAATTTCAGAAACCTTGTAAATAAAATAGAAGTTCACTAATGAATATAACGAATTTTATTTTTTTTCATATAAATAATATAGAATTGAAGTAATGGGACACACTCCCATCAAAAATGAATGAAAACAAAATAGAAATAAATCAAACTGTACAATTGTAAAACATTAAAAACCTTATATATCCCATGTGTTCCTGACAAAAAAATAAAAGTTACAACCTCAAAAGGCAGCTATAGTTGGATATAATCCACTACTACCAGCGGCTGGCTTGGATTCTTCTTGAGACTTTTTGGCTTCTTCTTCATCAATAGCCTTCTTCAAGTAGGCACAAACCATGTGGATCATTTCTCTATGTTTAGCTACTTCTGACAAGGAGAATCCTGAAGGCTTTGCAATATTCAACTTTTCGAACATATTGCCCAAATATTCTGCATCTTCTTCTTCTTCTTCTTCTTCGTCCTCTTCGTCTTCCGACGAGTTTGGAGTCGATTCGAGTGATTCAGAATCGGACTCGGAATCCGAGTCCGATTCGGAAGAAACATCATCTAAAGCTTGTCCAGATCTCTGGTATGTAGAAACACCACCAAAGTCTTGACCAACTGGGTGACCATTGTAGAAAACACCATTTTGGTGACTGTGGTGATTAACAAAAGAGCTGTTGATATTCCTGTTGATTTGAGGATAGTTAGGAGCGATATTGTTGTTATTGCTGTGATTGTAAAAGCCTTGTTGACTAGCGTCGTTGTAAGATTTGGAACCACTGGTCAAGTGAGGTAAAGATGGGTATAAAGGTTGTTGTCCTTGGGGTTGAGGAGCAGCATGCTGGGCCGGAACTTGACCTGCTGGAGGAGCTTGTTGGTATTGGCTACCTGTCATGTTCTGGTATTGAATATCGATGGAGCTTGACAAGGAGTTGAAGAACTTTTCAGCTTCATAAATTGAAGCTGGGTTACCTGAACCGTTGGAAAGCTCGGTGCCAGAAGCAGCAACCGGAGCAGCCGGATTAGCTACAGGTGCTTGAACATGTTGTTGGTTTTGTTGCTGGTTTTGTTGTGGATGAATATGCTCCTCTAAGTGATTCAACTTGTTAAACATGTCAACATTGTATTGAGCGTTTCCTTCTGGTTTCAGTCTCTTGGCTGAATAATCAGGATTACCGGCATAAGGAGCAGGAACGTTGTTTCCATTTACACCTTGGAAATTGAAATCATTCAAGATAGAGTTTACAACATACATGTTGTCTTGATTATTGTCAAATCTTCTCTTTCTGTTCATTTGGTCATTATAATCTTGATGTTGGGCCATTGGATAATTACCATTGAAAGCTTGGTGGTCATAGCCGTAGGCTGGGTGATAAACTTGACCTGGGTATGGTAAAGAAACGTTATCACCAGGGAACATTTCTTTTCCAGATTTGGCTCTTTCCTTGGCCTCCTTTTGTAATTGTTTCAACAACAATTTTTGTTGTTTCTTCAATTTCTTTGGATTGTCATCAGCATGAATCTTAGAATGTTTCTTCAAATCTTGAGGTCTCTTGAAACTCTTTGGACACAAATCACAGTGGAACGGTTTCAATGGAACATGAACACGTAAATGAGACGTAATGTGATCACGTTTTACAGTGCAAGTTCCACATCTTTCCCAGTCACAGGTAAGAGATAAATTGTTGGAAGATTTACGGCCAACGTGGTCGTCACACAAATGGTCATACAAAAGTTCTGGAGTCTCAAAAACAGTCGTACAAGTACCCCAGTGACAGGTGAATGGACCCAATAAGTCTTCGTCTTTGATTTTCTTGTAAGACTTCTTTGGTTTTGACTTTTCTTCGGAGACTATAGAATCAGATCCTGGTTGAACCTTAATTGTTGGTTGTTGCAGTTTGTCACCAGCAAACATATGACCTATTGGATCATTTCCGGTGCCATTAAAGTTATTCTGGTAAGGATACTGTGAGTTGTGTGGTTGAGACTGTTGTTCAAAGTTTTGTTGGTATTGTTGCAGCGAATAGCTACCATTATGGGTATGTCTTTTCAAATCAGTGATTGGCGAGTTGGCCGAAGAATTTGATGTAAATGAAGATTGAGGACTGCCTTCATGGTTATTGGAAGGAGATGAAGTGGAAGATCCGGAAGTTGAAGGAGAGTTAGATTCGATATCTATATCCAATTCGGAATCCAACATTTTGGGAGTAGTACCATTGTCCTTGTTGGCATTCATATTAGTTGAAGCATTCAAATATGATAAAGGGTGCAAGTTATAATTCATAGTTGATTTCCTTCAGGGGCGTGATCAGAAAAAGTTTGACTTATTTTCAGGACGAGATATAATATATTATAACGAAAGGGCTTCTTAAAGGGTTGGCTTATTCAATAAAAGTGCTAGGATGTTAAAGCTACTAATTATTGCTATATTTATAGTTGACGTTAAGTTTTCTACGGATGGTGTTTCTGGGGACACGGTGGACCACCTCATTTATATATATTAGGGAGCCAAGAGTTTTCAAAACAGCCTGATACGGTCGTGTGGAGAACAGGAGTATAGTTTCTTAGCGCCAAGACTTCACGCCCAGGAATTTCTTTTTACACACCGTGAAGAGAAGGCTTAGTTTACGTAATCGTGTGAAGGTCACGAATTTAAAAAAATATTGCCTTCAGCCAGATTCGAACTGACGATCTCCTCATTACTAGTGAGGTGCCTTACCAACTTGGCCATGAAGGCGAAGAATAAGCGAAAATCTCCCGGGGGTGAGTCGAACACCCGATCTCAAGATAACTTTGGAATTCATTACAGTCTCGCGCCTTAGCCAGCTTGGCCACCGGGAGGATTTCTGAAATTCGAAATTCACTCAAATGTTTTTACTGAAAGTTCTATAAATCACGGAATTAGAGTATTTGTTCACCTCGTTGCCTGATGGTCTTACTAGTTTAACAAATATTCAACAAGTAGATGCGGTTAGTTGAGCTCCCAGCTAGCTTTTTCGACGTGCGATACCTATAATCTAATGTGTTGCCAAGGGTTAGTATGAAAGAAGAAAACTAAGAAAGGTGCTATTCCTGACATGCCAAAGCAACCCCAAATGCATTACGTGACATAAGTGTGAAGATCAATTCCTGTTTTGAATACGTCTTAGGCAGTAGTCACCGTCATCGTCTACAATATCTCGTGATTCACTTACCTCTAATCAAAAGGGGCCCATTTTCTTTTTCACTAACTCGTCTCATAAATATCAGCCAACTTGAACAACTATTCCATCTAGCTATTTCTTTACGCCTTACGGCATTCAAATTAAATAGTCCACTGACTCGACGTAGTCGTTACTGGTAGCTGCTTCCCCATAATCAGCTTGTTGGTATATGCAGGAACACGTCTCCATATTTTACTTAGCGACGGTTGCATTGCAGATTGTTGGAACTACTTTTGATCAATCGTCGTAAAAGGAGAAAACTGGCAAAAAAATATCAGGGAGGAAAAAAAAATCTGGGGATCTGAATTGTTATAAAGCAACCCATGACTTAAGATGAATAATAATAACGAAAACAATATGAATGGTAAAGGAAAGGATGTCAGTGAACCCAAAAAGACCAAAAAAAAGCAAGGTTCTCCTAAATCGCATGTCCGGTGGACCAATGACACTGTAGACAACGAGGAGATGAACAAAAAGAAAAAGAGCGTGACGATGTTCCATCCCGAAACCAATTTTGAAGAAAGAACTGAGCCCGACAACTCTATAGACTCTGAATCTGACGAGTCTGACGGTTAATTACAATTTGTAAGTTGCTGTAATTAATGATATAAATGATATTAAACCGTTTGATAAATATTATGCAATATAAATAGAATTGAATTGAATTAAACAGCAAGAGAAATGAATGAAGCCATTCGAATCGTCCATTAGTGCGTGATGCAAGAGGCCACCAGATCAGAAGAGATAAATGGATGAAAAGATCAGAAGATCAGTAGATTAAAACAGATAGGTGACACATAGAATAGTGTCCTGTTGATTTTGCTCGTTAAACAGGGGTATAGACTTGAGAAACCATGGCCTGATTATGGCACTTCGGGATTGGTGATTTTGAGTATTCTCCGTGAATAATCAACGTCGTCCTCAAATGACTTGCTGGCGTTGGTGTTCAAAAATACTGTTTTGGGATCAAGTCTATAGTCCATTTCATCGATAGGAAAGATTTCAGCGTGGTTTTGGTTCTGGTTCTGGTTGGACACCAATTTTGATTTGGAAGAACTTCGCTTCACAGGTAGACTTTCAGTATTATGGTTGTATTCCTCAGCTGATCCAAAGGCACCACCCACTGAATTGAATATGGAGAAGATAGACTTGCTGGAATTGTCTCGTTTCAATGGAGTGCTTGATCCCACTGATCCGCTCTTTGAATGGCGCATTACTGTCATCAGTTTTGCATTTTTCATAGATTCGTCCGACGACATTTGATTTTCTTCGTCAGTATATCCATCGTGGTCTTCATCGTTGTGTCTTCTTCCAAATGCTCCTCCGCAGCAGCAACAGTAAAGAATTCCTAGAATTATGCCTAAAGCAACAATTCCTACTGCCGTAAACGTTCCGGCAACTTTTCCTTTCGAGTCAAAAAAGGAGTTCTTCTTGGAAGTGGAAGTGTCAGACGAAGATGAGGGTGAGCTAGAGGAAGTGGAGCTGCTGGAAGATGTAGGAAGCTGGGTAATATACTCTGTCCTAACCACCTGAGTTTGGGATGTGCCGTCGACTGTTCTGACAGAATAGACCGTTGTTGGCATCATCGTTGAAGATTGGGGTATTGATGAAGAATATGAGGATGTTGTTGAGGATGTCGAGGATGTTGAGGATGTTGAGGATGTTGAGGATGTTGTTGAGGATGTTGAGGATGTTGAGGATGTTGAGGATGTTGAAGGACTTGACGATGAAGTACTTGAGGAAGATGAGATGGTTGATGAAGAGGGAGTTAAAGGGGGGTCGGAAGATGCGGCGCTCAACACTGTCGAGCTTGTTTGCACTGTACTGGATGTTTGAGTCACTTCTGCACTCACTGAGGATGTACTGGAACTATCACCAACGGTTGAACTTGGGCTGGAAATGAGCAAGTATCCATAATAAGAGGCTGTGGCACACAGTTCTTGCGTATACCCACTACATGGGATATCACAACTGGCCATGGAAACCGTTGACAGTGGAACATCGTTCGAACACCAACACAGTTTACCCAGTAAAATGGCTACTGCAAACCCACTTTGTCCACAATGAACATTACAAAACCCATTGGACATAAATTCACTTGTTTCATGAGAACTTCCGAGGTTTTGGGTAGAACAGAGACTAAGACTAAGTCCTGAGGCAATATGCAATAGCACAAAGTAAGCTAGTATGTACAACATTATCAATGGCTAAATAGAAGTTGAACTTCTGAAAAAAAAAATCACCTAATCAGTGGTTAGTATAAAAAGAATCAATTTAGGTCCCGCCTTTTGTAAGTATTACTTTAAGCAATAACCAAGTGAACAAGCTAATAATAAATCATGCACCTCTACAGACACTACCTTGAGACAACTGTAGCAGTGAATGGGATGGAGCCGATAGGAATGACAGACGTTAAGTACGGTAGGAAGCAATTGGTAAATGAAAAGGTGTCCAAAGCAAATTTTCCAACCTCCAGACTCGATTTCACTCGTTTACTGAGTGATGTCTAGTAACAATGGACAATCAGATTAATTTTATCCCAATATAGATTTAGAAGGGATACGCAGATTTTAGTGTATCACAACTATGACGACACTGCAGATAATTGTAGGGTTCACGACTTGAGCCAATTGACGGAGTTTCACAAGGCTGAATCGAAGGGCGTGGGCACCTAGTCGAGGGGTTGGAGCCTAGATAATGTGAATAGTTTTTAGGTGAATAGGAAAATAGATCAACAAAATGGTACTGGGAGCAATAAGTTGTTGGATTGTTCTAGTTATTATATAGCAGGTTAAAAAAGTTTTCCGGCTGCAAGGGTACATGTAATCACCTATAATGGGAAATTAGGCACGAAGCGAGCAGATACACAAAGCAGTAAGGAGATGCCCCAAAGATGTAACTTAAAAAGACTGGAGTAATTAATTAGCGCTTACCAAGTTCTTTCTAGTAGTTTAATAAGTTTTATGTAATTGCAATTGCAAAGTGATTACATGAGGGAATACCAGGATATAAGATACTATAAATATTAAACGGTCCGAAATAAGATTTTTCCCGTTTCAGCACTCAATCTCCGAGAAAGGTTATGATAGATAATGTACGAGAAGAAAATTGGGGAACATTCCAGAAAACGAATTGAACAGACTGGATGAAGGGAGGATAGGAGATCGGAACCCTGACCGCGATAACCAATATCATCATAGTTTAAAAGAAACATTCGTGAAAATGAAGCTGCGAACAGTCTCCTTGAAAAGATTACAATTGATCCTGTCCTGAAAAAAACTTTGAGCGGAGCAAGTACGAGTGCGACGATGGGTTCGGGAAGTTATTACAGGTTTAAACAAATGTGTACCCTTAAGCCTTCATTTGCTTGAAATTCTGCCTCTGCATGTAAACCTATAAGCCTAAGACTGCGACTTTAATTCTCTAATAGTACATGATTCAATGCCCTAGGGAATGTCTCATTTGGTTCATCAACTTTCCTGATGCAGTGGCTCATGTGGAAAACTGACAAAAAATAACAAAGATAGTGTCAAAAACTTGTATGGCTTAGATACCCACACCACATTTTCGACTGAATATATCCGAGGATTCCGATTTAGTAATATTCTATCATCTTGTTTTTGATTATTTCCGTAACGATCGCCAAAAAAATATCACAAGATAGACCTCACAGCAACTTTAGTTCAAGCAATAAGAAACCACTATTGATGTCTCAGACCTATTTTTTTCTGAAAGAGGCAACAGGATTTATTTTTTTGTTTCCTATCGGGGTTCGCGGTTTGTGCTCACAATGCTTGCTAATTAGAAAATTAACTCTACCACACCCGAGTTTGACCACATTTCCAATCATATTCAGCTCTTCAGCCTTGGATTATTCGCAAGGTACTCGATTCGATTCGGGGGTCCGGGGAATACTTGGCAAGCATATGCTATTTATCTTGTGGATCGTCCATATTCTACGATTGCTATGCCCGATCTAGTTACATTCTAGATTATCATTAGTCATTAGATTATCTATATACAAAAGATGATATTTTGTGGGGATGAATTTGTGCTACCAGTTAGGCCAGTTTAGGTAGAATTGTTGTGATGCCCCTTTCTCTCATTTGCCGTTGGATGTTCTTATCTATACCTTCGGTCACTCTAGTCATCTGATCCCGCACCTGCGATCCTTGGTATTTTCTCGCTTGTCTCTTTTGGTACTGCATTGTCAAGTCGGTTGGAAACTCAATTTGTGTCTCGCTAGAACGCGATTTGGGTGCAAATATTTCCTGTATTGATGACGATGGTTTAGTCAGAATCTTATGCTGGGTTCCGAATAATAATTTCGATTTGATTTGTTCCCATTCTCTCAATTCTTGAGGACTCAATTCAACGTGCAAGCAATGAATTGCCCTCTCGTTTCCTACTCTCCGGTTATAGTATTCAATTTTTGCCTCAATAGTATCCATGCTCAGACCTACAATTCTTCGCATAATTTTATAGTTTTCGGGCAACGATTTCTTGTGATTTCCGTACTGAACAACCTCAGTGCTAAGTCTTAAATGCTTGGTAGCTTCAGATATGATCCCTCTTACCAAAAGCGATGCCGTGGGCACAGAATCTATTTGATGTATAATAATATCAATCATATCTTTATAAGGCCGGTTGGTTCCCGTGGTTTTCTCAAGACGATCTATTAAATTAACATAAAATGAAATCATCAAGTAAGGTTTATTGGTTGAGAAGTGCTTGTTTCGTCTTATCGCCTCGAGTATTGATTTGATAGTAAATTCATCAGACGCAATGTCCTCGGTTTGTCCAACAAATTTCCATAACTTTTCGAGTTCTCCGTTATCCTGATCATCGGTGAGTGGATTGAGATTAATCCCTCTATGCAATATCACTTTATTCAAAAGTTTACTGTCATTGTGCCAGTTAGTTTGATTTAAATCCTGCGTAATGAACTTGATTAGCTCGCCTGTATCCTTGGTAGACGATGAAAAGTCATCTAGAATCTTGATCATCAAGTTTTTCAGAATGGGTAATTCTATCTCTTGAATCTTATTAAGAAACATCTCTTTTAAAAATACATTATTTATTGCATCGTAAACTCGATTGAAGGTCGATAAATTGATTTCGATACTCAATGATCGGCAAAGTTTCAAGTATTTCATTACTATTTGATAAGTGTTGGTATTCGAGCGAATTTTTGAATGGATTTTGCATAGTTTAAGTAAATTGTTGATGGTATCAATATTTGGTTTATGACCGTCTTTATTCATCACAAGTAACAATTCTCTAGCAAATGAGCTTTGATGCTTATCGTAACCAAAGAACTTAATTAGATAATTATAAGTATGTACAGATCTGAATGGTTTGAATTCTTGATTGGTTAGTTTATGAGTGAATAACAATAGCTGAGGGATAATTCCGCTCTTTAACGATTGGGAATTCTTATAATGAAACTTCAGATGAGTCAAAATGTATATGTATTCTTGGAATGAGTGTTTGGTCAATGGTTGTGGCATTGGTGGAATTTCTTCATACCAGTGTGGTGGCCAAGCTCCTGGAAATTGATTGGTTTCGCTTTCTTGTTGATCAAGCAAATGATTCTTGCTTTTGGAGTTTACTGAATTAAATCCCTTGAGCTTTTCGGGTGTCATGGTGAGCAATTGATCCATCATTTTCCCAAATAATATTCGATCTTGTAATATAAATACATCTACTTCCAGCAGTTTGTTGGATTTTCTAATCCAGTTGGATTTGGCATGCCGATCATCATATCTGGGTAGTTTATCATTAAAAATCTTGAGATTGGGTATGTCTAGTGGCTTTAAAAAGTCTCGGTATATTTGGGTCTGAAAGTCGTTTAAATATGCCCGAGATTCAACCGGCGGTAATTCCTGATGCTTCTTAATACTGGTTTTCCCATTGTTGGATCTCGGATACTGGGACGGAAATTGGGTTGAGGAGGATTTGGTTTGCGGTTTCTTGTTGCTGAACGATTCTATTTGACGGGCCGATCGTCCAATTCTAGAAATGATATCCCTTATTGATGCCATCTATTGTTGCATATCGACTTGTTGATCTAACAATACTTAAAAACTTTTATCATGGTGGGTCATCTGCCATGTGTCACGTGTATGTTCTACTTTTTTCACAGACATCATCATAAAACGAAAAAAAATGCTACAACACCTATCAGAACAATAAAGATGGCTTCACCTCAAAGAGAAGGGTTTAGTATTCCTGCATCCATTTCACATGCTGCCCTTGGGCAGGTCACTAACAAATCTTTGGGTGTCAGGTATAACTGCGCCCAATGTGCCGCTTCATTTTCCTTGAGTAAGAATGATGCTATCAGATGTAAGGAATGTGGTCACAGAGTTATTTATAAGGCCAGAACCAGAAGAATGGTGCAATTTGAAGCCCGTTAGAATCTGTTGTTTGAATCTTAGGTTCCACTTCATAAAGACTGGCTCGTCTTGACTTTGTATAATAGAATATATTAGTAATGTATGTTGAAAAGAACTTTCCTGCACATTCGAAATAGTTATAAATAATCCATGTTGAACATCTTTTGCAACATATGTAGACTACGCTAGTATAAAATGGGTGTAGTTTCTTTCTGAAGTTGCAACTTAGGAGAAATGTTCTAGTTTATTTGTAGCCATAGAAACCAGACCATTCAAACCAAAAATACCGGGGTATAATTTTGGCTTCTCATCACTTTATCTATACAAATTCAGAAGTATCCGTAAGTCAGTCCGACTATTCAATATGTTCGTCGAATAAATCACTAAAAGGAATATACTAAACTACAATTCTATCAATGGCGTGGATTTATCTAATCATGAATTCAATGCTCACCCAAAATTCTACCGATACTCACAAATCAACTGAAAACTCTTTCTTTCAACCTTACACTTGTATTACATAACACATTCGTAATATGCTAAATAGTATTTTCATAGCCTATATTATCAATAGCCTGTATGTCAGAATTTATGCCGCTCTGGCGGGTTTCTGTAATATTTACTACATTTGCTTGATTTATCTACATAATAATCATATAAAAGCGGAGCAATTTCTCCTTTTCTTAGTTTAGTTGTTTAGAGGTTCTTTTCTCATATAAAGTCATAGAGGATATTCTATATTATGAAGTTTACACCTGTATATCGCTTACTATGGTCACGCTATGTGGACATTCTTCCTGCTACGCCGGTAACTAGATAGAGCAGACTCACCAGCAAGCTAAGATTATAAATCTTCTAAAAAAGCATTTAATAATAAATTGGGCGTGTGGCGTAGTTGGTAGCGCGTTCGCTTAGCATGCGAAAGGTCTCCGGTTCGACTCCGGACTCGTCCATTTTTTTATTGATGAAATTTATCTTGAGTTTATCTATTTAAGTCAACAAGAGGATATATTGAAGGTCTACCATGCGCACATTGGAAGGGATTACTGCAAATAAGTAGCTCTACCAACATGCAATTCATTTCTTCTCTTGTTAATTTATCTCCGAACATAATAGCTGATCTGCAAGCTTTGCTATTGAATATTTCAACAATTATTCTGGGTAAGAACCTCACCGTTGTAAACCAGTCAGAATAATCGGAGAGAGCTACCTGTTTTATTTGATGACTCAAATCGTATATATGTTGTAGTAAGCAAGATCTTAGAAATTTAGCATCCTGTTTGGCTTTCTCGATTAGAAGATGAGGCAAATGGGTAATAAGGATGCTCTGGTCGTTTAAAGTATAAACTACACCAAAATTTCTGAAATTCGACTTGTACGCTAAGAATAAATTGAATTCTAATTCTGTGACCATGAATTCAAATGGAACAACCAATCGCAATTGTAAGTTGATGTTTGGGTCGAGCATTTGTTGTATAAAATGATGAAGAAGCTTTTCCACTCTGATTCTTTCGTCGCATGCGTGTTGATCAATTACCATCAAAGTATTAGCTCTGGTCTTTATGAGAATAAATTTCTGGTCAACCTGTGCTACCAAAGTGCACCCAACTAGTTCATCTCGACGTATGTTCAGCAGATCAACAGAGGTGTCACTGTGGGCCATTCTCAGGGATCGCTGGAGAGTCTCCAAAAAGGTCGACTGGGCAAAGTGTTTCAGACTAGAGTTAGTAGATTTATGCCTTTTAATAGGCGAACTGGATGCCAGCTTGGTCTGTTTCAGAACACGTCTCGGACTACCGTAATTTCGTATTCCAACTTCGTAGCCGAGTGATATCAAAAAGCTCTTAAGCACACTTTCAATCAATTGAAAGACTTCTTCCGTATACGAATTATGAGCCAATTCTTGCACGGTTATTGGGCATTCTACGTTGATAATAAATATGGGAAACCGATGAAAGGGAATACCTTTGATTTTGGTGGGACTTTCGACGTCGGTTTCAAATCCAACGTCCAGAAACCAATGATTAATAACTCGAATATGATCACTGGTGAATACTATGGGGCGACCATTCAAAAGAACATATTGATGTGCTTTGGAGTTAATGGCTGTAGTTCCAATGATACCAGAAAGTTTGTACTGCTTGTACGAAGCCTCCAATGTCTCGAACTTGACAATAATGGATCTGCCAAATGTAGCTCTTAATATGGTAGAATAAATGTGAGCAAAGCTTTTTCCGGTGGCTGGTACAATCAGAAGTACTGGTAAGAGTTTGTTATTATGGTGGTCTGTCTTGTAAAGGTTTATTTTGCAATTAGGTCGCCTCACCGATATATGAACCAAGTCATGTTTAAGGCATTCCACAAATTTGTATTCCGGTACGCTAAGCTGCTGGAGCCTTCGAACTGGAACGTCAGAGAATAAGTTAGTCATCTTTACTACTGTTCCACTAATACCTATGTGTTCAATTGCAAAGAAATCGTTTTGGTTCAGGACATTCTCTTCTTGGAACGCTTGAATGTGTCCATTGTAGAACTGGTACACTCCTTCATCTCGGCTCTTGGATACCACCGTTAGGTTACTGATTGACTTCAAAGAATACAAGGCCTGTCCACGGTACCCAAATGTTAAAATGGGTTGCTCTATATTCGCTAATTTTGAAGTATAGTTTTTCTGGGCAACCCTCTTCAAATCAGAGCAACTTATACCTGTTCCGTTGTCCAGTACATAAACACTTAGGGTTTTCATATCAAGCCGAATATTTATTTCATCTGCACCAGAGTCAGCAGCATTTTCTATCAACTCCCGTATAGCTTCGTTGTAGTTCGTGATGCTAAGCTGTGAAACTAGCTGCCTCAACGCTGACAGATTTAGCTTTGTAATTCGCATGTCATCGAATAGCGATTAATGATATTTTAATTTAGAATTGTGCTGTAGCTATTTGATTTAATTTGATGTTCTAGGAACTGTATTAATTTCCGAATATTATGTTTTCGATTGGATCAAGGATATTTTTGATTGTCTACTTTTTTGATCTTCAAATGATGCAAAAAACAGAAAAAATACAAAAAATACAAAAAATGCGTAGATAAATGTTCGTAAGATCTTTAGTTGAGCCAGCTATGAGATGGCAATAGTTATAAATAATATATAAAACTAAAGTTTGACTTCCCATTGCACTAATTTAAACCAATCTTTTTTTTTTTTTTAATTTTTAATGTAGTGAACTCATAAAATTTGTATATTGTTCATCATTCTATTATTACCAAAGACGTTTTAAAAACGATTCGTTCTGTTTAATAAGCCTGCTGTTGGGTAAAGTTAACCAGAGTGTCAACATTATGGAAAAAATAACAATAAACAGCGGCAACAATACGTAGGCACCTTCGAATTGGGAGATTAAGCCTACCAAAAAAGGGAATAAAGCACTGCCGACAGCCCCAAAGGCAGAAGTTATGCTTATTGAAATCACTTGGATTTTTCTTGGAACTAATCCTTCCAGCACGACATAAGCTATCATCAACGGGTAGATAGGTCCAATCACAACGCCACTTAGAGTAACGGTAATGATCTCAATTGCCAACGTTGGAATAACCCATGTCAATATAACAAAGAAAATTGATAAGAGAGCAAGTACGGTATTAGATCTTCTGGCTCCAAAGTATTTGTAAACCTGGTTTGTGAGTAGTAATCTACCTAGAGTTAATCCAAACCAATAGCCGGAAGTTACGTTACCGATAGAAGCATTGGTATGGTGCCTATAGTCTCGAAGATAAGTGGTTGTCCAGCCACCCATGGCCACCTCTCCACCACCGTAAAACATAATAAAAATAGCATTAATCCAGGTCACTTTGTTCCTCAACGCTTCCCGCATAGAACCAGTTTCCCTGGCTTGGTTCAGCTGCGAAATTGGAGTATCGAATTCTGATAACTCATCTTTACCATGAATAAAAGCAAAGTATGAATTGGCTGCACAAAACAGCATAGACAATGCTTGTATGATGTAAAAATAGTTCCACTTAACATCTTTGCCGACCATTGCGGTTGCAATTAGAGGAGAAATAGAGGCTCCCAAACCATATATACCGTGAAAATAACCCAAGGCCAATGAAGAATTATCGAACCTACTAATGAAAACATTGAGCTGAGCTATGACAATGCCTGTCCCTATGCCACAGAAGAAAAATCCCACTGCAATCACTGGGAAATAGGAACCAGATGCAATGAGTGCTCCTCCAGTGGAACTAGTCAAACAACCCAAGACCAAAGATCTTCTACCAAGATACCGATCAATAGCACCTGATAAAACCGCAATCAAAACCACACCACAAGCTGTAGATAACCAGACGAATGAACTAAGAGCATAAGAGAATTTGTACTGTACTTGTATATAATGCAAAAGTACACCAACCGAACCGTCTTGAAACCCAAAAAAGAAAGCACAGCAGCACGACGTTATAAATCTATACAAGTTTCTTGGAGGATAAGTAAAGGTAATTTTACTTACTGTGCCAGTCTCAATTTCATCCAGAGGTTCTGGAGTGACTTGTTGTACTTCAAAAGAGTGAAAAGGAACTTGGTTTATTTCAAAGTCACTGGAACGATTTTCCAATACTGGCCTCCGTTCAAGAACAGACAGACGTTCAAAATACGTTGCGAGATCGACTTCATCTGGGGTGTCTTGAACTTTGCGAGTAGAGATGATCGGGGTATTATCCTTAGCTTTAGCTGACATGGTTATCCATCTATAGATACTTGAGTACCCTAGACATAGGTGAGCTTAAGTACTCATTTTTAACAGTATTAATAAATATAGTAGGGCACCGGGGTGAAACCGCCTTTCAATGCTGCTCTGTTAGATACAGCGATCCCCGAGCATTGTACCGTGGGGAAACCAACTGCTAAATTGTCGCATAAACAATTTGTATTTTGCCCCACTTTTCAGAAGTTTTCGATCATTTTAATAGCTTCGAGGCGGGCCCAGCCCCGGCTTATGCATGATTTAATGTTGTGAGATCTCAGCTCCATATTTGCTGACATCCAACTTTCTGGGATCCTTTAACGACGATAACTCCGGCTTACTGCCCCTCCAATGGGTGCAAATGGATGGCTAGAGCACTATCCTGCACACAGCACCATCGCTTGGTGAAAAGTTGGCGATGATGGTGACAGCTGGGATAGCGGATAGGGATGGCAAAAAAAGATAAGAAGGCCAAGGAAGCCAAGAAAGCAAGAGTCGCCGAGAAACAGAAAAAGAGTCTTTCCAAATCGGAAGTTAAAAACAAAAAACTCGCCAAAAAACAAGGGCTTGAGGACGAAGATGATCAGGATATCGACGAGATCTTGGAACAGTATGCGAGAGAGCAGGAACAATTTGAAGCAGTTCATATTGATGTTTGCAGCAAACCTTCCAAACGTTTAAATCCATCAATGGTATCCAATCCAATTCACGGAAAAAGAGAATTGTTCTTATTTGGGGGAGAAGTAAACGATGGAACCAAGTCACAGTTTTACAATGACCTCTTCACTTATACCATAGATAATGATACTTGGAGAAAAATTTCGTCTAAGAACTCACCATTACCTAGATCATCACATTCCATGTGCTCTCATCCATCAGGAATCATGCTAATGTTTGGAGGAGAATTTTCTTCGCCAAAACAATCGACATTTTATCATTATGGTGATACATGGATTTTGGATGCTGACACCAAGGAATGGACAAAAATTGACCAGAAGAAAGGGCCCAGTGCAAGATCAGGACACAGACTAGCTGTGTGGAAGAACTATATCATATTATCGGGAGGGTTTCGTGATTTAGGTACCATGACTACCTATTTGAACGACATCTGGTTGTTTGATATCACGTCATATAAATGGATTCAAATTGAGTTTCCACCCAATCATCCTATTCCTGATGCTAGATCTGGGCACTCACTAATTCCTTATGCCGACGGAGCTGTTTTATACGGAGGATACTGTAAGGTTAAGGCTAAGAAAGGATTGCAAAAGGGTAAAGTATTGAGCGATTGCTGGTTATTGAAAATGAAGTCAGACCCCAAAGCAATCAGGTTTGAAAGAAGAAGAAAGCAAGGAGCTACCCCGTCTGCCAGAGTAGGATGTTCATTGGTATTCCATAAAAATAGAGGAATTATGTTTGGGGGAGTGTATGATTACGACGAAAGTGAAGAACAAATTGAGTCCGAGTTCTTTAACCAGCTATATTCTTATCAAATTGAAACCAACAGATGGTACAACCTTGCCTTAAAACCTAGAAGAATAAAGAAACAAGTTGCTAAAGAATCCAAGTCAAGAGATGAAGATTTGGAGGAGATCTTAAACAATATTTTGGCTAAAGCCAAGCTCGAAGATGTCGATGAAGGAGATGGGGCTACAGGAGAAGAGTTGTCTCAGATTGAAAGATTGAAGAAATTGGAGGAAGAAGAAGAGGAGAAAGATGAAAATGCAGTAGAATATCCTATTCTGAACCAATTGCCTCATGCTAGATTCAATGCCACCTCTTGTGTCGTAGACGATACTTTGTACATTTTTGGAGGTATTTATGAGCGTGGAGAGTCAGAGTTCAATTTAGATTCATTCTATGCAATTGATTTGGGTAAGCTAGATGGAGTCAAGGTGTTCTGGGAGGATTTGAGTGAATTGGAGAAAGATGAGGTCAACTCTGACGATGACGATGAGGATGAAGATGATGAGGATGATGAGGATGAAGAAGAAGAAGATGGCAACGAAGGGGAAGACGAAGATGACGAAGATGAGCCCGAAGAAGAGGAGGAAGAGGAAGAAGAAGACGAAGACGAAATTCCTGATCCTAGACCATGGTTGCCACACCCTAAACCATTTGAGAACTTGAGAGCATTCTACGTTCGTACGGGTGCCAATTTCTTGGAATGGGCCATTTCAAGTAATAGAGACGCAAGAGGTAAATATTTGAAGAAAGCATCTTTTGACTTGTGTGAAGGCAGATTCTGGGAAAGAAGAGAACAAGTTAGTATTGCTGAAGATAATCTTGAAGAAATGGGAGGTGTTGGAGAAGTGATTGAGAAAGATGCAACCAAGAACACTAAGAGAAGATAGTAGAATAGATTAGATGATTCCAAGCAGAAGATTAGAGATGAATCAATGGCCAATAGATTAATAAAGTAGTCTAAGGACTTAGTAAATCAATTTAAATATTCACTTGAATAAAACTCCGGGCGATTCTGGTGATATGTAATTAGAGTATATCAATAAAATATTGCTGGTATTTTTCTACAAACATATAGGAAATAAGTTCAAGACCTAATCAATAGTATTAGCTAAGTTAATAATCAGTTTACGATTAGCGAGTATAGTTGAAATCTGATACCAACAATATTCCACAGCGGAATAAAGGAGAGCAATTTCCAGTAGTTGCAGAACTAAGGTGTGTGAAAGATAATGCCAATAAAAATCTACTGTGGTACGTAAATGAAAATAATAATCACCAATTATTTATTATTATGTATATTACTATGGTACACGCTCAGGCGAAATGAATACCCACTTGGTGGAATGCATATAAAAGCTTTAAGAAGTCGGTCTGGTCCAACTTGGAGGCTCTCTTATCAGAAAATCCAGTTTCAGTCAACACCTGTTCGATTTTGGATTTGACCAAGTCTGCCATGGACGCCTTATCATCGACAATTTGATCGCCATTGGTAGCCAACCAAGTTTTGTAGTTCTTTTCCAAAATATCAAGGACATTAGATGATTTGAATCCAGCAGCAATGGTCTTGTTCTTTCTAACAAACACTATACGCAACAAACCATCCCATTCATTAAAATCAATGTTGGGTCTAGGTGACTTGACTTCAATACGAACCACTGATGATTCAACTTGAGGCGGAGGGCGGAAGTTGTTTTTGCCCACTTTCATTATATGAGTGACATTGGCCCACATCTGGACATTTGCCGACAATCTACAATATAGCGAGTCTCCAGGACGGGCCAACAATCTCAAGGCAAACTCACGCTGAAACATCAAAATGCTGACTCTAGGTGGCCGAGGCTGGTTTAAAAGCTTGAAAACCAACGGTGACAGGATTTGGTATGGAGTGTTGGAAATACAAACGTCAAAATATGGCAATTCGGTTTTCATAAAGTCACCAAGAAGGATTTCCAACTTCTTTTGCTGGGGCGTACCGTGGACACGTTTGGTTAATTCGGCAGCCATACGAGGGTCCATTTCAACAGCCACCACCAGCCTGGCCTGTTCTAAGATCCTGACGGTCAAGTTTCCCGTACCAGGACCCACTTCTAACACAACATCACTGGGCTTGATTCCAGCCTTATCAACGATTCCTTGGGCCACCAACGGGTTTTTCAAAATATGCTGACCCAAGTTGGTGTTAAACTTAAAAACCGAGTTCATGTGTTTCTCCGCAGAGACGGTGGCTCCACCAGTGCTGGCAGTACTAAAGCTCTTCTTGGGGGCTTTGGGCATTTTGGTGGAGGCCCATAGTCTGTTCGAGCTCATCGCCTTTTTCAGTAGCTCATGGGTGTCGGTAAGCGCACGCCGCATCCTAGATCACCTCGCTTAGCCAGATCGTGATGCGACCTGCACGTGAGGCCGTTTACCTGGTTACCATTGTTTATAGACGATCGAGAAGGAAGCTACGGTAATTGGCAGACGTGAAGTACACGGAGTAGGAGACGCGTTGCAGTTCTGGTATCACTTTTCATTCGAACTTGATAATCTTGTCAATCCTGTTTCAATTTGCATCGAAAGGTTTCAAATCAGTGAGTGATTGGCGTTGTCTGTGTTGCAAAGGTCACACCTGAAACAAGGCTAACAATTAGATTAAACAATTAATTGAATTACATTTACATTATATAATATTGCATCCACTATCCACTGCAGCAGTTCGTTTCGTTTATTTCTCCAGTTTGATTTATCTTGTATTGCAATATGTCTTTTGCTGAGTTGGTGGGATCTATTTCGTTCTCGTTTATGAACGTCGTCAGCTTGCCGGCCTCAACTCCTCCGTTGCAGTATGAATTGTTCAAAATCAATAAAACCGTCGAAGAATTGTACTTGTTTTTACAGCAGGTGCTTTCGGCTGTCAAGCCCATAACCCTGAACAAAGAGGGTCTTGCTTGGTTTTTGGACAGCAGAGATTCGGTTATAGATCTAGACCGCAAGATCAACGATGTGGATGCCTTGATGCCCCGTCTTTTGGAAATCACCGGTACAATAACTGAACCGTCGATTGCGGCGTTGTTGTTGTCAAAGCTTGAAGATACCAGCGATCTTTTGCTCGACACCAAAAAGCATACTTTTCTATTGCGGCGAAATGTGGATATTGCTGTTCTCTACAACGAGATTAATGACTCGGCTATCAAATCGTTGGATATCGAAATTCGCAATTGCATGCAAATGCTAAAGGTGATATCACAGTGGAAAGCTACTTCGAATCAAGTCCCGTACGATTTCGAAGACATTGTTACCAAGCTAAGAATAAATGACGTGACAACCATCAGCGACTCTATGAAGTCTGCAAGATTGCCTACTTTCAACGAGCACGACGCACGCTACTACGACGAATATTTGCTGCTTCACGAGAAAGTGGAGCCACTAGGAATCTCGTTGGGAATCTTACCCCTTCAAATAGACGACTTCAACCGGATGTCGGGTACGTTGTTCCCGCGGTCACGGTTTGAGCTCAATTCCAACTATGAAGGTCTCATAGCTAAGTGGAATCGTTTGAACGACGAGTTGACACAGCTACGGAAAGAGTTTTTAGATTCACAGTGGCATGATTTATTTGAGTTTTTGATTGGTGAAATCTGTGTCCGTTGCCATACGATAGTACTGGATACGTCAATAACATCAGCACAAAAAATTTCGCCTGAATTGGGCGCCACCTATAAGTTGTGCTCCAATTCTATAACGCTCATCAACAAAGCATTCAGAGAATCAATTATATACGATCCAGCATTAGTGGTCCTTTTCAACGATACTCTTTTGCCCCAGTGGCTGGCGGTCAACGATATCTTAACTGTACCAGTCAAGCCCAGAACCCCGAGGATTTCCAGCACTAGCACCCCCAAGAGTGATACACTTGTGGACAGCGGCGAGTTCCATGGAAGGCTCAGTACTCCACCTAAAGAGAGCATTGGCTTCGATTTAGGTATCGATATCGAAACTACCTGTATCCCGTTCAGCATTCAGAAGAAAGACCGGACCAAAGACTTGGGTACCGGTTTCCGACCTCGTAAATTGAGGTACTCACTCTGTTTCAATGAACCTAGTATAGAAGAGGACGAGGACTTGACGTTAGTCAAGGTCCAATCCAACGAAATTGACCATCTCAATACCAGCATATCCAATTTGAGGGTCGAAAGAGTATTAGAAGAACAAATACCACGTCTGAAGCCTAATTTCGATGCAGTTGCATTCTTAAACTCTTTATGCAACAGCTTGCCGCAGAAACCAAGTCGGATTCCATTAGTGCACCCAAAGTACATCCTCATGGGTCTTCCTATTCTCCAAAAGAAGTATGGGGTTGGAAAGAGCCGGATTCCTACCATCGCCCCCAACCATGCTGTTTTTCGTTCACCAGACCGTCAGCAGCTCAAATCACCATTGAGACTAAAGAAAGAGTCTAAACAGCTCGGTTCTCCAATACGTTCACCACCAAACTTCAAGCGGGTTCTTGAAAGTGGCGATTCTTTATTTAGTGCCGGCTCAACGTTGGCAAGCACAAAGGTTCCGAAACTCTATTATCGGCCATATAACTCGTACCATAGCAATTCGCCGGAAAGACCGTTTTCGTCGCTAGGGTCTCGGTTTGACGAGTCCCATTTGATTCAGTCCATCGAAGGATAAACTAAAAATTGACTACAATTCCAAGATTATCATCTCCAATCGAAACTTTTTCGTGAGATTCTTATTTAAGATTACTCCCAAAATACATGGTTGTTGGATCTACATATATTTCTGTTAAGTTCGTTTCTATTCTCGTCATTATACTAAATGTCGCTATTTACAATTCCATTGACCTGTAATCAAAGACGAAAGGGAGAAAAAAGGTTGTGATCTATGCATTCTTTATCACGTAACATTAATTTCTTTACAGATTAAATAGTGGTCCGAATAATTGACATTACGAAACAAGTGATTTTCATAATACTCCTTAACTTAATCAAGCCTTCTAAGTTCAAACATATTTATTCATGGCGCCTGATCATACTTCGATGCTTCTTCACAGGCTCGCTAATCAGTACTTCCAATTTTCTAATTCTTATTTCGTCCTTTTCTCCTTCTCTTATTCCACTTTTTAACAAGCACCCAGTTATCGATTTGAATCAGGGTTCTTATTTCTCATTTCCGCTTCTTTCAGTGCCTGTTCTGGAGCCATCGTCTTACTGGTAAATCCGTCCAAGAAAAAGTCTCTTCCAAAAACCCGGTACAACCAACTTTCCTTCTCCACTTTCCATTTTTCACTTTCATCATACTTGCGGACCTGTCTCCCTTCAAGAAGCTCTCCTTGTTGCACTTTCTTGGTTGACTTTCCTTCAAGTCTACGATACATCTCGATTGATGGTATTAATATAAACGGAATCGAAAACAAGATCATGTAGATCCCCCGGTACCTTGTCTTAACTGCTTTTGGGGCCTTCTTCCAATTGGCCTTACCTGTCTCCACCAACTCTTGCACGAACTCCGAGTTCTGCACCTTGGGTTTGGGTTTAGGTTCGACATTGCCGGTGCTCATAGGCACTATCTTCCCTTCCTTATGAAATGAAGAGTTACTAAACTTGCTGGGCTTCGACATGCTGCTCTGCTCTTCCTGTCAATATTTGGCCAGTTAATTATAGCTGTCGCGCCGCACCAGTCACCGCACTATATAAGCTGACCAGATACTGCCGCGAAAGGTTACAAGTTACAGCCAACTACACCGTATAAACCAAAATCACCATTTAAATCCCAATTATGTCAGTTAAAGATACTTTAAATGTTCACTTGTCGTCACACCCCAAACCGGAAGGTTTGAAGTTTGTCTACGGAACTGCAGGTTTCAGAATGAACGCAGCTCATTTGGACTACGTCAACTACACCGTGGGTATCGTGGCAGCATTAAGATCTAAATTCTTCAAGGGCAAAACCATCGGAATCATGGTTACCGCTTCTCACAACCCGCCTCAAGATAATGGTGTCAAAATAGTCGATCCCTATGGAAGCATGTTGGAGACACTGTGGGAAGCGTATGCCACGACGTTGGCCAACCTGAGCCACGATCAGTTGTATAACCACATTCTCAAAATCAGCGCTGATCTTAACATTGACTTGAGCCAAACTGCCAGCGTGGTTATTGCCAAGGACTCTCGTGCATCCAGTCCCGCTTTGGCTCAGGCATCTGCAGACGGGGTCCATTCCTTGCCGGGCTCAACATGTAAGGACTACGGCTTGTTTACCACTCCACAGTTACACTACGTGACTCGTACTTTGAATGATACTGCGTTCGGTGCTGCTACTGAAGCTGGATACTTCCAGAAAATGGGTACTTCGTTCGCTAAGATCTTGTCCCATGGTTCGCCCCAGCCAATTGAAATCACTATTGATGCTGCCAACGGAGTGGGTGCTCCTAAAGTTGCCCAGTTAATTGATGAGTACTTGTCTGACCGTGTCAAGTACACATTGGTCAATGCCGAATATCAGAAACCCGACTTGTTGAATTTTGACTGCGGTGCTGATTTCGTCAAAACTAACCAGAAGTTGCCCAAAAACGTCAGTCCTAGTGGTCCCAACAAGCTCTATGCATCGTTTGACGGTGATGCAGACCGTCTTATCTGCTACTTCCAAAATGAAAATGGTGAGTTCCGCTTGTTGGATGGTGACAAGATGTCCACATTAATAGCATTGTTCTTTCAACAACTTTTCAAGTCTATCCTGGGCTTGGATCTCAACATCGGTGTTATCCAGACGGCTTACGCCAACGGGTCTTCTACCAAGTATATCGAAGAAGAACTTCGAATTCCTGTGGGTTGCACGCCTACTGGTGTGAAACATTTGCACCATGAAGCCGAAAACTACGATATTGGAGTCTACTTTGAAGCTAATGGCCACGGAACCGTCATTTTCGACGCAGCAGCCGAGTCCAAGATCTTTGCTCACAAACCAGCCAATGCCCAGGAAGCTGAAGCCATCGACGTGTTGCAGCAATTCACCCAGCTTATCAACCAAACTGTAGGTGATGCCATATCCGACTTGTTGGCGTTATTGGCGATTTTAAACTACTTGAAGTTGAGCCCAGATCAATGGGACCAATCATACCAGGATTTGCCGAACAAGTTGGCCAAGGTCATTGTGGCAGACCGTTCTGTTTTTAAAACTACTAATGCTGAACGTACTTTGGTTGAGCCGGTTGGATTACAGGCTAAAATCGACGATTTGGTAAGCAAATATCCAAACGGTCGCTCTTTTGTACGGGCCTCTGGAACTGAAGACGCTGTCAGAGTCTATGCTGAGTCTGATACACAAGCACACACTGATGAATTGTCCCGTTTGGTCAGCGAAACAGTGAAAAGCATATAATTAGATTATTAATTAAATAGATTATTAGTTAAATAGTTTTTTAATTAAAAATTACCTGATAATTCAAGTGTTGACGCTAGTCCTTTAAATTCAAAGTCAAAAAATTACCTAATGAATGGTCTATCAAGGTTAAGAAAATTTCCTGTTATCATAGATAGACACTGTTGAACAATTCCAAGAATCAATACATCATCAGCATATTTTTAATGACATTGAGAGTAATTTTATACTTTTTGGTATGGCCCTGAACATCGAGGTCTAAAATTAGGATCTAGACAAGAAAAAGAGAGATATTGATTTTTGTCAATAAAAATTGTTACTGTCACTTTCATGAAGGTTGCTCGCTTGCAATCGTTTGAGTTTAATGTTCACCGAGATGCCTTCTATTTTCTACTGGTCGGTATTCTTTGTTTCTTTGTTCATCTGTAGTAATAAACCTCTGATGTAGTATGAAATTAAAATAGTATTAGTATTAGTATTACTCCATTAGATCATTTCGTCACTCCGGCAGAGCTCGAGAAAAAAAGCTAAGAAGTACGAGGATGAACTGTCGAAGATGGAAAGCTATAGTATGAAAATTTTCAACACCATTGGCCAAATCTCTAGTCCAGATATTCTTGAAGAAACCAAGCGTTATTTTTTTTTAGGGGAAGGGCGGGTTCTAGATGTCTGCTAAAGAAAAGAGTCGTATTCTTAAGCATAACTCCCCAAGGGTTTTCAGAGCATAGAAGACAATGCAAAACTACTCTAAGATTAAATAAGAGAAAGACCCATTCTAAAAAAAGAGTACGAAGATGTGCCAGGAGAAATGGCCGAACAGACCACTAGGCACATTAACAATTGAGAGAAACAGAGAAAAAGGATGGGGAAATAATGCAAATTCCCGAAAAACATGCTCTTGAAGAAATCGCCGAAACGGACAAGTACCCGAAGGGGTCAATTGTTGGTTACAGCACGGTCTAGTTCTAAATTTGAAAAACAAGGTACGGTCAGAGGAGTATGTGAACAGACTTGACTATAGAGACGCTTGGGTAGATGCAAGAGTTTCCAGCACCGAAGGGTTTACTTAGTTAGGAAATCGATGCTGTTTTTTTTAGTATGGGCCTGTTTTGTGTACGAAAAAAAATGCTGATGATATAATTATGAAGTTTGTTGATTTGACTTATTAACATATAATTATAGGCATTGACCACCACGTACCAATGCAGATGAGGGGAGGTGAAATATGTAACAGTAATTCACTTTTTTTTGTGATTAAATTCAATTGTGAATCGTTGTATTAAAAATGCCGTGTTACAGTTGGTATGTCACTAGTATTTATTTTTTTATAATAAAATTCCAGTTCAGCTGCACGATTAAGCAACCCTTTTACGGAATTAGGTGAGTTTTTGTGATGTGTAATTTTATATACTCATGTTAAGGGTTAAACAACTTTTTACATATTAAAATACAACGTGCATAACCATGGCTTGTTGAGGCGAATTGGAGCACGTTCGGCCTATTGAATAATCATTAATTGCAGCCGCTATGCCTCGATTAAACCCACTCTTCCAATAGTTAACTATATTAAACGTGCCCGGTTCTAAGCCTCACAGTATATATATATATAAGTGTAATTTTGTGAAACCTAATCTTTTGGTTAAACATTCCATAGATCAAATTAATTCTTATTAGCCGGTCAAATTTATAGTGAAAAATCGGTAAATTCCAGTCAATTCTGATTTGCAGTAGATGCAGGACGCTTAAACTAGCGAGCCCGGGCAACGTTCTATTATTTCAATACTAAATTACCGGTGAAATATTCATAGTTCAGTATTAACACTACTAACCAACTCCTACTGATGCCGTTCAAGTTTCCTAGGATTAAAGGAATTCGACTACGATGTGATTCTTGTAGCACATTAATCTTCTTAAAAAGTTCATTTACAAGACTTGGATGTACACTAATTAAGTGGCCGTAACATATTGAAATCGCTTTCTAGAGCTAATTAAAGGCCAATATGATTTGTACACTGAGGTGACAGAGGTGAGATAAAAATTAAAAATTTGACTGGTATGCAATATTGCTAGAATGTTAGCAATGTGAAGATATTTTTAATGCACTATGCATAATTGATATAAATATTGCGAAAAAATGTTTAGGATGCAATCAATGTTTTGCACCATTTGCAAAGTAGTGGGAGTTTTAAAAAAGGGTGCCACTAGTTCATCTATAAATATGTGGCAATTCTCACATTTTAGCTTTCGTATCTTCCATTAAAATCATAAAATGAGATTCAATTCAATCATTTCAACTGCTGCTTTGCTCGTGCCAGCTGTTTTTGCTAGTGCTCCAAGTGTAAACTACCAAGGAACCAAAGGTGAATATGTCCTGTTGATCAGTCCTTTCAATGTAGTTGCCGGTAACTACACTGGTTACTATTATTCTACCAACTATGAATTCAATGGTAAGGATAAAATTGGTGGCTATATGGGAATTCAACCTCGTGATGAACAACCAAATCATCTTGTATTCAGTATTTTTGCCAATGATAGTTATTCTACTCACCCAAACTGTCATTCAGGTGCTGACGATTGGAGCGGTGTCTCTTGTGCTCTTAATTACCCTTGGAAATATGATCATAATTATACTACTGAAATTCTTAGAACCAACTTCGACACCGAAACAGGAAACTCTACCTGGACTGGTTTTTTGAACGATCTTGAAACTGGTGAAAAAGTGGTTATCGGTGAATACATTACCGGTTCGAGTATTGGTACTTTGGATGGATACTCTTATATTTTCGATGAATTTTATAGCTACCTTTCCTACCCAAAAGATCAATGCCTTCCTTATTCCAAGTATATTCAATATCCACTTGTTTATACCGATGCTCAAGGTAACTCTCACCAAGTTAAACCTACTTCAGGTGTTTTGAATGTCTCTAAGGGTGATCCTTACAGTACTGACCCATGTTCAGCAAAAGTGAATGAATTCAACTTTCAAATTACTTTTCTCCCTGATGGAACAGTTGTATATGAAAATGGACAAAATACCCCTCATTAATGTCTAGGGATTTTGCTACCATTTAAAGTTAATATACGATCCGTGGTTTCTCAAAATTGTTTAGGTAATAAAAATTCTCTGTTAGAGTCACTTGTAATTGTAAAGCCAATCACTATGTAGTTTTCATTGTATAGAATCAGATTAACTAATTGATTATTGTCGTGGGCTACAGAGTTTCGGGCGAATTGAACTGGGTGCGAAAAAATTACGTCACAAAATGCTTATGATGTATAACGACATTATACCGTTTCAACATTGTATCCACGAGCCGATATCTCTACCCGAATATCATTTCATTACCTATACATATCCATATGTAGTTGAGATCTTCTTTATACTTGAGAACTAGTTCGTATTTGCGTTATATCGCTCTGTAACTTTTTCACGACTTACTTCCAAGTTCCAAATAGTTATTGCAACTTACTTTCTCACTAATTCTACTGTCGATTACTCTGCGAACTTCGATTTCATTATTTCCCTGCACCCTATTTTGCAAAATTATATCCAGACACTCCGCCCTTGTCTTAATTGCGTTATAAGATCATTAAAACTCCTTGAATCGCCGTAATATCTGGTTGAGCCGCTTCTTTCACACATTACTTTCTATCTTGCATCTCCACAGCTAAAAGCATACATATCCTGCATACCACTATACTCGATTATGTCCTTGAGTGACTTGACTACAATCGCTAAATCTGTCTATGAACTACTTGTATACCTAGAGTTATTGTACTTTGCTAATGCGTCGCTTTAAGAAATTGATCTATTCATGCTGGTGTATTACAATGCTGACGTGAACTCTCGTCTCTTGAGAAACGCATAAAGAGGGCTGCGAAAACTCACTCCAACTCTCTCTGTACCATCTACCCACTCTTGCAAACATTCAAGGATCGTCAAATAAACATTTCTTTTACTAATATCGAAACAGAAACTGCCAATATTGGTGTGGTCAGGTAACTTTTCAGTTTGATTAGTGGGTCTTTTTGTACTCGCCAGGACTGGTAAACGTTTCGAGTCCCCATAATCCTTTGCGAAGTCGTTTGGCTCGAGACTCTAGTTTTCTATACCATTTTTCATTCTCTCCGAACTCTGCTCCTATCTTACCTTCGTAAACCACCCCCAAACCTCCCCGAAGCATCTCTGCGCTGACGTCTTTACGCCCAGTCAATTTCCACACCTGAGCTCGCGCTACTACTCGCTTGTACTGATCAATCAGGTACGGAGTAATGGTGACATTGCGACCCAACAAATACTGTTTTAGCCAGTCCAAGGCTTCCTGCGAGTATGGCTGTGACGGTTTGCCCCAATGCGCACACTCAGGCGCATCTACTCCGCATAGTCGAATCATTAATGTCTGGTCTTTTAACTGCTTGGGAAGTCGCGGCACCAGGCGCAACCAGCCCCATCCACATAGCAAACCACCTGGAGTATGGTAAAAACGGAAGTTGTCTCCATCTCCAACCCTGGTCACTCTTCCATATAATGGTCTTTGTTTCTCCAAGATTTTGGCACTGATATCTAAATATGTTCTTACTCTCACTAAGTACCGACGATAGACGTGGTAGCCAAAGAGAATAGACGTTGTGGCACCTGCCGAGAGAAGAAGGACTTTTGGATGGAATATCCCTACTTCTCCACGAGATCTTTTGGGTGGGCCATCTTCAGTTTCATTCAACGGCTCTATCACCATTAGTTCACGCTAGTGTCAAAAGTATAAGAGATCGGTTCTTAAATGTAATGGAACGCGCCGGTAGGCAATTACCGAAGAGGAGCGTGAGATGATTCGGTAGTGTCCCTAGTCCTAGCGACACTTCACTAGGCACTTTCGCACTAGACTTGGCGCACCCCAGTAACTAGCGATATTCCTCTTGTTTTAGCGACACCCGCACTATACCGATTTGCTGGCATAAAAAAGTAGACTAGCATTACTAAAACCATTCTAACGACAGGAATGTCTTTGGCAGATGGAGAATATGAGATCGATATCTCGGAGCTACTTGATCTTTCCAGTATTGCACCTGTGAGTGAGACAGAAAATATCGCCATTAGGTATGGATTTGTACCTGACCTGATGGATCAAACGCAACCACTTCGGCTTTACCAGAACGAACAAGAATGTTTATTAAAAGCTAATTCTACTGATGGTCCAGAAAAGCCGATAATTTTTGAAGGATTGACTCAAAAACATCGTGGTGGAGATGCCTATTATCTTACATATAGCCCGCAGGAAGATTCAAGAGTACTGATGAGGCGATTGAACAGTACGATTCGGTTTAGTAAATCGAGAAATGCACAGAAGCTTGATACCAAGTTGACCCAGTGGGAGCGAGAGGCGCGGGAACGCCAGAAGCTGAAACCCGTTAATAGAGTATCGTCGAAAAGACCACCTACGGCTAATACCACGCCTGAGCCCAAGCGAGACGAACCTATAATCAGTGAGAGTGATTTTGATGAACTCAATGAGTTTGAAATCGAGGAGAGAGAGCGTAAAGAAATAGAAATCAGAGAAAGAAAGGAGGAACAGGAAGATGCAAGAAATGTGGAAAGAGAAAGGAAGAGAGCAAGAGAGAGGGAAAGAATTCATAAGGAAAAAGAACTTGAAATGGAAAAAATTTATAAAGAAAGAGAATTAATCAAGGAACGAGTGAAAGAAAGAGAGACCAAAAGGCCAACAATGGAAAAATCAAGTAATGAAATCAAGTTGCCCGCTAAGCCTGTTCAGGGAGAAGCAAAACGAGACAAGATTAAGAAAGTAGTTCGTAAATCCAAGAAGTCGGTGCCTATAATAGAACGGGTGGAAGGTGAGCCTATGGACCTTGATGACGATTTTAAGGACTTAGAAGATCAGCTACAGGAAGTTTTAGAGGAGGAAGAGGACGAAGGAGACTTCAAATCGCCTCTTGATGAACCCAAGTCCGTCCTTGGTCACGGTAATAACCAGCTGGATAGGTTCAATGACTCGGACGAAAGTGATGCTGACGAATACCAGTTTTCAGG
Organism: Suhomyces vadensis; assembly: GCA_030575035.1. Taxonomy (NCBI): domain Eukaryota; kingdom Fungi; phylum Ascomycota; class Pichiomycetes; order Serinales; family Debaryomycetaceae; genus Suhomyces; species Suhomyces vadensis. The sequence continues at coordinate 487,931 of JAJMGK010000004.1, read as the reverse complement.
TATCAAGATCAACGTTGACGATGGCGATAGTAATATCCACAAAGCTCACAAGCACCGGTACTCCGATACATTCACAGCCTCGTCGTCTAATTCCAAGCCCATGAGCTTGCGGGACTTGATTGGAGGCGGAATGACTCAAGATGAAGACTTGAGCAGCAGTGAAGAAGAATAACACATATTTCGTTCACCGAGGACGGATTATCTACTGGTTGACCTATAACATCATAGCATAATTATGCAGTTTAGATGTAAATCACAATGAATTACTAGTTAGATATATAGTAAATTATACTATTGTGGGTTAATGGAAATAAAGAGGAAGGTATTAATTCTACCAAATAAAGAAGCTTAAGCATATTCTCAAGATTTAAAAGAATCAATGCCAGTTATATTTTTCTGTTTAGTTTCGCTGTTTATTAACTAGATTCTGGAACTTAGCCAACAGAAGACTACAATCCTGATAACGAAAAAAAGTAGGGCAGAGATGGAAATCTTGGAAAGGACACCTGTTTTGCACCCAAGGAACTGCCAGCCAGGAATAAAACTATAGTGCAAATTAATGCAAATATTAATGAATACTTAAAGACATTACCAGTTACTTTGAATGGCCCTGCTTATCAGTACTCCAAGGAGAGCTAGTATTTTAATATTAAATCTGTCTAATTATTGAATTCGGAAAGTTCAACATTAGGTGAATATAGTAAAAAATTCACCGATTTACAGAAGTATTACCATCAGAGGTAACAAACCAATTAGAATCTATAGGAAACAAATACTAAAAAACAAAGATAGAGATTCACCGAGAGTCGGATATATTAATATTAATTCTATATTCACATTTCGATAGATACATCAACCACCATCTACACCACGCTGGTGGAAAGAATGACAATTTGATCCACAGGACGGTCGTCTCCATCAGTTTCTGAGCTCTCAATAGCCCGAACAGTATCGAACCCCATTATGACTTCTCCAAATACTGAGTGCTTTCGATCCAAGAACGAGGCTGCTTCAGTGGTTATAAAGAACTGAGATCCGTTGGTGTTGGGTCCAGCATTGGCCATACTAACCATATAAGGCTTGGAATGATCTAGCAATGGGCTAAACTCGTCGCCAAAGCTGCCTCCCCATACAGACTCGCCACCCGTGCCGGTACCATTAGGATCACCTGTCTGGATCATAAAGTTTTTAATCACCCGGTGGAAAACCACGTTATCATAGTACTTCTTTTTACAGAGCTTTACAAAATTCTCCACAGTTTTGGGCACAATATCACCAAAGAGTTTTATGCTTATGTCTCCTGACGTGGTATGGAGGGTTACTTTCGACACCAGCGCCTTTTTGTACTTTTTCTGGATCGTTTTGATAGCGACGTCAAAGTCCCGAGTACCATCAACTTCCTTTCCGTAGACGTAGAAGCGATCAGAATTGACAGCAGTAACCACTAGAAATGGCCGTGAAACAAGTTGTGACTCAATGGCTGTATTCTTGGCCGCTATCATGGTGGCATCGAGGCTTCCGATATCGTGTCTACTAAGATAAACAGCTTGACTGAAATTTAATTTGGTCCGCTCCAGGTCCACTAGCCCTAGCTCGGATATAATTTGCTGATTGGTGGTATCTGACACATGGATTCCGGCTGGCGCAACAGTGATGGCAATATTTCCATCTATCACTACATTGCGATCCACCACCGCAGTATGGACGATGTTGGGACCATGGGTGTCATAGAAAGAGGGACCAATAGTGATACGGGTGTTTATTTGTCCAGAGCTGAAGTCATAAATCCGTAATACGTGGTCTGGGTATGAATATGTGCTAAATGAGTCATGGCAAGAGGTGATACATGAGACTCGGGATTTGGCCCTGACTACGTCAAACAAGTCGGTTTCCGACTTATAGGTAAACTTCGCAGTAGCAGGAAGATTTATAGCCATGCTATGATGTGTGTTTTCCTTCTCTTTGATTAATAATGGTTGCCAGTACTCGAGAATTCCCCTAGTATCAGCTGAAACAAAGCATCTGTGTTTGGTAATGTATACGATGCACTGGATAGGGTTTTTGTGAGGCGACTTTAGCAGTAAGGTAGCTTCAGTATCTTCTGGATCTACCGCCGAAATTAGAGTTGAATCCTGGTCTCCTATAAGCAATAATTCCTGGTACTGCTGCTGAAACCAGCAGTTGCACTGGGGCCCAATGGTTGCCGGTACAAACCCAAGATCGATTACCAGAACCATGTCTAGTGAATTCAAGTCAAATATCTTGATGCTACTATCATTGTAGGCTACTGTGGCAAGCCTAGTTCCGTCCTTGTTTACTAGGAGCTGCCGGATCTCCCGTCCAGCATGTGCAGCATACTGCTTTATACAGCGGAGAGTGTCGCTCTTATCAACGGTGTTTTGGGTATTACTATCATGCTGAAGCTCCTGTCGCAGCCAGAACTTGACAGTACCGTTTCTGAGACCTACGATGACCAAATCTTTATCATTCTTTGCTAATGCTGTAATGGGCGACTCGTTCTTGTATGATGAGATGTACGAGCTCAGGAATGAGTCGAAGGGCGAGACCACAAGTTTCGATCTTTTAGTAGTAGATTGAGATACCAACGATGGTCCTACGATGTCATCGTCACTTTCATCGCTGCTCTCTATTTGGCGTTTATCAGACATGCTGTATAACTTTTAAGTGAATTTTAGCTTAGAGGTCTAGTTAATATAAATTTCAACGCGATATCAAAATTACCCAAATATTTCAGAGCCATGAACAAAACCACTTATAACGAGCTTTCACGGAGGATTGGAACGCTAGAGCTAGCAATAGGGCTGGATCCTGACACTAGTAGTATTCAAAAACAACTATCTTTGCTTCAGGACCAAGTCAATGGCATCTACAAAGAGCATGCAGAGTTGGTTGAATTGAACCGCATTATCAGCGAGTTTTCGCTCTGGAAGACTTTAGAGCCTCCACGGGATCTGATCAAAAGTATCGATGTAACCAATGAAAGCCAGGTAGAATCCAGTCAAGAAACCAGCGATGTTTCGAACGATTTCCAGAAGAAATTGGTGTTGTTACTGGCCGAAACCATCAAGCAGGCACACAACAATGCCATGCAATTGGCAGCATTGGATGTCGATAGACTCGTAAACTTTATAGAATCCACCCAAGACAAGGTTTATGACTTCAATGGGTCACAGCACCAAATTCTTGTGCGCCGGCCCCAGCTCGAACAAATATCCTGTAAATTCCACTGGTTGGTACTCAAATCCATGGTGGTGTTAGAAGCATATCTCGGTACAGTAAATAGAGAGAACTCATTCTGGTTACAGGCTCACGAGAGATTAGTGGCGATCAATAAGAAGCAAGCGGCTATAGAGAAGCAAGGTCCAAGATACTAACTATAATCGGAGAAAAGGTAGTAAATTGAAAATATGTAATGGTCAGATGTTCAGCATATTACACAGTTTCAAATAGATGTAAATATTAATTATGTGGTCCATAACATAGGTATAATAATAAATGTAGTGGCGAAATGAGATGATAACTATAGTTTCTATGTATTAAGAATGCATTTCGTCATTGACAGCTATGGCTGCTAAATGATTGTGATTTCTCCCTGGAATGGTTATCGTATACTTTTAAAAGTAAGGGTGTAAAAGAACAACATACATAAAAATATCTGAATTACAGTACTTATAGAACAATCCCAGAAAGGCAAGAACTCTAATGATTCTATACAGAAATAGTCTTCCAGATATTTAACCCATCACCACCAGTGGACACCAAGCAGCCTGGAATCTGTTTGTGCCATCTGACATCCTTAACATCTCTTTGCCAGTGCACAAATAATAATTGTGGAGGAATATCGTCCAATTCAAGCAATTCTTTCTTTTGGTTGGCAATCTCTTCATCATCTGCCTCAACTGCCAAGTCCCACAATGTCACGGTATTATCTTCAGACGAAACGGCCACAATGGACTCGTCCAAAGGATTGAATGAAATCGAAGTGACTGGTGACTTGTGAAAGTTGTAGTTGGCTACTGGCGAAGGTGTGGTTTGAGCATTGAAGTTTCTTAAATCCCAAACGCTCCACGAACCATCGTCATGTCCCGAGGCCAATAAATGGTTGATCTTGTCACACCAAGATATAACATTGACATCGCTTTGAGACGCAGCTACTGAAATAGCAGGTTTGTGCTTCTTGGAACGAGTGTCCCATATACGAACATATCCATCACACCCTCCTGTAGCAAACACAGTGCTTTCACCAGTAGACCACTGGATATCTTCGATGGAAGATTGAGATGCAAAAAATGGGGTCTTGTCTGTGACCCAGTTGGATGTGGTTCTGGAAGTTAAATGGATTCTACCAGAGATATCTCCGGTCAACAATGCACCAGTATTGACAAGTGGGGACCAGTCCAAACCGTATCCCTCGACGTTGCCGTGGGCTTTGATGGTGTGAGCCGGTCTTTTGGCATTCTTGGGAATCATGTACCCTGGAGTGTCAAACGCCTGGAATTGGGAGCTCAAATCGTAAATGTAGGCGTCTCCATTTTCTGACATGGTGGCGGTTAAGTATTCGCCAGTGGTTGCCGCATGGGGAGAGACTCTGATACGGTTAGTGGTGTGCTTCAATGGAATAGTTTCGCTATCCATGATTGGATCAGAGTCATCCTGGTCCTCTTCGTCTTCCTCCTCATCCTCATCGTCCTTAACTAAAGTCTTGGCTAATGATGATAACTTCATGGTGATCAACTCATTGTCTTTACTCTTGGAAGCTTGGGTGGCTGTAGTTAAGTATACTGATGCTGGGTATGATCTTCTTTCATTTCCAAGCTTGTCCGGCAAAATGTCGACGGTCAAACATGGCCATGGTAAGTTAACGTTGTGAAGCATCTCATACACACTTGGATCGGCTTCCATAACTTCATCGGGGCCCAAAGGCTTAGACTTGTGGGGCATGTAGATTGAGGATTCCGGTTGCTTTTGGTTAGTTATTTGTTCATTTTCTTCCAACTCTTGGATTTTTTTAGTGGCTGCATCCTCGTCCATTTCATCTTCATCCTCGTTGTCATCTAATTCTATAATCTCTCCATCACTTTCAAACTCATCACCGTATGGATCTTCAAATTCACCCATATCTATATCGCCTTCCTGTGGGGCATTTTTAGTAGTAGGAACGGATCCCTGTACCTTTTTAGCGGCACTATGGCTTCCAACACCTTCCAACTCTTCTACAGCTGATCTTTTGGACATTGTATAAGGAATAACTTCATCAGCTCGAAGGCTTCAAAAAAAATTTTGAAATTTCCATCGCAATGTTGTCACGTGATTCCATCGCCAGCACTAATACTGGCGATGAATAGTGGAGGTAATATCGAAAGTGTGTAGCACAATGGATAACCGACGGGCATTTCTAGACCAGGAGCCGCCGGTGGGGTATGTGGCTGGTGTAGGACGTGGTGCGGTTGGATTTACTACTAATGCGGACTCCTCCATCTCACACGTACAGCCCGGTTTCCTAATTTCGCAGGGCGATGGCGACGATGAGCAAGATGAAGTTGGCCAAGTACGAAATGAAGATGGACTATTAGTGACAGCCAATCAAGACAAGGAAGATGAAGAAGCAGATCAGATTTTTGATGAAATTGAACGAAAACTTAGACCCAAAACCAAGAAAATAAATGTTGTCGAAGATCCCAACTCATTACAGGAGAGATTCAGCGATTTAAAACGAGACTTATCGGGCATCACTGATGAACAATGGGCCAATTTGCCCGAAGTAGGAGACTTGACTCGGAGAAATAAGCGTGCCAGGCTTATAGAACAGCAGCAACAACGTTTCTATGCCATTCCTGATAGTTTATTAAGCGGAACGTCGTCATCTGTGGCGGGCCCCAATTCGGCACCTACCAATTTTCATTCAATTTCCCAAGCCAGAGACACACTTTTAAGCACTCAGCTAGATGAAATGTTACCTTCTGTTAATGAAGAACAAGAACCCGACATAATAAACTCTGAAATTGCTATTCAACAGTTTGGGGATATCAAGAAAGGTAGACTAATTCTTTCGTCATTGCGTCGAACCGAGCCAAATAAACCCAATTCATGGATTGCTTCGGCTAGACTTGAGGAGCAAGCCCAAAATCTTAAATTAGCTGCGTCAATGATATTGGAAGGGTGCAGAAAGTGTCCAAGAAGTGAACAAGTGTGGTTGGAGAGCATACGGCTACACTATAAGTTTAGTGATGGCATAAAATTAAGTAAGTCCATAGTCTCAGAAGGTCTTAATTACGTACCTAGATCGGAAAAGCTCTGGCTTAAAGCACTTGAATTAGAAGCTAATTCAGGCGATATATCGAAAAGAAAGTTATTGATGAAAGCATTGGAAAACTTGCCATCAAATGTTGCATTATGGAGGGAGCTTATTGAGCTTGAAGACGACCCTGAAGAAGTCAAGACACTTTTGAACAAAGCTATTGAGTTATGCTCACAAGAATGGGAATTTTGGTTACTTCTTATCAATCTTTCAACATATACCGAAGCCAGATCATTATTAAATAAAGCTCGAAAATTACTTAAAGGCAATTTCCATGTATGGATTACTGCATGCAAGCTTGAGGAACGAGAAAATGAATCTATTGAGGTAGAAAAGCTTATCAAAATGGTAAACAAAGCTTTCACAGACATGTATGGAAAAGATGTAAACGGTTTTAATACTCCAGAAGTGTGGTTGGGTGTCAGTTCTGATTCTGGAAAAATATCTCGAGGTCAATGGCTTGAACAGGCTTCTACTGCTGAAACGGAGGGCTTCACCCAAACTTGCAATGCTATAATATTCAACGTGTTACAATTTGATGAGATCGTAGAAATTGACAATAAATTCCAAACCTGGTTCAAAAATGCCCAGGATTTGGAAGAAAGCTTACATTTCGATTCTTCTAACCACATATATCAATATCTTATAAAGAAGTATCCAAATAATGTGGAGAATTGGTTAAAACTTCTCGGTTCACTAAAGTCATCCTCAGACAGCACATACTCAAAACTCTTTACTTATTACAGACAAGCAGTTGAGATGAATCCAAGTGAAGAACTATTTGTGTTGATGTATTCAAAGGACCAATGGAAACTTTTAGGTGAAGTAGATTCCGCCCGAAATATTATAAAAAAAGGTTTGGAGATGCTTCCTGGGAGCGAAGAGCTTTGGTTAGCAAGAATGAAACTTGAAACTCAAACTGGAAACTTCCAGTTGGCAGTAAAAGTAGGCAAGCAGGCCATTGCAAATTTTGATAATAGTGAAGGTTCTTATTCGAGCGATAGGGTGTGGCTTAGATTCATCCATTTGCTACGGTTTTTGAGAGTTCATTACAATGAAAGTGAGATAACAGATCCAAAATCTAGTTACCTACTTGAATTATCTTCTCAATCATTAGTACACTACCCCAAATCATTCAAGGTATATATTCAAAGAAGCCAAATATTGATTCTGGCAGGTAAGTATGATGAAGCTAAAGAACTGCTTAACCTAGGAATAAAAAACTGTCCTGGTTCTTTTGAATTATGGATTCTTTTAGCGTCACTAGAAGAAACTCATTTAAATATTATTATCAAGGCTAGATCTACTTTAGATAAAGCGTTATTGATTTTTCCAAACAATCAACAAATTTGGTCTTCAAAAATCGAACTTGAAAGAAGAAATAAGGATCTAATTAGTGCAAGACAATTAACTAATAGGGCTCTTAAACTACTTCCCGAATCTCCTTTAATTTGGTACCAATATTTGTCATTGATTTCAAAGTCGTCTCAAAGGAAGAATGCACTTGTCGATGCCTTGAAAGCAACAAACAACGATGCTTATATCTTATTAAGTATCGGAAAGTTCTTTTGGCTAGATGGTAAATTTGAAAAAGCGAAATCTTGGTTTGAAAGAAGTTTGGATAGAGATAACCAAAGCGGTGATGCCTGGGGGTGGTTATATGCATATTGGTCACAAATGAATAATACTGAACAAATCAATAGCATAAGGAAGAAAGTTGAGGAGAACTTTGAAAACATGAATAGAGGGTTAGTTTGGATTCTGGTAATCAAAAATGTCGAGAATCTTGTTAGCAAGCCATTTGATTTATTAAAGATGACTGCTACAATATTAACTGAAAATTAATTTAATTAGCTGCTGGATATAGTTTTTTTAGAAGTAAAAAGAAGCGGTCTTGAAGTTATGGAATAGCTTCTGATGAATTAATAGTGCCACTTTTCCGTGTAGCTTGTGAATGCTCTAACTATAACCTTATTTAGTCTAAATAAATAAGAACTAAAAGAAGAGGGAAGTGAATTCATACGGAAAGACTTCTCTTGACGAACTAGAATTTATTTACCAAAGCTTAAATAATTTGTCATTTCTTTTTTGAGTCTTGGATTAAAGGTTCGAACTCGAGAGCAAACATTTAAGTTATCCCACACGTAAGTCATGACGAATAATCTGAACCTATCTATTTGTTTTCGATTAATTATCTAGTACCTCTCTTTTCTGATATTCCGAGCCCAATCTGTGGCTGCAAAAGAAGCAATGATTAGAGCCAGTAACTTATTTTCATGCGCTCGTCTCTGAGATACACTATCATTTCTTTTACCTGACGGTCGTGTTAAAGATTGATTCTTTGAAAACAAATTCTCTACTGGTGAAGTGAAGTAGACTATCGTGGAGATGAATACTTATCGTAGGAACTTGGTCTCGATTCTGGTGTTTTTTGATCGCCCTTGATCCTGGACATGCTTTATACTAGAACGAATTCAGATTCTTTCTTCTCTTCTTGATCATCTGGCAATGAAGAATTCCTTTTCAACAAAAATCAATGCATTTTCGAAGAGTATTCTGATTTGGAAATAAAAGCAACAGATTTTAGTAAGAAAGTTCTATCTTAAGGTAAAATCTAAATACTGAAAAAGGACTTATAGACTGGTTGAAGTTAAGAAAACTAACTTTAAGTTTCGAAGACTGTTACATCATTATTAGTAAACTCAGATTCTTCAACTAAATACTATTAACGGTAGTCAATTTACCTAAACAGATTTCTTAATTTTCAATTGTTCAAATTTAAGATATCTATTAATTGTAGGCTTGTAGCTACTCCCACCATTTTTTCATTAATTACTTATGCTTGGAACTGGCCTTAAGAACCTTTTGTATTTTTGTGATAAGGCGTTTATTACCGTAGAAGTCAAGTTTTTGAATCTGCTAAAACGATATTTGAACAATTCATCATGAACTCAAGAACTGAATAATTTTGGTAGTAATTGCCAAAGATTCTTCACTGCGCAATACTTTTTCGAATTTTATTTTTACAGTGCACTAGTTAACGAATACATTCTTGCATCCGCTGATATCACTGACCTATGGACTAAATATTTGACTATAGGACATTCATTTTCGGGGTTTACGCAGTAATCAGTTGCAAAAGTGGCTCAGAAGTATCAATAGTAAGAATTGGAATACTTCGTGGTCGACTCGAACATAAGCAAAGGGAAGAGCCTTTTTTTTTGATTTGCACGATAATGGATTTGAAACCCTCAAATTTTCCAATGTTTATTGGCATTAACGATCCCAGCTTCTTGCCTAACGTAATCAAATTCGACGCTCAAATTCCTCGCATAATATATCATTTTTTCCTATCTTTGCATCCATTTAAAGTGGAGAATTGCTGCAAGAATATATCTTCATGTCAAACTTGTGGGAGCACTACACGATTCTGCAATACTGAATCACTTAAGCTCTTATTTTAAATTTGTTATTTAATAAAACTCGAATAGAAATATTAGACCTTATCTACGGCTTCGGTGTACCAAAAACATTTTAAGCTTGGCAATGCCACATTCTATATCTTTGCGGGAGCTCTATCTCAAGCTTATCTGTAGAATAGGGGTACAACAATATCTACTTTACAGCTACTAAGTTGAAGATAAAGAATACTCGACATATCCAACAAAATGTATGGAAGTCTTGATGATAATAATCAATATGAAAAACTAGAATCCCGTAGCTTTCGAAACAGTAGCACGGAGCTTGGACGGGGAAATTGTGAATTTAAAGTGAATTCGAATAGAGAAATTCCCGGGGAAGTTTGGGACTAATTGCTTGCGTAACCGCAGCTACAAACATTGAGAGATCAGAATTTAAGAAATATTACGCAGTGGCACATAAACCCTGTACTATTCATTAAGCTAAAAAGATTAAATTACGGAGAAAGCATATATGGAATTATGGAAGGATCTACCCAGATTCGGCAAAGCCTCGCCAACGGAATTAGGAACATCCAACCACTATCGGCAGATCTAACATCCGAAAACTAGGGCGTTATTATTATTATTATTATAACCATTCCTTGCAGGGCAAGTCAAGTAACCAAGAAGATCAGCGGGGTAGAGAATCGAAGCCGTGCGTTAGGAAACGAAACCAGGTGCACATCTTCACGGCGAGAAAATTACTTGGTAGCAGAAAAAACTTGTGCTCAATTTTTGCGCGACCATAAAATTTAACATCCAAGCGCTCCGTAGAGTCCGTTTAAAGACAGGAGAAGGTGAAATTGGAGAACGAAATAAGAATAAAACCTGTCTATATAATGGAAAACTAAACAATCTTAGCATCGTCAAATACATCCGTATATTCTATATTACTGTAACCCCAGATTGTGTATCGATCTACGAGCTCAAAAAACATCGTCGTGAATTACCGTAAGCAGTAAGATTGGTCGGCGTGACAAACGGCACCGCTGCACAAGAAAAAATATATCATGCAAAAACGAAAAGAAATTTTTATTCACGTCAACGCTGCCCCACCCACTCTCGACATCCCGCTGTATTACACCCAAACGGAGTCATGGGTCCAGCGTTCAAGTTTATACGTCGGTAGACCCAAACATCAAATTGAGCCGCTGGGTTCCAACGGAAGTCTTCCCCTCGTCCATCCACATCTCACTGGCCATCATCAACAAACATCCTACCACGGCCGCCGTACGAGGCGTTGATTCTGCTAAACTAAAATTATATTTAAACATAATTCATTCTCTTATCTTTAATTTCAGAACATTAATTAATTACTTTGTTGTATTGCCAGTCGACGACCGCCTAGTTCTTATCATAAATCTTGGATCAGCATTTACATCGGATTTGTACATCTTCGCGCACAATTGCCGTACTCCATACTCTAGTTGTCTTTTGCCCATCTCAGCGGAGTGAAAAAAGAAACATTTTTTTGTCCTCACTCGACCGTTATCATTTGCAGGCCGTATAAAAAGAAGAACAGTTCAGTTAAGAAATCAACCAACGCTTTTCAAACCGCTTAACTTAATTGCATTATTAATATTTGTTTGATACTAGGTTAAAACCATACTTATGTATTATTTCCATAAGACATACCTTCAATCAGTCCACTAGCATTCAGCTCCCCTCTAATTGTTAAAATACTTCAACATATTTTTCAAATTAGACATAGTTAACAAAACTTAAAAATCGAAAAAAAAAGTATCAACTTGCAACTATAAGATGTCAGGTGTTCAACCAACGACATCAATCCATACCTACGTGAGTAGAAACGATGTAACTGACGACTCTACTTCCATCAAGGAAAAGGAAGAGATCACCAACTCACACGAGATCTCTGACCAAGAAATCACTCCTTCTACCTCAAGGAGCTACGGCCAAATCATTAAAGCCAAGTTTCCTTACTATAGATTGGTCATCCACATTATCATAGGATGTTTTTTTACTGCCTGGTGGATTTCAATCTTGGCTCAGGACAAACATAGACCAAAATGGTTGATTCCAACTGTATTCTATGGTATGGCTATAGTCCGTTTGATCACCTGGCACACCAGAGTACACTACTGGATGTTTGCTAGAGTCAAGTTTGTTTGGGACTATTTCACTGACATTATTTACACCAGGATCTTCCCACAAAGATACCAGAGATTATTGGCTGGTGCCACCATAACTGTTGCTGTAATGTTAGTCGGAACATTTGTACCATCGGAAACCTCCTTCTCCAAAAGAGAAGACCGTGCTGTTTCGTTTTTCGGAATTGTCGTTTTGCTTTTCGTCTTGTTCATAACTTCGAACAACAGGAAGAAGATCATGTGGAATACTGTTATCGGCGGAATGTTGATGCAGTTTATCATTGCCTTATTTGTCTTGAGAACTTCTGCTGGTTACGACATCTTCAACTTTATTTCGACTTTGGCAAGAGAATTATTGGGTTTCGCCAAAGACGGTGTAGCCTTTTTGACCAATACAGAAGTATCCAACTTGGGTATGTTCTTTTTTACTGTGTTGCCAGCTGTTACTTTTTTCGTTGCCTTTATCCATATTTGGTACTATTTCGGTGTCATTCAATGGGCAATTGGTAAATTTGCCAACTTTTTCTTCTGGTCTTTGAGAGTCTCTGGAGCTGAAGCCGTCACTGCTGCTGCTTCTCCATTTATTGGTCAAGGTGAAAGTGCGGTCTTAATTAAGGATTTGATTCCTTTGTTAACCAAGGCTGAATTACATCAAGTTATGTGCTCTGGGTTTTCAACCATTTCTGGTTCGGTTTTGGTTGGTTACATCGGTTTGGGTCTTAATGCTGAAGCTTTGGTGACTTCATGTGTCATGTCAATTCCAGCAAGTTTGGCTGTATCGAAATTAAGATACCCAGAAACCGAAGTTCCTGTTTCTCTTCATTCCGTCGATATTCCAAAGCCTGACAAAAACGATCCTGAAAATCCAAAAAACGTTTTGCATGCATTTTCGAACGGGGCCAGCTTGGGTATTAGAATCGCTGCTACTATGATTGCTCAATGTTTGTGTATTATTGGTTTGGTCTCTTTGATCAACGGAATCTTAACTTGGTTTGGTAACTTTTGGAACATTAACCATTTGAGTTTGGAATTGATTTTTTCATACATTCTCTATCCTGTTGCCTTCCTTTTGGGTACTCCAAGAAACGAAATTTACAACACTTCCAAATTAATGGCTTATAAATTCATGCAAAATGAATATGTTGCTTACAATATGTTAATTAACCAGGCTCCTTATAATGAAATGTCAAAGAGAGGTACTTTAATTGCAACCTATGCCTTGTGTGGGTTTGCTAATTTGGGTTCTTTGGGTATTACTTTAGGTGTCCTTAATACTTTGACTCAAGGTGGAAGAAGTAAGGACATTTCTAGTACCATTATGTCTGCTTTACTCAGTGGAGGTGTCTCGACCATTATTTCTGCTTGTGTTGCAGGTATGTTGATTCACGACTTGAGTGGATACAACGTCTAAGAAACTCTTCTTATTCATTAATAGGTTAATAGTTCAGCATTTTTGTAAATATAATTAGTCACTGAAAAACTTCAGACCCTTCCATATGGAGTAATTTTATAAACCTGTAAACATAAACTGCAAAAGTAAACTATGACTAATAACGCTAATTAAAATAACTAAACTACTTATTCGTACTCGTGATTTTGTTGCTCTTCTTCAATATAAGTCAAAGTTCTTTGGAAATACTCTTTACTAAGTTTAAATAGCTTACTTTCTTGATTTTCATCATCTTCATCCTTTTTCGCGTCTGAATCGTCATCGTCATCATTTAAATTATCAATGTTTGTCTTAATAAGTTCAATTAACCCATTGATGTACTTGGAATCGATGACGTAGTTTCCATCATTATCTGCAACATTGAATATTAAACACCTGTTTAAAATTTCAATGAACAATTTCAAAGATAAGTATGGGTCCATGCACGAGTCTGCCACTCGAAGCGATTTCTGTAAGCATTCTAAAACTCTCTTAAAATCTTCACCAACAGAGTTTTCGCCCTTTTGCTCTTCATTTTCATCCGCCAAATATGCCGACCACCACCATAAATGGGCACAAAAATAAACCGATCTACATTGATCCTGTTTCTTCAATAATTTTGAACCATACAACGTTAATTTCGTGATCAAATTTTCATAGTTTTCCTTGTTAAAGTTTCTCAAGTTATACAATCTATCGGCTATCAGTAAAATAGATTGATATGGTAATGATCCACCTTCAAGTGAATCATGTGGATTTTTATAGTTTTTTCCAATATTCGGGTTGGCTGAATTCAATATCAAATTTTCTTCGTACACAACAAAGCATTGATTAAACAATTCGTAACTTAAGGATTGATGATTTAATTGATCTGCAGTTAATGCGGCATTCAAGTAAAGCTTAAGAATTAAATCTGAATGGAATTCTTGATGGTATTGATACAATTCATCAATTACAATTGATAAATTTTTGAAATTAGAAGTGATCAATAAATCTAAATGAGTAGTATTCTTCCCCAGTTTTTTTAATTCCGCAACGTAATATCCAATAAATCTTAAAGAATTCAATATTTTTGATATCAAAGTAGGATAAGTGTATATAATATTCTCTGGGTTCTTGTTCAAATATTTTTTTCTAATGTACATCAAGTTTGATATTTTCTTAAATGGGTCAACTTTGTTCGGAGGTGACAAATCAATCAAATTGATAATTTTACAAATTTTCTCTTGATTGTCTAAAAACTCCTGGGTTATGAAGTTTTCACCATTATTGATTTTGATTGTTTTAGTTATTCCTAAATCTTTTGAGGTGTTTAATTTGGAACTTATAGGGTCTTTAATCGAAACAATCAAATATTTAAAAATTCCATCAATATCTTCCGTGGTTGAAAAGTATTCAACGTTTTCGCCATTGGTGTAATTGGTTATAATTTTGTTTATGATTTCCAAGGATAATTGTTTTTGGTATTGAACATTAGAAAGCTTTTGATAAAATTCATAGAAGAACTGCAATTTAAAAATGGATTTAATTGATTTGAAGTGATTGATCGGTGTAATTAATAAATTGAGCCACAAATCTTGTTGTTCTGGTGATGAATAGTTTTCTAGGGTTGTCAAGTTTTCAGATGCAAACTTAAAAATAGTGTCTAAGTTCGAGTAGTTTTCAGGACAGTATGTTAACGATAATGTAATGAAGGATTGCAAAAAAATTGAATGTTCCTGTGATGAGAAGTCAGATTCCAGGTCAATTAACTTGATATAGAAATCCCAAAAGGTGGAAAATAATTCTGTGTTCGGCAATCTCTTGTTTTGTTCATCGATCGATAGTTTAGAAATTGATTCATTTTCGAACTTGTAGTAATTAATGAATCTATCGATTAAATTCGAAACCAATTCACTCTTTCTTAATGAAGGATGTAAATTTATAAAGACATTATTTAATAAAAATGGAAGGGTTGAAAAATGGAAATCATCAGGAAAAATTTGGATTAAAACATCAATTAAATAACTTTGAGCCAAATGATCACGACATTGAATAATTTGTTCGGTTATAATTGGGAGAATTTTTTCCGAATAATACTTGACATTAGAATATTCCTTATCACCACTATAGTCGTCGATGATCTGGGAAAGTCTCACAAGATTTGAGCCGACTAAAATCTTTAATTCTTTACGTTCTTTATATCTCAACTCCCTTTCTGACGAATGGCCCTGATGTTGGAGTCTAACCCATAACTTAGTCATTTCGATAAAGTTGCTTACTAAAAAATCGACTGTTTCATTGAAGTCATTCTCGTTACCTAATGGCAATAGATCCTTAATTCTCTGGGACAAATAATATCTTAGAAATAGTCCTCTGATTGGATGCTGGACTCCTCGGCACATCTCGATCATATCTTTCATGATTTCTTTCGTAGGGGCACCATTTACAGACATGTATGTTGTACCAATTACAATCATCATATAGAGTCTAGGGATAATATTTCCAGAGTACTGAACTAATTCATATAAATCGGCCAAAAATGGTGTGTCATTGGACTTTTTCAGTTTTTTTTGATTAGTGGTTTGTAGTAAGTGGTTCGATAACATCTCCAATGAATCGAATATCAACATGTACATTTCATAGTATTGCTTGGGAGACAATTTGTTCGTTCTTAATTCATTCAAAAGGTTCAGACAGTGCTTCAAGGCCTGAAGGAGGTTATTGTCATTGAGGCATTGTTTCATGAGATTGGATTGCTGATTGATGTTGTTGATGCATCCTTGAAGTAGTGCTTTTGAATCCGATTGAGAAAACATTGCAACGCAGTAGTTAACGTGGGGGCAATGAACTCGTTTCGTGGTCGTTTATAGGTCTGATCGCAGATACGGTAGTCACGTGCTGACCTTTTTGGTCACCGGCGCACCGATATGATTTTGGCCGTTACATTTGATTGCATTGAAAGTACAGGATTTAACGAGACTTTCCAGGGGTCAGAGGCTACTCGTCCCATTGAGCAAGATATTCAAGCTGATTAAGGTTTGTATATATTAAATAGACATATCTCTCTAAGTTTTATAGTAAAAAAGCCTATAGTCTCTATACGTTGCGAAAGGTCGAGAAATTGGCTGCCAAAATTGACACACAAATGAAAAATTTAAGTAGTTGAATAATTCTTTTATAGTTGTAATTTATTTTATTTAAAGAAAGGGGATTGAAAGTAAGTATGTATAATGTTCAAGATATTTATTGAACGACCTACATTCCAATAATCAAATCACAAGACATATAAATTCAGTATGCATAGACAGTTTTAAATTCGGTTCCAACATCTGATTAGAATTAGTCACAGTGGAGATGTGGCTAGATAGATCTGTTCAATCAATGAACAGAACTGTATATAGCATGATTAGATTAGATCAAGATAGCTTAACTAATCAAACTCGATACCGAGATTTTAGTTTTAAGGTTAGATGGCTTCTCGTCCTGCACCATATCGTCCGGATGTTGTTGCAGTAGAATCAGCAGTTCCTGAGGTTTTTTGTGGGTTAACTCTTCTTCCTTTCCAATTGAACCAGAAATGGCTGGATTTAAACTGGATGTATTTGATGAAACAGAAAACCTGGTGGCTGGAGTTAAACAAGGAGAATTGAACGATGAATTCTGAGATATATTGCGTTTATGAGTTCCATGAGTACCAGAGATATCTTTAAGTGGGTTCGGGAAAAGGTCGGGAGCAATGCTTGATGAGCGACGAGAAGAATTAGTGGTAGAGTTCAATGCAGTAAATTCAAATGAAATGGAATTGTTCCTGGAAGCTTGAGTGCTAAGCAACAATGGAGAACCATAATTTGATGGAGACAAATTTCCTGGTTGGACCTGGGAGCTTGATCCAGGTACTTGGTTAGATGACAATATAGCTGAAAGATTGGGGTGTGAAGATGTAAGCGAACCTGGTTGATGGCCATGATTAGGGTATACAACAGAATTGGCCGTAGAGTGACGTCGAATAATCGGGTCATCAAGAAGTCTTCTCTTGTTGGTCGATGAAATAGGTGGGAGAGTAGATCCTGGGACTTTGGCATTTATATCAAAACTTGCTGATCTCGAAGCGAATGCAGAAGAAGATTTATATGGCGAAAAATTTGCTGGCGGCAACGAAGGGATGGTTGGAGGACTCAGTGTCCGATATGCCTTCTCGGATTTTCCGAACATCGAAGTATTAAATGAAATTTGTGGAAGGTGTGGTACTTGAGGATACTGTGACGGAATAGCAGGAGGTGCCAAGTTTGACTTAGTGCTGCTAGAATTGTTAATGCTGCTACTGGATGAATTACGATGCATCGGTTCAGAAAATTCGATTTTCCCTGTAATTGAAGCCTTTCTTGAACTCCTACCTTCATCAATATGATCATCCCCTTCATCATGAGATTCGTCGGTGCTGGTTGCATTGGTGCCAGCGCTTCCGCTGCCACCAGCACTTCCGCCGCCTGCAGTCGACCCAGTTGCACTGGCTCTTCTTCTTCTATTTGCTCCTCCGTTCCACCAGTTTTTTATTGCATTATCAGAACGGCCATTCATATGTTTGGAGATTTCCGCCCATTTCTTACCGTATTTGGCCACCAATCTTTCAATCATTTCCCCTTCTTCTACTGTAATTGGAGCACGATTAAGCGATGGTTTGAGGTTCTGATGGAATCGCTCACGACATTGTTTTGGAGTTCTGGTTGCTATTGAGTTGGAAATCCGAACCCAATTGGTTGGGCCAAATATCGCAATCAAGTCGAGAAGTTTTTTATCCTCAAGTGGAGACCATGGACCTCTTCTGCTTCCAGCAGATGTGGTTCCAGTTTTTGAAGCATTTGTTCCAGCATTGGGTGGGCCTTGAGGTTGGCCAGGGTGAGGATTACCTTGAATTGGACCTTGCAGTACTTGAGATACTTGAGGATTTGCTGATCCTGGGCCAGCTTGGCCTCCTTGAGGTGGATACATATATGCTTGGCCCTGAGGAGCTTGGTAATAGTAACCTCCGGGAAGATATGGCATATGGTGAGGAAGTTGTGGGGGTGGCTGAGGTGGTTGGGAAGATTGTGCTTGTTGGGGCGGCGGCACTGAAGCAGCCAGTGATCCTGGATATTGTCCATGATGTCCATAATTGTTGTTTGGATAGCTCATATTGTTGTACATTTCATTAATAGACACGCTAGCCTTAAGATTTTAAGATTATGATGATGATTTTGATGAACCAGTCACTATTTCCACCTTAATCAATAAAATAATTCAACGTGCCAATGATAGTAGCAATAATTTGAATAAATCCAATCAACCAGGTATGACCGGAGTATCAGAACTCAAAAATTATGTTAAACAAAGAAACGTAAAGAATTGGCGGAAAAACCAATGAATATTTTTATTTCCTTAGTATATTGAAGACGTCGGGTAATGACGTGCGGAAGTAAAGGACGTGAGAAGGAACAAAAAACCTGCACGAGTTAACTTCGAACCTAAGGGGGTGAGTTTTTATTAAGAAAAAAAGGTACAACTAGGTTTGAAAGTTGGCTATTTAACTTCTACTTGTAGACCAATTCTATTATGTTTATTAGACTACTTTATTCAAAAAAAATTAGCAAGAAAAGCAATCAAACGGCTTCGTCTATCAATAAATAGAATATGAATTTGACCAAATGAGAATGTAAACGAGGGGTTCAATAATTATGCGTCGTGCTGGCAGAGCGTTGTTGATGGGAGAAGGTACGGGTAGATGCGGCAAAAGGATATTAAATAAGAAACGGCAGACGTAATCGATAGGTTGGTCGCCTCGTCCCAATATAGAAGTCGAATAATAAGAAATAGATAACAATTAATAGGGTTTAAGTGACAGGGTTTTACAGAATTAGTAGCGTACCACAGTTTATGGTTGTGTCTTTTGTCAGGTTTGTCAGGTTTTTTGTCGTAGGGAACCAACGGAAATGTGCATGTGCAGGGCAAATCTTAAGTTGCTGAATATCCCCTTAGTTACTTCCCGAAAATCATTTATAAAACCTGCCAATAAAATTTATTGGCATTGCTAATAATACGAGCAATTCGATAGTAAGGCTATAGAGTTGATCATGGGCTCAAATAAATGGAAGCGAAGTCGTCTAGAAGAAGCGATTTAAACGCTTTGCTTAGGTTCACCTGCAGATGATACCGAATTTGTACCAAACCTACTATTTCACCTTCCGGTAATAATCGGTATTGGAATTGATAACAACGCTTAGAAAAAAAAGATTTGTAACCGGTATAATTGAACCAAAAAATAAAATGCCAATGCAACCTTTTGCCATACAGAACAATTATTAAAGGATTAAGTTGAAAGCCACGCTGCGCCCGAAGGTTCTACGACGAGCAATTTCGACGCAGTTCGCGAACTACAATTTTGTACTATATCTATGTCGAGGATAGATGCTACATTGATTCTTTTTTCGGTAACACAGAACTGCGCAACTTCTCTCTTGTCGATGTATTACCCCGTAGGATAATAATAAGCAAAGATAAATTAGGTAGATAACGGGGGAATTGAAGAGATTAATAAATAATTTGTGTCAAGAGAATATCAGGAAATAATACCCGTGTTCCTAAAAGGCTCTAAATCGTTTCTTTCCTTACAAAGAGTATTAATGGGTGATACATGCATAGGAATTAGAGTTTACATATTAAAAGAGGCTTAATCCTAATTCCAAGCTATCAATCTCCACGGATATATTTGATCTCCGTTTTTAAAAAAAAAAAAATACTACGTACCTCGGCAACTAGATATCCTGGCAAGTTTTCAAAATTTGCTGGAACGAAGAATGCAAGGCAATGACACGCACACTACATGACATCCTTTGGATATATGGATTACCGATTTAAGTTTGGCACTAACTTTCTGTTTTCGCCCTATTTTTTTATGACAAACTGATTGCTTTCTGGAGAAGGAAAAAGTGATTAAAAGAAAGTTGTGATATACTACAAAGTTAAAACCAGGGCTAACGTACTTCAAACAGACCTAAATTGAAGTTAACGTCGTTAAGAATGTCCCGTCTGTAGTGTTGCCACGTGATCGAGACTCGCGCAATTCGGAAACTGCGCCGAAAAATAAACCGTACTCACTAAAGCCTCGGACAACTGTCACACAATGCGAACGAACGTAAAAATAAGTGTTCAAATGCGCGCAAAATGCGGATTAGATGCCATATGCTGCCCACTGAATAGTCTGCCTACTTGCTTTGGAAAAGAAGCCAAATTAGTATAGTTGCGCGTACACTAGACAACGGACATTATGTATCTCAGTTTATATGTTGCTCGATTTATTCACTTTGCCTACACTTTCTCAATCGCCTCAATTCTGACTCAAATTTACGGGCGGCTTTATCAAGAATCTTGCCTCTGAGTGGCTTGCTTGATATTCTATACTTATAGTATCACGTGATGAACTTTCCTTATCTCGACGCACCAGTCTAGCTAAACAAAATGCGAAAAATTTCACGAATTAGGCAACTTGTCCGAGTGGTTAAGGAGAAAGATTAGAAATCTTTTGGGCTTTGCCCGCGCAGGTTCGAATCCTGCAGTTGTCGTCACTTCTTTTTGATTTCTGAGTACATCATTTTTTTAGATAAATGATCAAGCTCGTAAACAACAATTTGATTCGATTTGTACAACTAACTTATATTAAATATCAATGTTTTATTTACCTAACCCTAAAATCAATCTCGTTCTATAAACTAGGTAACCCTAACTTAACTCGTCTTCGTATTCTTGTAAATCTTCAGGCTCGAATATAACTCGCACCATTAACGAACATGATGGGCAAACTGCAATATCTTCACCGTCCTTTAAATCGTCAAAGGCAATAGCAAATCTGTCGCCACAAGGACAAGGATACTGGAATAGCTGAGTTATAGGATCAAATGTAAAGTCTTCGATCTCTATTTCATCATAAATCGTTTCCATCTTTAGCCAGACTACTTGACTAGGTTACGATGATTCAGTTATCCATCACCAAATGACCATACCTGATCACGTTCTAGGGCTCGAGCCCTCATCTCATTTGTGGTCACGCTCACCTAACCCGCAACTGTATTCTGTAATAGTCTAACCTGCAATTTGGTTTGCATATTGTCGAGGTATTTGCATGTTAGCTATTTTCACTCCCGCGACTCTCAGATTCTCACCAATTCGCAGGCCTCCGCGAAAAAATTTCACTTTGTATTTTATAAAAAAATTTTACAGACGATTTTGAATAGTTTTCTTTCTCTACAATCAGTGATATTCTAAAGTGTATGTAGAGCCATGATATAAGATGAATAGGACTCATAATGAATACGATGGAAGGCTAACATATGCCTATACATGTTAACTATACCAACAAAAGGATCATCGTTGTCGATGGCGATGCTGAAAAGAAATCTTCAATGCCAACAACTTGATTGACAAAGACATTAAAAATTAGATTTTCCAATATTAAATCAACTTGTATATCTTATGAGTACTTGACATCATTACTAGGTTGATTTGTTCATTACTAACATATTTAGCAACATGGGTATTTCTAGAGACTCTCGTCACAAGCGTTCTGCTACTGGTGCCAAAAGAGCCCAATTCAGAAAGAAGAGAAAGTTTGAGTTAGGTAGACAATCTGCCAACACCAAGATCGGTGCTAAAAGAATTCACTCTGTCAGAACCAGAGGTGGTAACCAAAAATTCAGAGCTTTAAGAATTGAAACCGGTAACTTCTCATGGGGTTCCGAAGGTGTTGCTAGAAAGACCAGAATTGCTGGTGTTGTCTACCATCCATCTAATAACGAATTAGTTAGAACTAACACTTTAACTAAATCCGCTATTGTTCAAATCGATGCTACTCCATTCAGACAATGGTATGAAAACCATTACGGTGGTTCATTAGGTAAGAAGAAGAATGCTGCTCCAGAAGAAGAAGTCAAGAGATCAAAGAAGTCCGAAAGAAAGTTGGCTTCTAGAGCTGGTGAAGCCACTATCGAACAAGCTGTTGACGCTCAATTCGGTGCTGGTAGATTATACGCCGCTATCTCTTCTAGACCAGGTCAATCCGGTAGATGTGACGGTTACATCTTAGAAGGTGAAGAATTAGCTTTCTACTTAAGAAGATTGACTGCTAAGAAATAAGCATCTCACTAAACCCTCCCCTGGTTGTTTATATATTATATAAATACACTAATGTTACATAACTGTTGTATAAGTCAGTAAATTTGTAGTGGTCTTGAAACCTGATACCAACATCGAGTGCTAGGATTACAAAATTCCTTTTGAAGGAAGTGATTTTAATAGTTGTATACGTCGTGAACATTCAACCTAATCATCTCTTTGGATCAGTAGATGGTTGTTTGTTTCAAGGTTGAGACAGCTAGATATACAGGGATTTGGTACGGCGTAAGCCGCTTCTGAACCAAACATTACTAAGTGCTGCCTAGAATAACCCAAGCGATTGTGCTCGGTAGTACTTAGTAAGGCTTAGAATAGTTTGACCATTTCAAATGATCTACATCTGAAGGCTTCTAATCTAACTTTTGCTTCGATACAAGTCAAAGTTAGCAATTCAACTTAAGCTAAATCCAATATATAATCGAAGGTCTTCTACGTTCTACATCAATTAATGATTTTCAATTTTGTCCTGACTGTTAGTAATTGTTTTAAAGCAATATTGTTGAGTCAGAAGAGGCATGTCGCTGTCGTTCAAATGCTTTGCTCAAGGCAAGGCTCAGTACAGGTCTGTGTAACATTTCGTTCATCATTTCAAAATCATAATTACATACTGTTTGGAGTGTTGAATGCTTTTTTAGAATTCCGATTTATTTTCACTTCCACTCAATTTATATCGCCAAATTTTCACTCGCGGCCGGGTAACCCTGGATAGATCACGGTAGGGTTGAAGCGACGACATTTCCCACCATGACCAAAGGGAGCCGATAGATCAGAAGAACAGTACGTACTTTAAGTGATAGACACCTTTCATGTAGCCAATGGTGCCCGCTTTCGCCCACCCTACTTCCTCTTGTCACAACGAGATTTGGCATATCACGTGATCTGACACTGTTACAACTTTTGATGCCCACAACAACCAAACGTTAGAGCCACAAGGATGTCCCGAAGCAACCAAACACAGGATGATACGGTATTTGAAGATGCTTTGAATCAGTCTTTTGTACACAGCAACATCTTGCGCTCCAATATTAATCAAAGTCATCAACTCCAGAAGCTTCCCAATGCTATTGAAGTCCAATTTCAACCAATAGAAACGAGCAAGAACGGGATATTTGACCACAACCAGAAAGATTTACCTGAAGAACCAGCTATAACACAGACAGACCTCACCCAGTTCAGACTTCATCGCATCAAAACTTCACTTGCAGCCTCCAAACTCAACATCGTAGATGAAAGTTTGAACAAGCAAGAAAGTCTCAAAACACAACCGATTTATTACAAACCTCCATCGTCGAATATTAAGGATACCCAGTTCGGAATCCAAAGCTTTTTACCTCCCAATGTCCATATTGGAAACAAGAACCTGGTAAATACTGAAACCAATCGGATTCCATTGTTTGTCAATAAATCTCCACCTACAGAACCAAGTGTAAAAGAAGTCTTTGATGATCTTAGAAAACTCAAGAGAACCGATCTTGTCGAAGAAGATTTAGATGACGTAGAAGATTCGAATCCTAGTGGAGAATGGATCAATCCTATCATGCACCAGGCACTTCTGAGACAAGTGAACAAAGAAGAACTAACGAAAATGACAGTTATCAATATACTATGTCTTGTGGTGGTTCACTTTTTTAAATCATTGATAGGACAAGCAATTGAACTTTATGATTCACGTAAACAAGCCCAATTACAATTACAGTACCAATTACATCATAACCCATCTATACTAGGAAACAAGAGCAGTCAAGACATCAAGCTATGGTTGATGATAATCAGTCGTCTCGTCATAGGAGGATTGGTAATAAATATTGTCATCTCCTTTTGCAAACTTTTGAAGGGACAAGACCAGTGCTATGATTTACCGCTAAGCGATACTCAACGGCGTTTAATTGGACTAAAAGTTAGGCATGAAATAGACAGTGCGACCGATTCCACTCATGTTAAATCTGAGATCGATCGTGAGCAGGAACAAAACGCTGAATTAGTGCTTAAACAGAGACGGTACGAAGCAGAAGGCGCAGGTCCAAGCATAAGCGCCGGAGCCATACAAAAGTATGTGAGAATGAATCAGTATTCTCAGTACAACTTCAATGATAAAACTCCGTCCAATATCAGTCACAGTCGCACTAATAATCACAACTTGTCGCCGATCCCATCACACGAATCCCCGCAATTTTCGCCAGAGTATCAAGTCTCGCAACGGGAAAAAGCCAAATTCAGCCAAAATTTTGGCCTCCAGATAGATTAAGATAGCCGCGACAATGCATACAACTTCAGGGTCAACTTAATACTGGCTTTGAGTAATGGTTAATAGCACTTTAGTTATAGTAAGTATAGATTATTTGGAGTTGCTAACATGTGCTTCCCGTTGTACTTCCGATTAATTCCCCACATAGGTCCCGCGACCCCGAGGTCGATTTTCACGCGGGGGTGACGAATGCGACTTCCGGTCTCTAATATATATATTTATATATATATATGTATATTGTATTTAGAGTTTGTTTAATTCTAATTGATTGAACTGCTTCTAAGATGCTGAAAATAGACGATTTTGAAGAGGCGTTTCGAGTGGTCAAGTTGGATGAGCGAAATTATGTGGGAGCGCATCCTCTTGAACTTCCACTAAGGAGTGCCAGGGGAGTATACGGTGGCCACACAATGGCCCAGATATTTGTGGTGGCTCTAGAATCGACCAAACAAAAGGACGATTATCCCTATCTTCCCAATTCCTTTCATGTATACTTTATTGCGGCTGGCAGTAGCAAGTGCCCGATGGAATATACAGTGGACAAAATCACCGGAGAAAATGGTATGGAAACTCGTTTTATAGTTGCCAAACAACAGGGCAAAACGCGGGCCACTGCTTCGTGCTCATTCGTAAAACGCTTTAGGCACAGCGACAATCTGAATGATATCGATTCAAAGTTTGACAATGCTATGGCCAAAAACAACCACTTCCCAGTACCAACATGGGAACTCAAGTATCCTGATAAGTCCAAACTTTTTCAAACTCATCACACGGGGTGGATCAGAAATGCTTATTCCGAAGAGTTTGTTCACTATGAAAAAACACCTGAGCAAGATGAATTACAGCCGGCCGAACGTTGGTTGACTGTGTGGAGTGGATTAAATAATGTGTTGCTTCCACAATGGCAAAATCGCGAGAAAGAATTAGAGAGAGAAATGTTGCAGCCAATTTCACACTTTGACATAAATAGAGAGGAGGTTCAGGACGCTGAGCATGATCCCACCGACCCATTTAAAGCAGACCCATCTCCTACGTATATTCCACCGCAGTATCAGCAACTGTTTCGAAACCCTATGTTCAACCTCGTAGGATTGGTTGATGTTTCTGATAGTGTACTAATGACGTCTCTCGCGCGGATTCTTCATCTTCCCTGGAATCCCACTTTAGATAACCCATTTCAGGATTTCGATGATAATCGAGATGCGCGTCATTTGATGAAAGTCTCATTAAATATCCTTCATGTGTTTCATTACAATGCCATGTCACTCGATCACCATATATATTTTCATGTTGATAATTTGGAGCTGGCCTTCGATATTGTTAAAGATTGGCTTTGTTTTACATTTCAAGTAAAGCGTCTTTCGAACAACAGAACTTTGGTGAGAGGTCATATGTTCAACAAAGAAAATAAGGTTATTGCCACAATTATCCAAGAGGGTTTAACATATTTATTCAATGGTGTTCCAGATAGAGCCAAGTTAGGTTCTACTGTACCTAATAAGACAAGAATAAAACTTTGAGGCGGGTAAAATATCAATAGGGTTAATAGAGGAGGGGAGCGCATTTCCGATTATCCAGATACTTGCCTTCAAATAGACTGCGTAATGAACTTTCGCTTAATTAATATACTGGTCTGTTGCTGCTCGTGCCACCCAACATATTACCCACCTGAGGTGTCCGTTTGGTCCGCATGGTCCGTTGGTATCCGATTCTCCCCTCATTATCACCTGAACTGCGATTTAATTGTCACAACGCTCGCTGAATAAGCGAGCTCTCTTTTTGGCTACGAAAAACTCCGATGGGCCTCGGCACTTGCATTTTCTCCCCTCAAAGCAGCAAAAAATGTTGGTTGACACAATTGCAGCCGTGATGTGGTCTATACGAGTGAACAGAATGTGAGTACAATAAGACAGAAAAAGAAATAAAAAAACATAGGCTATAGGGGTGCGAATCTATTCTTAAATTTATAATTCAATATATATGTTTGGCTTCTTCCTTTCCAATTAGTTCTTCAACATACTATAATTCGTTTTTTCCATAATCAAAGATGTCTCAACTCATTACATTAAAATCGAAACCTGGTAAATTGGCAACCACCTTTGCTGTCAAAGCAATCGGAGCGAATTCTTATGAAGGTATCGGTCCTTTAAATAAGCCTTCACCTTCAAGTCGTGGAGTGTTTGGAGGTAATCTATGTGCACAGGCCGTCGTGGTGGCAATGGAACATGTTCCAGGATTTGTTCCTCATTCTTTACACTCATATTTCGTTAAAGCAGGTGAAGATTCATTGCCATGTCAATTTTCAGTAGAAATAGTTAGTGATGGTAAAAGCTTTGCTAACAGGTTGATACGAGTTTTACAAAAGGATGAACTTAAGTACATCGTCATGATAAGTTTAACCAAAATGAATTCCATATCTATCGCTCGAAACAAATTTAGTGAAGGAAAGCTGGCATTTCCTTTTGAATTTCAAATTCCAGTTACCTCAACATTTTACAAGTACGATCGTAACGATCTTCCTACGTTTACTTCATATGATCATGGTGGTATGTTACAACATAAATTTCCTCCTGATTATCTCGACCATGCATTGAATCATACTGAACATTCCAAATCTGCTGGAGAGCGTGATTTATCTTTTTGGATAAGAATTGGTGATGATTCAAGAGGTTTGACTGAAAATAAATTCAAATATGCTGGTTTTGGAATGATATCAGATTCGTTATTCTTAACTTCATTATCTAGAATTTTACAATTACCCATGAACCATTCTAATAATGGTCCTTCTTCAGTGACAGTAAGTGGTGGTAAGGGGCCATATTTCTTTTCAGTCTCGCTTGACCATTCAATATTCTTTCACGACGATGCATTCGATCCTCACGAATGGATATTCGCGTCTTTCAAAGCTCCTCGGTTTTGCAATAATAGAGTATTGTTTCACGGTTCTTATTATGATTCGAATGGCAAATTGTTTGCCAGCATGGTACAAGAAGGTTTGGTATTTTTCCACAGTGGGTCTGAGCATAAAGCAAAATTATAATAGATTAATAAATTAAAGTATAGAGAATTCATAAACAAAATCATAAGCACCACTGAAATTTGGCTGTTTGGCATATGTGAATAACACAGTTCGTATCTCACAGTATTGAATTCGATAGTAATGCAAACAAAAATAGAGCCAAAACGCGACTCTGTATTTTCACATGCACGCCTCTGTAATGACAGCCTAGACCACCCTGTCTAGTACTGAACATATGGTAACCATGCAGTTGCTGTGGCCGCAACAATTATCTTTTGTTTCCGCCACTTCGTATTCTTCTATAGAGCTAAAAGTAAAAAGAAATCAAAAGTTTAAACTTTTATTTCGCTATCCTTTCAGTTAATCTTATCACCGCTACTGATGACCCCTCTACCATAAATCGCTGGAAGACCTCGGAGTTTTTTTCCACACTAATTTTTTTCCCTCCTCTGCCTCGGTCTTGTACTATCTGCGATGACATAAGATACACTCATGCAGTTATTACATCATCATATAAAGCCACGCTATTATATCCTTTTCCAATGGCAAGAAATACCAATAACATTAATACTTCAAGTATGTCAGTTGTTAAAGCTAGCCATGAAGGTTCAAGGATTGAAAACAAATTCTCTTTAAAATCAATTTACTCCAATAGTGACAAAACTACTTTGGATGGAAACTTTCCACTTCAACCTTTTCGTAAAGGTGCTAGAGGCACATACGGAGGAGAATTGGTATGTCAAGCCATCAATGCTGCGTGGGAAACTGTGGAGGATAAGGAATTTTCTCCACATCTGATTCACTCATATTTCGTCAAGGCTGGTACTAGCGATCTGGTAATGAGATGGGAAGTTCAACAAGTCAGTAACACAAGAAACTATGCCAATCGATTGGTTCAAGGTTATCAAGGAGAAGGTGGAAGATTGGTATACGTATTACAAGTTTCCTTTACGAAAGCAAACCAGTATAGCAAGAGATTAGAAGAGGCGGAACAAGCTGCGGATGCTACTGTTCAATCAGGAGGCATCCCACGTTCATTGCCTATTAGATTCCAAGCCAAGCCAAATTCGTTCTTTGATAAATATCGTGAAAAGCTTGATGAATTATCTTACTTGGAGCATACTCATGGTTTGTTGCAGCATATTGCTCTCCCTGAATTTTATTCTGGTAAAGACGAGACTTTTGATTTCAAATCGGCTGGTAGCAAGGAATTAGGTTTTTTCTTTCGTGTCAATGATGACTGGCGTGCCGCTAAAAACCCACGTATTACTAAGTATCTTCAACTCGCATATGCATCAGACTCTGCCTACCTCGGTTCCGTCCTTGGTGCGCTTGGCATAAAGTTACCAGTATCGAAAGATGATCCACTTTTCAGTTTCTTTAGAGTGTCTCTTGACCACAATATTTATTTCCATGATGAGGAGTTTGATACTAATGAATGGTTATTCTTGGACTACCATTTCTCCAATTTAAATAATGATAGAGTTTTATGTCAATGTGAAGTATATACTTTGGATGGTCGAATGGTGGCTACCATTATTCAAGAAGGCTTGGTATACTTTACTGAAGAGATATTGAATAGAGTTAAGAACACAAACTTACAACTCTCTTCTAAATTATAGGCGCTTGAATTTTAATGCATAATAATTATACATAGATAATTAGTTAAGAATAAATTTTTGGTATTAGCTTCCAAATAGAAACGATCTCCTAACGAAAGCAAGCTTTTTTTTTCTTCTTCTTTTGTATAACGTATTCGCGTATTATTTCTCGCTCAAGCAAACTTTAGATGGCTCATGCGTTGAATAAATCTGTCCAATCCTGAATTTAAGCTTATAATTCTTATTTGTATGCATTATATGCAGTTGAAATCTTGTAGTCAAAAAAAGAATTGGTTGTAGCCGATTCTTCTCTAAGTAGAATAGAAATTCAACATGGTCAAATCATATATATAAAGGCACTTGGAGTTAAGCCAACGTAGGACTTCTAGCCAAAGCCGAAATGTTAGTTTTGTAATCAGATTCACTTGATCGTAAACTGATGGCCTAGAAAGTTTCGTAATTAGGTACCTTCTTCGTAGGAGTAAACGATTTTGAACATCACAAATGGCGAATATATATACAGAAGAGAATTAAATGTGCTAGTTTTGAATTCTGCTTTTCAAACCTAGGAAGATGCAGCACTAATATTTTAGCCTCATTCGGATAAGCCCAATCGTGGTTGCTTCGTTAGATCTCCATTTAGATTAGAAGTTCACAAAATTTGAAAAATCATCAATACAGCCTTGCCAACTATGGAAATCGATTAAAGGGTTGACCCTCGTTCAAGTCTTACCATAAAACAAATTTTCATAGGAGTCGAATTATGGGATTGAAAGTGATAACTGAAAGCCCTCTGCTACCCTTGAACACTCTGCCGTAAAGTTTTTAAACAATAGGATGTTGTTGATTCCAGTCAATTGCTCTTATACGGTTCATAGATTCCTGAGTACCAAATATGATCCATTAGTGTTACATCGCGAAGTAAACATCATTCACAAGTTTCGATGTTTCATCTTTCCAGGAGAGTCTAATCAGCCATAATAAATTGGTCAACCTCTATTTTCGTTTTAGTATAGACCATTTAGACCAAAGTAGTAGATAATTTGTGTACTCGCTTTATTTCTACGCGAGCCGAAATGTGGGGGAATTCCCCAGTAAATATGCATGAATGTCAATGCGGAGTTTTCTACTACTAAGTAATGATATGCGAAAATTACTCATTTATGAAGGGATAAAGCTCAAGACTGACTTCAACATACACTTCTTGTTTCATCATGTGCGATACAAGTAAATATACAGGCACTTATCGAACCGAAGTTGAAGATAGGTCTGCCCAAAAACTCTTCTACCGAGAGTTGGTTGGCTCTTCAATCGTAGAAAGACCTAAAATTTTTCAAAGGTTGTTAGCCTTGACTCTGCTATGCGAATTCTTGGTAATCGTAAAATAATAAGAAGCTCTGAACGCTACATGGGCTATTTCCATTAATTCTTGCACCGCATCAAAAGACCTCTTATTGTTATGATTATGCAGCAGTCAAAGCCAATCACGCATTGTTAAATGATGGCTAGAGTGGTTGTAATGTATTCGCAAGTTCTCGATAACTAAGGCCCCTGTGGGGATGTTGATCTCTAAAGTGCAAATATGCAATTTTTTTGATTTCGCAAAACTAATGAATTCCTCCGCCTTTAGAAGTTCGGAAATTCCCATAATATTGCTGTTAGTTCAACTATTCAAACATCAAATTTAATAAGCTTTAATTACGATTTGATTCGGATTTGTCCGCTTTTAAGGATTGTACATGAACGCACTATTTAAGCGCTCCTTTTCGGCTCGATTTGCGGTTTAGGTGACATGGTTGCCTCAATAAAAAGGCTTGGCTCATTTTCAATTAGTTTAGATAAAACCCAATTTTTTGGATCGGCAGGACTCGTACATTTTAAACTACGAAGAACCTTGTCTTTTATCCAAGATCAAGAGTTTAATAGTGATATTAATCAAATATACCAATTTGGCTGCGAAAATAATGTCAATTTGAATAAAGGATAAACTTGAAATTTCGGCTATATATGCACGGCCACTTTTCGCAAAAAAAAAAACGCTAAATTTCGTTTCACCTCAATAATGTTGCATCAAAATATATCCAAACCTAATTATTTCGTCGCAGTTTTTTGTTATTTCTTCAAATTTAGTTTTAAAGAGTACCCTTTGTATCGTGAACATAACATAGGAGACCATTGAGTTCTTTTTGATTCAGCAATTTCGATTGTAAATTATTTTGCGCAGTTAGGTTATTAAATCAGTTTCGGTTAAATGCTCCATACCACCGTACAGCACTTCCATATGATTACGCAAATCTGCCCGGAGTTACGAAAAGGCTTGGTGACTCTCCGAGATATGGTGAATATTTAAAACTATAAGTGGACTTTAGATTGTCCACGGCTCAATAGAATTTTCTTAAAAGTTAAAAAATATATCATCATACCAGGTAAGAAGGAACTTTCAAACAATAATGAAAACTAATAGTAACGCTAGCTCTAGAATTGAGGACAAATTAGCTTTAAAACAAGTTGCTAATGATAATGGGGATTTGGCTTTTGAAGGAGTACGCAACCTTGAAGCTTACTGGAAAGGTGCTAGGGGGATTTTTGGCGGTGAAATGATGGCCCAGGCGCTTGGTGCTGCGTGGGCTTCTGTTGATGGTCAAAACTTTCGTCCTCACCTGTTCCACGCTTACTTCCTTAAAGCAGGTTCAAACGAGCTGCCTATTAATTGGAATGTTCGTAAGGTCAATGATTCAAGAAGCTATTCTAACAGATTGGTCGAAGGATATCAAAGTGAAGGGGGTAGTGTTGTAATCATGTGTCAAATTTCATTCGTTCGAGGTAACTCACACCAGCTCAATTTGGAAGCTTCAGAGAAGGCAAATCAACAATTAGTTCAAGTAGGAAAGCCAGTACGTCCACCACCATTTAGATTCCAGAAAAAGCCAAATCATTATTTCGATAAATATCGCCATCAACTAGATAAGTTGCCATACATGGAACACACCCATGGTTTGTTACAACATATATTTCTCCCCGAATTATCGATCGATCAAAGAAAGTATGATCCAGAAACTGCAGGAAATGAACAGTACGGTTTTTTCTTTCGGGTAAACGATAATTGGAAAGATGCTGTTAATCAAAATCTCACCAGGTATCTACAGCTTACTTACATATCCGATGCAGTATTATTTGGAGTCCTGATTGGATCTGTTGGGATCCCGATTCCAAATTCGATGGACAATCCATTTGTCAATTTCTTTAGAGTTTCACTTGATCATAACGTATATTTCCACGATGATGACTTTGATCCTACGCAATGGTTATTTATGGATTATAACTTTGATCTCTACAATAACAACCGTATCTTGGTTAGATGCTCTGCGTTTACATTAGAGGGACGTTTTGTTGCTTCGATTGTTCTGGAAGGTCTCATCTTTTTCACGGACTTGATTTTGGACAAGGTGAGAAACTTCGGTCCAAATAACAATCCCAAATTATAATTAGTAACTTCTATTAATTGAGTATAGATGGTAATTTTTAAATCTCAGTTTTGTTGAAGGCTTTGGCTGCGAAACTTGAATAATTTAGGCAATCAGCACGTGAAGCTTCCAAATAAACCGCGGAACTGAAGTGGAAACGGCAGGTCCGACCAGTATCCGTGGAAGAGATTAGGATATACGAAACTATTAGTTTATAATTAGTGACACGGGTCATATTTGACTACTCCCTATGGACCTTACAACAAGCTATGCACTAGTCTTAATGGGGAATCACCATGCATGCTGTAAGCTTTTTTCTTTTCGCAGAGACTCATTACCCCACCAAATTTTTGATTATCACAATCATTTCACGACCTTTAGGGTCTACAAGATTCGACCGAGGCGCACGACAAAGAGGGGACAATCGCCGACTATCCCCACCAAGTAATCTTGACTGAATTAGCTCGGTAGATTTATTTAATGTTCCAACTATTTTTAATCGGCAATTTAGGCTAAACGTATAAAGATCTCGTAATAGAACGATAGTCGAGAGGGAATCTTAGTTCACTTCAATACATTACAAATTTTATTTAGCGACGTTCAATCATGGTATATGCTCCTGGTACAATTGATGTAGAGCAAGTTCTTGGTGTCGAAAAAACTGGTCCAGGTAAATTCAGAGGACGTACACCACTCACCAAACCCGCCAAAAGTGCTAGAGGTGCATACGGGGGAAATATTGCAGGTCAGGCATTATTGGCTGCCACAAGTACTACAGCAGATGGATTTGAACCTCACTCATTTCATTCATATTTTGTGGGGCCAATTGATGATGAAAACGTTGTAGATTGGGAAGTAGAAGAAATCTCACAGGGCAAAAACTTCTGTAACCGTCATGTTAGAGGATACCAAGGAGGAAAATTAAAGTTCTACGGTAATTTTTCACTTACTAAGAAGAATTCATTTTCGGATTCAATGTCAGAATATGAGAATTACATTAGTAATCGAAAAGAGGATGATATAGATGATGAATTACCAGAAATTCAAAGACCTTTTCAATTTCAAACTCCTAGCCACAAATGGCTCGAAAAGGTTGACCCTGCCGATCTTCCCCTAGACAGCAGCACCGAAGACGTGCTCGTATATCACAAATTTACTCCTGAGTCTTTCGATTTGGGTATTACCTCAGAAGAAGAGCTGCAGCCAGCAACCGAACGTAAGTTGGCGTGGTTTGCAAAGTGGGGTGCGGATGAAGGAGATGTCCATCAACCATTAACTAATGTTAAAGGTGCATATCAATATGCTGGTTTGACGGTATTATCAGATTCTATTTTCTTAACTCGTCTCGCTCGGTTACTTCGTATTCCTGGTTTAGACTTTCATCAATTGATACATTACTTCTCTGTCTCTATTGATCATATTATTTACTTTCACGATAGTGATTTTGACTGCACAAAGTGGATGGGCTTCTCATTCAAGGCAGTGCGTTTTGCCCACAAGCGTGTTGTGCTTGAGGCTGAAATGTTTAACGAGAAGGGAACTCATGTGGCTACTATTATTCAAGAAGGGTTGGTGTACTTTAATGGTATCGAATCGGATGCAAAATTGTAAGTTAGAACTTACATAAAGTCTTGGGCATCCTTTCATTTATGGCATACGGTTTACGGTTTAATTTTTAAGTATATTTTTAATGCATCATCACTTTGAAAATTAGATGTGTCTGAAGCATGTAGTCCAAGTGGTTTGGGTGCAAAAAGCAACACTCCAATAATGGTAAGTCAAAATCAAGATAAAGTTATATATAAAATATTCTTACTGTTTGGCTGGCTCTAAACCTCTCAGTGATTCTTCTAGCATCAAGTCCTTCGCCGCCCCTTCCGTTTGGTTTAATCACAATGTTGCTTATCATGATTACGTAATCGCTCCGTCTGACGAAAATCGTAAATTTCCTGTAGGTATCAAATGGGAATTACTGTCAGTAAGATGCCCACAGCTGAGACAGATTCGAATAACCAATCGTTCGATTTCAATACTCGGAGTTTAGATAATCTAGTTTCCTTGTTGAAAAAAGTATATACTTCCCCCAATCTTCTTGTGCTCGACCGTGACTTATCCCCATTTATCAATCATATCACCACCTTTCTGCAATTGAAAGATGTTGGCAAGTTCCAGAACCTTATATGGCTTCAAGACATCAAAGAGCAGCCTAAAAATGTGTTCGATGGATTTGGAGGCTTAATTATATTGGTGGCAGAGAACAATGATAACCTAACTCATATTCTTCAGTTGGTACAACGAATCACTGGAAGTTTAAAAGTCACTTTGATAGTCAATAATCTTTCCAAATCGTTTCTGTACCAATTAAATGAAAAACTAGGAGGAAATATCAAGTTTGAAACATTACTTGAGCTGCAATCGCTCACAAAGACTGCTTTTCCTATATCTACCAAACTTAAAGTGGTAGGATGGAAAACGTATCCACTTATCGGGGATGACGTGGATGTGTTGTTGAGTAATCATAATAACACTGAAGGGATCAAGGGATACTTTAAACAGCCATTGAAAGAAGTGAACGAACTTGTGCTGTCCTTACTTGAGGTACTATTCGAATCCTCCACCACTCACACCAACTCGCCGTTCAAATTTAAGCTTAAAAACATATACGGTAAGGGAAATCATTCAAGCTTGCTCGTTAACATTCTTAAAGACTACAAAATCCCGGAATACCTCAATTCGCATTTGAACTCTTTGGAACAAGAGTTCTATCAGGATAAATTCTCGAGCAACACTGATTTGGTGGTTTTGGAACGTAACTTGGACTACTCGTCCGTACTCTTTAACCAGTTGACATATCACGGATTGATAGACGATTTGTTTGGTATACAATTTTCGCAGATTGTGGGGCTCGACGAAACCTGGGGAGAATCTAGCGGAGTGTTGAAGAACCTTAAAAACGATCCACTTTATAGCAATACTCTCAAGCACCTCAATTTCTCTTCAAGTGGTTTGAAATTGAGTATGTTGGCAAAACAGGTGCAGCAGCAGTTCAAAATACATGACTCCAAGTCTGATGATCTTAAAGACATCAAGAAAATGGTGTCTACTCTTGGCGATTTGACTCAAAAGCAAGAACTTATAAAGAAGCACACAAATATAAGTGAACAAATATTGTCCAAGATTAACCTGGGCTACGAAAAATTTTTGACGTTTCAAAATGACTTGTTTGAAAATGACTACAAGACGCATCTTAATAGTCTTCGAGAATTTATCAATGGAAATTATGAGGAAAGTATTGTGTTCGTGCTGATTATATTGGTGTCGATTGTCGACAATGGGATAAAGGAAAGAGATTACGAGTGGATTTTGCAGGACACAATGGACTTGTATGGGTTGGAAGTCGCATTGGTCCTTGAATATCTCATTGAACTTAAAATCATTCAGGTAATCCATGAGTCTTCCAAAGATTTCCTTAGTTCTTTAGGAATCACCTCTGCGCCTGAAGATATCAAACCCCAAAATTCAGTAGGGGTATCGGGAGGTCAAAGGACCTATCTCAGTAATTATACATTGATAGACAAATATTGGAATTTGCATCCGATTGACGAAGAGGAAAATCACTTGACTAACTCGGAACAAGTCTCCTTATTAGATAGCTACCAGAACCCATCGTTTACACTACCGTCCAACACTGTTCCGTTGCTTTATCGGTTGGTGGAATCTCTTTACTTTCGGGACTTTTTGAAGTACAAGCCAACAAATAACCTTAAAAAGAGACCCAATTGGGACAACCTAGCACTCGATATGTTTGGCGGAGAAACAGTGGATATTAACATAGACGACACGTCTGATTCAAGAGAAAAGAAGAGGCCTACAAGCACCATGTCGCAAGAATACGTCATAGTGGTGGTGATTGGGGGGATAACCCGGTCGGAGATCTCGAGCTTCAAGTATTTACAGCAGAAGCTAGATCGACACCAAAAGAACAAGCAGTTGATAGTGTTGAGCAGTGGCATAGTCAACAGCAAAGCATTGCTCGAGGCAGTGACTACACGAACTTAGTGTTTGTCTGTTATAGATTATTGTGTATTACTTTAAAATAGCTAGTTCAATAATATACCAATTTGGGGCACCGAATCCAGAGGAACCAGCAATGCGTAGAATGAATCAATGAAGTGAACTTTTAGGAACTTATTGCTCTTCAGCTTCCTTTTGGGCTTTAATTTGAGCGTAAAATGCTTCTCTTTTGGCGACTAAAGGCTTGTGTTCGAGGTACCAGTATCCGGTGGCTAAAACGAAACCAATTCCAAAACCAACACTGATGTCAGTAATGATCTTTCTTCTCAAGTTTCCAGTAATAGGTGCGATAGCCATATTTTGTTGATATATATTGTGTTAAACACTTTCACAGTTTCGGTGGGTTGAAATATCACTTTACTCACTTAGAATCAGGAGATTTTTTCCGCCAATCATAACCCGCGTTTTGGTGGGCTTTGGTCGTGGCCACACCCACAAATTTCACCAAGATGGTACCATACAAAACGACTGAAAAGCTGGATAAAACGAGTGTTTCGAACGATAGATATCAATATGTTGCCAAGATTCAATACTAATACACTCGGAGTTGCTAGATTTGCTAGAACTTTCCGTTCGTCTGCTCGTGTAAACAACGCTGTTTACGGTTCTCCTAAGTCAGGTCCATACTCCAACTTGCCATTCCAAGTCAAGGACAGAAAGTTCATTCCATTTGGAGTTTACTACTGGGGTATTTTGGGAGGTTTCTTTGCCTTCCCATTCTTATCTACCTATTGGCACATGCTCAAGTCTGGATCCTTCAACATGTAAGCCAGCATCATCTACATACTTTGTGTTTACAGCACTCATTGAGAGGAATGGTCCTTTCTAATATACATTAGGTTAATTCACCTGTAGTCATCATGATGATTAGGTATCATGATGAATTGTTAAATTTAAAATGGGTCTATGTCTATATATCAAACCGTACTCTCTTTGCAACTCTAGGCCCATCCACTGCGCGACGTTTAAGAATAGACCGCCTTTCAATGTCCACAGGGAACTTAGGGCCTATTATACCTGTTCCTGTAGGGGCATATTCTAATGGAGCAGTATTTTCTTCGTGTAGCATTGGAACGTAATCTTTTTCGTCTTCTTCGTCCAGCACCTCTTTGTTTGGAGGAGGAGACGGGTCATAGTTATCGTCGTCGTCGTCGTCGATACCGTAGGCTCCATTTGAGCCCCGTTGGCCCAACTTAAACGGTTCATCATCGTCTGACGTATCAATTTCAGGTTCAATTCTGGCTATCACCGGTGGTTTCGGAGGAAGACTGGATGGCTGCGAAACTTGAGGATTTAATATGGAATCCAGAAAGTTGAACGAACCGAAACCAATGCCGTTAACTTCGTTTTTAACTGCTGGCTTTGCTTGAGTATGTACATCGGTGGGTTTTTCTGATTCCTGCGTAGGTGGAGGCAGTATTGGTTGCAGTTGTCTCGTCACCGGAGTCTTGCCCCACGCTTGAATCACAGCAAATATTCGATCGTTTTTGCGGATATTCTGCGAGACGTTGGTGAAGTACATCATGTTAGGTTGGGGATCTACAGCCACCCGATTGGACATAAGATATTGTTGCAACTGGGACTTCTTGCTTTCAAGTCGAAGCTTGTCTTTTTGCTTTTGAACAGAAAGACTCGCTTTCTGCTCCACATTCTTGATCAACTTATCCTGCTTTAATATCTGTTCCTCTAGCTCCTTTCTTATTACCTGGAAGTTGGTATGATACTTCTTAGCATTAGATTCAAATAAAAGTGTAGGTGCCGATTCTCCCTCACTGCCCCTCATATCAAACATAATACCGTCAAGTGTTTCGTTGATCATTGACACCAACGTATTTCTTCTGGAATCGGCAACTTCCACCGATTTTCGGTCGTCCTCTCCAATACTGTCAATTATTTGGTCAGCATTCTGGCTCAATTTGATAATGAGGAGAAGCAAGTTACGGCCCTCCTTCATAAGCCAGTCGGGTCCAACTCTAGGTTTCGACGCAGCAGGTGCTGTAGCCAATGATGCAGGTGTGGTTGGAGGAGGAGTGGATCCATTTATGGAGGTTGCTTGAATGATAAAGTTTTCGATTTTGGCTAGTATGGGAGGGGGAAACAATTCAGAACCAGTGTTGGTCTTCGCGTTGACCCAAGTTTTGAATAGATTAATTAGATGCTGTCTGGTTGGAGTGTCGGTTACTATTGAATAGGTTTCTGCAAAAGTTTTATAGAGGTTTTTGCCGAATATAACGTTGTATGGATTACCCACGTTTTTGCAAATTGAATCCAATAGATATATCGAGTTAAGCTTGTGTTGGGGTAAGCACTTCTTTATTCTCGATTCAATCATTTCACAGATTTCGTTACATTTTTCCACATTTTGTTCGGCTATATTGGTTAATTCTGTTATAACAGCCCTGGAATTGATGGTAAGCGAAGTTAATTGTTTTTGATAAAATTCAGGATTAAAAGCATTTTCTTGGATTGATAATGATATTGACATGATAGGAGATTTATTCAACTTCTACTTAGAAATGTTCGTAAGTCTTGATTACACCTCAAGTACATTTATGGTTAGAAGATGCCCAATCTGTCCACTATTGGATGATGATGGAGAGAAAAATTACGTG
Source organism: Suhomyces vadensis (assembly GCA_030575035.1). NCBI lineage: Eukaryota > Fungi > Ascomycota > Pichiomycetes > Serinales > Debaryomycetaceae > Suhomyces > Suhomyces vadensis. Next base: position 448,413 of record JAJMGK010000004.1, on the reverse strand, counting down.
AGAAATGGGGTTCCTTTTTCTTGGATCAAAGGTACGAAAGAAAAAATAACAAACAACTGATTCGTTGTGATAGATTATTTGATACCCTAAGGTTGTTAGTAGATGAATCAGGTAGGCAGGAAATTTTATGTTTGGACATCGTCTGGTGCGTATGCAGGAACACGGTGTGCGTGGGGCGACGGAAAAGCTGACTGTGGGTTGTATGCCATACTAGAATGAAGTATGTTAGTGGAAATATGGTGCTACATAACGGTAAAGCATATACGATTACGATTGTGACGCGGTTAAAGTGATAAAGTTACGTCTTATTGTAGTAATTGTAAAACTAAAATTAGCTCAAATTTTTTTAATAGATTTAGTTTCATAGAGATTTTGCAACTAATTTACATAAACCAACACAGTTTCAAATAATCACCGCCATTCTATTTTCTCTCCATACACTCTGTTATTTATACTGTGTATGTCATTGAATTTTCAGGACCGATATATCATACTATGATTTACATTTCGGGCACGTCCTAGCACTGGGATGTATTCCTGGATGTATTCCTATGGGAGTCTATGTCCCGCAAGTAACTCGTGACTCATGACTCCGGAATCGCACCCGGAATCGGCACAAAATTTTCAATCTCGACATGTAACATATAAGTTCGCAACGGGCCCCGCTTTTTTATCAGTCTGTCAATAAGTAACAATGATTAGAGCAGCATCAGTATACAGAAATGGACTTCGTTCCAACACAATCCGTGGTTTCAGCACCGGCACCAAATTGATGGACAAAATCAAAGTCAAAAATCCAATTGTCGAATTGGATGGTGATGAAATGACAAGAATTATCTGGCAAGTTATCAAAGACAAGTTAGTCAACCCATATTTGGACGTTGACTTAAAGTACTATGATTTAGGAATTGAGGCTCGTGATAAAACGGATGATCAAATCACTATCGATGCCGCCAATGCCATCAAGCAATACGGTGTCGGTGTCAAGTGTGCCACCATCACGCCTGATGAACAAAGAGTAGCTGAGTTTGGATTAAAGAAAATGTGGTTGTCACCTAACGGAACCATCAGAAACATCTTGGGAGGTACTGTTTTCCGTGAATCAATCATTATTCCAAGAGTACCACGTTTGATCCCTGGCTGGGAACAACCGATCGTAATTGGTAGACACGCTCATGGTGACCAATACAAGGCCACAGACTTAGTTATATCTGAACCTGGTAAGTTGGAATTAACATTCACACCTGAAAATGGTGGTGAACCCCAAACCAGAACTGTTTACGACTACAAGAGCCCGGGCGTAGGTTTGGCTATGTACAACACCGACGAATCTATCCGTGGATTTGCACACTCTTCGTTCAAGACTGCTCTTGCTAAGAAATTACCATTGTACATGTCCACTAAGAACACCATCTTGAAGAGATACGACGGTAGATTCAAGGATATCTTCCAGGAAATCTTTGAAGCCAACTATGCCAAGGACTTCGATAGTGCTGGATTATGGTATGAGCACAGATTGATTGATGATATGGTTGCACAAATGATTAAATCCAAAGGTGGATTTGTCATGGCATTGAAGAATTACGACGGTGACGTTCAATCAGACATCGTGGCTCAGGGATTCGGTTCGTTGGGCTTGATGACCTCTGCCTTGATGACACCAGATGGTAAGGCTTACGAATCTGAAGCTGCTCATGGTACTGTCACCAGACATTTCAGACAACACCAAAAGGGTAAAGAGACTTCCACCAACTCTATTGCGTCTATTTTTGCTTGGACCAGAGGTATCGCCCAAAGAGGTAATCTCGACCAAACTCCAGATGTGGTCGACTTTGCCAACTTACTTGAGAAGGCTACAATTGATACTGTTCAAGAAGATGGTATTATGACTAAGGATTTGGCCATTGCTTGTGGTAAGACCGAGAGATCTGCATATGTCACCACTAACGAATTTTTGGATTCTGTTGCTGACAGACTTAAAAACGAAGTGAAAGTCTAATCAATTATTCACTAATTATCGTCGTGTTTACTTTAATTCATTTCAATCATAGATATAGCAATCGGGAAATGCTAATGACAATATTTTATTCTTTTTTTAATTATAAGCCAATATATAATAATTGACTACCAACTATGTAATTATGTGTAAATTATTATTATAATTATATTATTATGCATGTAGCTTATATATTTCTTTCTTCATTATCCAAATACTTCCAAAGTGCAAAGAAAGAGTAGTACGTGCCTACAGAGAGTAGACAAATCTTGGTAAATGCTCGACTAAAGTGTCTGTAGAATACATTCTGCAGTGTTAGTACCGTGTATAAATCTAGTCTTTACTCTACTTGTCTCAAACGTCGGAGGTACCGGTATTGGTTGATAACTAGATTTTATGATTGTTGCAATTTAGTTTCGTAATACGGCAAAATCATAATGCCTCGCTGTCACAGAATTCCCCTCTTATCGATATTTTCGACCTCCTCCTAAAAATCAGTTCTATACTTACATGTGGACTGAGTGGCTTTTTGGCCTTCCCATGACCGTCCTTGTTGTGATTGTTGGAAGAATTTTCAACACTATAGTTTTTTATTCCGATTATTGTTGGCCTGAAAAGTTTGAAACCATTACATAGTTCCCCATACTTTCCTAACTGGGAATGACTTTGGGTTCTTAATTGTCTACTAAGCATTGTATCTACTGACTAATCGTTTCGTATTAAAGTCACCAGGGAAATTTTCCAATCGGATTCATTTCGCGAAAATGTGGGGACACACTAATAAAATTTATCAATAATACCCAAATTATAGTTGAAGGTTTAGTCTCAATGCACAGCCCAAATAGTGATGAATATAACATTTCCAGAACTAAAATTAATACTATAGTATTCTTAAACAGTTAGGGGAAGTGACACTGTCAATAATTGTACAAATTCACATTGAATTCGACTATCAAAATTAAGTTTAATGGTTAGCATTTTTAACTTCTCTTTTTATTTAATGATACTCAGAACTTGGAAATGTGTGGAAATTCGTTCATGCCAAGGCGCATATCTCGAATCTACATGATTTTTAATAATATGTTGGATTCAAGTTTAGCACCGATAGCTGTAGTATGCGCGACTAAGAAAAGCCGACCTTTTCATTTACTTAGCTAATGTATTGAAATAATAATTGTTTCGGTTTAAACCTGTCTATTGTAGCGCAACCTAAAATTTCTCCAAAAAGGGCTCCCATCCCCTTAAGGTTGTTCTCAGGGGGGGAACAATATTCTTAAAAAACGGAAGTATCGGTCATCGTTAATAGTTGACAATGGAAATAACCAAGGATAGTTCTTTTACAAGGACAGGTTTCAATTTCAATTAGGATCAGCTATTGTATTAAGCCACGAAGGGATTTATTTGTAAAGATTAATGGGGAGTGCAAAGAAAACTGAAAAAAAAAAATCGCAAAAAATCGAATTCATCTGAAAAAATGTTGCGAATGAAATTGTGGAGTTAAGTGAATAAATTTAACAAGAAAAGAACAATTAATTATACATATAGAGAATTTCTCAACATCCAAGCACCCTTCTAATGCGAATTTCTTGCTCGATTATAAGCCAATTTAGTTCATTGAAGCACCCTAAACAACAAAGTGTGAAGTATAATACATTGGGATTGCGCAGTCGAAATTAAAATATATTGAAATTTGTTTTCTTAAATTGTCAATAGTAAAATCAATCTGTAGGCTCGTGCTCTTCTCAGGAGTTGGACGAGAACGTACTACCAACTTCTAATAGCTAAAGAGACAGAGGCGGGGTAGAAAAGATGCCTACGAGTACTTTAAATCATCTCGATTTCTCGGAGATAGTTAGAGATGATTACCTGATCTGGAGTGAGCGTCAAAAATATTTTTCGAGTCTAGCGCAAGTGATAATCTAAAAGAGGAGAAAATGGTTAAATAAAAAAACGATAGCAATTGTCAAGAAAACTAAATACAAAAAGATCAACAAAACCGAATTCCAATTAATCCTGTAGACCCTTTGACCAATTAGATGAAATTCGAGTGCGTGAAATAATTCTTAGGTCCTTGGACCTTTGTTTCGAAGAAGAAAACTGAATTGAACTAGAATTTCAAGAAATTAAGCGAAGATGTTAATTCTTGAACTTTCTTGAAACAAGAATGCGGTCATGACTCTCTTCGCCTTACTCCGTTTAAGCTTCGGAGCTGATTTCAATTATACAGCATAATTCAAGACTAATTCAAGGCACTCTAAAAAATTAAGCTTCTAAATAAGGTTGGAAGTATAGAAATGCAGTTGAATACGCACACCAAAAAGAAGTTCAGCCTGCAATTGATTGTAATTTTTTTTTGGGATACGTACAGGAAGGGCAAAATTGTGCCAATTAATTTAATCCAGAAATCTAGTCTTGGCATCTTCTTTGCAGACCGAGAATACGACAGTGGAGAAACTTAAAAGTGTAGATCATATTTCTTCTTCTGTGAAGCAATAAAAGGCGAGAATTAAATAATTGATTTATATGGGTGTTACGTAGGAAATAAAAACCGCTCTACATGTACGTACAACTATTCATTTGAGACACCGTTAATGACTATTTTAACATTTCCTACAGCCCCATTTTATTTCCTGATTTGTCGACGGAGGTGGTGAATTAGAGTCTATCAAAAAATATATTGATGAAGATTATTATACCCCCCCTCCTTTTCTAAAAAGCTGTAGTCTAAATAATACAATGTACTAAGAAGTGCAGTAGCAGTTACAATTAGCTGAATTGTTTTCGATAATAAATTCAAGATATCGAGATATTTTTGGGGAACTCGAGAACGGAACTATCGGAGTCTAAAAGAGCGATGATCAACATATAAGTCCGAGAGTGCATTTGAGGGGTTAAGATGGACAGCTGAAATTTTTTTGGGAACGACTGTTCAGCGCGCCTCTCACACAGCTAAAGCAAATTCCAATTTATGAGAATTGAAATAAATGTAGCGAGTAGTGTGATGTACAGCCTAACAAGAAAGAGGTTTTTAGATTCTAATGCTAAAACTCTCGAGATTGACGTCAGAAGAATAATGTAAGTAATAAGAGGCAAGGCTTTTAACCGTTACCCTACTTCGAATCATAAAAAAATTACAGCAATCCGGTACAGATAAGGCTAGGGTGGATCAAGCGGGAGGCGAAGGATCGTCACAGCCTTGTCGCATTAAACCTATTCTAGACTTAGACAGGAAGCATTTATTTGAAATTAGGGGCGTTTTTATCGCTCGTAACGTGCCACATGTCATGACTTCTGTAGTCGAAGATTGTAAAATCAAGACTTGGTACTAGATTGTTGAGGTGTAAGGTACAGTAAGCTGCATTGACCAACAGTTATACTGGACGGCTAGAGTAGCGCAGAAAATTATTTTAATGCGACCTCTGCTGGATACCTCTCGCTTGAAAGTATTATTTCTTTCAAGTAATCTAGGTCAAAAATGGACTATCGATAAGATACTTTTTCTTTATTGTTCCTTTTACATTGTTCTGTAAAGTGCTCAAGGAGAGAAAAAAATAAAAAATTCCTACCTTGGCAACTTATAGTATCTTGGGGGGCGGTTCCTGTCTACAACGTATTCCACTTGATGATAACGTTGTTTGCTTTGGAGCAGCATTGTGCGATAGTCCGCTCGAATCCGAGATGAATTAAGCATTGTACATGCAAGTAAGTGTGGTAAAGAGACGGATTGACTGGGACTGTCAACAAGAGAATATTGGTTGTTTTTAGGTTATTGTGATAGGGTGTGGGGTGCCTTTTACACAATGTTCTTCCTTTCAAAACTGTATAAACTATAGGAAAAACATGACTTTGTACTTTCTAGGTCAAAAATTGCAGATTATTTTAAATTGAAAATTATTGTTGTATTGTCAGGAAATATATGATTTTTAACAACTGGGTCAAATACGTCTGTTCTTGATTGTTGCCAAAAAATATTAAAAAATTAAGTGTTGCACGTCGTATTGTTCAGGAGACAATAAAGGTTCTCCGAGTACACACATAGATACACATAAGTATGCTATAGATAGCGTTGAGGGAATTAGAGAGTGTATCGCTGATGTGAGATTCATTTCTAAATCTACAAGCTTTTAAAAAGTGCTGTAGGAAAATGCATGATCTAAAATGGAATATGCATTCTTTTTGGGTCTTCCGTTGCTGAAGGGTCTAGATAATCACACAGTGCAGAAGATCGTCCTCGCTCAGTTCCTGTCGTAGAGAGAACAGCCAGTAATAAAAAATAGCCCGCGTAATTGGGGATATTTTGAGTGAGAGGAGGATGTTATTATTTGGCTGATACAATTGGTTTGCGGCCCAAACGTATGTAATGCAACATTATTCTTGTTTGACGACGACGCACGATCAAGTGATCTATTAAGAAACTATTTCTGCGATTGTTTCTACAGTGAAATTTCAACCCAAAATCTAGTGTACCACTGTGAACGAAAAAAATACAAAGTCAAAGTTAACTGAACCAACTATTGTACTCGAGGTGATATGTGCGAAAACTTTAATATCAATACATATTAAAAAAGGGAATGCTTGCCCTACCGGTGGATTGCGATGGTGCATCATCAAAATAACAAACCCTAGTGACTATAGGCCCATAGGCATCTACTTACTCGCTCTCGATTCTCGGATCTTCCTCTAGCCCATCTTACACTTGCTATGATCTGCCAGTTCCCCCCCTTCTAGTAAAAGTGCCCTGTGTCCAGACCCACTCCCTTTTCGTAGATCGCATCGCCACAAATCGGCCGCCTTCTGATTCACTAAGCCTGTCACCCTAACCTGCGCCTATCCGCCTGATTCCGCCGTTCCCCGGAACAATAACACCCCTGATATATATTCTCAACCATTCCCTTTCCCTTCTATTTTATAGTAATTAGTATTTCACCTCCAAATTTCCTATCATCGTTTCTTTTAAAGGCTCTGCTTGCTCTGATCCAATTTTACCTTGATAGCAATCACTTTGACTTGGACGTTCTACTTACTAGGGCCCGATTCACTTTACTTTTCCTTCTCAGCCGCAGTCACCACTACCCGACCTATCCCAGCGTCCGCATCATTTGGCCCATCTGATCCATCCATCTGCTCGCATTAGGCGCCCTAACCTATTTACAGCCCCCTTGGGATAATTAGACAAGAATATATAATCCTAGATTCTGGCAAACATTTAATATTCGTATTAAATCTCCTGTCATGATGCCTAATAATTACTATTCTGCATCGTACACCAACCGTCAGCAGCAACATCAGCAACACCAACCACCACCCCCTTACGTCGTGAATCCCTATCTGGCCTACAAGCGCCATCCCTCCGCTCCGTCTGCGTCCACACCGGAATTAGCTGTTCATCAGTATCTGGCCCCGCAGCAACTATCACATCAACTGTTTGTTCAGCACCGGCCGCAATATCAATTTCCACAACTGTATCCGCAATACCCCCAACTCATACCGAACCACATTCCAGGCCAGATCGCATCACAGGTTGCTTCTGTGGGACCCTCTCCTTACTACACCCAAGACTACATGCAACACCCACTATTACCTCCAGCAAACGTCGATAACCCCGCTTACGTGAACCGATATCCTGCCACCCAGTCCTATGACAGCCAATTGCCTACGCAATTCACGTTTAAGAGTCACCGCAAAGCCAGCTCTTACCAAGACATGGGACAGATCATGACCCCAAACTCGGGCTTGAACCCATCAAGCATTCCCGTGGCTACAAAACCGAAGAAGTCAAAGACGTCGACCCTTATTTCCAAAAGCAGTATCAACTACCCAATCCACAAGTTGGTTCCCAATCCCCACATTCCAGCCTCCAAAGCACAAGAATTGAAAGAATCATTATACCCAACTATAGAAGTAAAGAAGTACCTGACTTCGGCCATTGATCCTGTACGTAACTACTTGACTGTATATGAATACCTGATCAATAATCATTGGGTGATTTGGGACTATTCGACCGGGTTTGTGCACTTGACAGGGATTTGGAAAGCTTCATTAAGTGCTTCTATTAGTGATAATCTAGCTTCTCCGTCCCTGGGAGCGACCAGCTCGTCGTTAAAAGCCGATATTGTAAAGTTGTTGGAGTCCACCCCGAAACAGTACCAACCATACATAAAACGGATCAGAGGCGGGTTCCTCAAGATCCAAGGTACTTGGCTTCCTTTTAACCTTTGTAAAGTATTGGCTCGTCGTTTTTGTTACTATATTCGATTTGAACTAATTCCTATTTTCGGTGCCGATTTTCCCGAATACTGTCTTAAGCCATCGGATAGAGGTTTTGGAGAGTTGAAGTTGGATGAGGTTGCCACAGATCAACAGCCAATTGAATATTTTGTTCCTCAAGAGCTTCATGAAAATGAGGAAAAAAGAAGAGTTGAAGAGTCTACGGCCACCGCCAAACCGGTAGAAAAACGTAGAAGGACCAGCACATCAGTGTTTGATGCAAAGCCGAAAGAATTCAGAGGAAAACTATTACCTTTGCCACAACCGGCGTATACTTCTACTTCGTCCTACTTGGAATCTCCTACTTCCTATATTCCACGTAAGGCTGAGCCGGTGACGCCTATTAACACATATTTATCGCTGTATGCATTGACACCTAATGGAAGCGGAGTTAGCGGGAAAGCAACGAGTGCGAATGCGAATGACATGATGGATATCGTAACTGCATCCAAGTGTCTTCAGTCGTTGAGTAAGCCGGCACAAACGTCGCCAATCACGAGCTCCCGTGGCCAAAGCGGATCTATAGGCAAGAGCTATACCATTAGTACGGGCTCCAGCGGATCCAGTCCTTCCAAGCATGATGGAGGCATATCAACAATATTGCTCGCGGCAGGACTCGCAGACTCGAAGTACGAGTTGGACGAGCGCAAGACTGAAGATAAATCGGGCCAGGAGCCAGGGTTTAGAAGGTCGAGCATGAAGATTAACGATCTATTAACTTAGTTTCATTTCTATTATATATTATATTAAATTATATTATTTCAGTGTTGGATATTTGCAGTGGCTGCAAAAGAATGAATGTAAGTAGAGAAGGGAGTGATGTGGATGCACCAGAGCCCGACCGGTTGAGTTTCATGTTTTAGGTGATGAAATTTAGGAGTCTAGCCTAAACTACACTAGGCTTGGCTAGAGATGGATGATACCAACCTGGTTTAAGGGGTCCGGATTAGGAATTGGGGATGGCTTATGCGCACTAAAATCACCAAACAGAGCAATTAGGGCCGAATCAGGATATGCCAAACGCGACAGGCACGGCGTCAGGTGGAACGACCAACAGTGAGTGAGGAGGGCAAGACAGTAGACGGAAGGGCAGGATCAAAGGGGCAGGGGTCGATACCACAATCGGAGAACTGATCCATGGTAAGCGAAGTACGTGGTCCGATCCGAACCAACCAAAATTGCCAACGGTGGTATGTCGGCCTAAACAATACGAGTCCTCGCCAGATACGGTAACAAACGGCAGCGAGGTAGAGAAGCTATTCAGGCGGTTGAAGGGGGCTGCAGCGAACAAACAATGCGAGTCGGATCCAGTGCGAGTCCACCCTAACACCCTCCAAGCACCATGCACTCCTTCACAAACAGTACCCACTGCGCACCACTCAAGGAACACAACGGAACACCCCGAACCCACTCCGGATCCACCGCCTGGAACCTCCGCCTGGAACTCCTGTAGCCAACTGCAAAAGTTGCTGTTTCGCTCTGTTGCTATTTTCACCATAGCTTGGGGTCCATCTGCCGTGCCATCTCGCTTGGCCACGCTTGTTCGGCTCGCACCATACTCTTTGTTGCTAGATCGTATCATCTATTTACTGACCAACACTAAGCTCACACACTGATATGATCCCACATCCATTTGCCTCTCTCTATCTTGTATGTTGTCTCTGAACATCCTTGCACCTTGTACCTTGTGTGGAATCCCGCAGGGTTTGTTCTTACCCGTCTCAACTCTCCCCTTCTCTTCACCGTCCTCCTCGCTGTGCTGCGCGGTGGTAGTGTATTTTTGTCGATAGTGTTAGTGGTTGGGCGCAGCTGAATCAAAAGCATCTACACTAGTGTTCATTGTGGTATTCTCATTAGCATCAAGCGTTAACTGATACGTTCTACACTGTACTCCTCGTCCTGTGTTGTTTGTTTGAGTTTGTTTCGCCCTCCAACTCCAGATCTACACTTGAGCTTTGGTTGCCATGAGCAGAGACCGGAAGCGAGAGGGAACAGGCAGTCTGGGTACGGGAATGAACGTCCATTCGCTTATTGGTAAGTATCAAGACACGACGGCCCGTTCTGGTGCTCGAAACACACCTTTCCCTTCGTTGTCGCCTACAATAACCCCCCACGCCACCTCATCTTCGGCCCCTCCAAACCCAGCACCTCCATCTGCCTCCCACACCACGACCTCCACCGGTCCAGAAGCGCCCCTGGCCGATCTAAATCGCCCCGATATCGACCAGACAGGACTATTGTCGTTGTTGGGACCGTCGGTATCGTCGTTTCCCTACTCGGAACCCGCGTACATCGAATCTATCAAGCTTCGTGGTGAGCAAGAAAGAACGAAACAAGACTATTATAAGTTGGAAATAGCCAGCAAGAACTTGGCGATTCTACAGACCGCCCTCAGAGCACAGATACCTGCCCATTTGATACCTATGATGTGTGTTGGAGAAACTCCGCCCGCACCAGTGCCGACAGTTCCTGGCTCCACCGCTTCACGTATTCCAGCGCAACCAGAAGAAGCAGCTCCACGTACACTGACTACTCCTCGTGTTGCTTCGACCCCTGTTCCGTTCTCTGGGAACCAGCTTGAAGTTCCAGGTCCCCCTATCCCGGTGCCTGTCTCTGAATTTCAGAAGTCCCACTCCAGAACTTCCAGTAAAGACTTTGACGTGTCAGGCCCTCCTATAGGCTACCGCTTCGGCGGCTCGGGTACTGGTCCAACTATAAACCCGTCACCCTCACGTCGGCCCCTTCTGCCAGCAAAAATAGGTGCTGCTGCCGTGGCCAACCTTGCACTTCCCACCACTCCATACCGTGGGCTCACATCTAATACCCGTAAAACAAGACATCTGCGACATTATTCAATGCCTGTGGAAACATCCAGCCGAAGCTTGGCACGCCAGGATCCTCCCAAGCCCAAAAGCTCGGCCCTATCCCCTGGAACAATCACCCCTGCTTCGTCTGCAGCATCGCCTACCCCAGGCTCCACCTCCACCATCCAAGTCAAACCATCTCCAGCACAACCATTGCATAAACAGAGTAAACTGAATCAACCTCCTTCACAAGAATCTATGACGTCGTTCCAGCATATCATTCAGTTCCACCACTGGAAACCAGAAGGTCCTGGACAATCCGGCATTGGTTCCATGGGCTCTCTCCGGAACCAACCTCAGCTCCAGCCTCCTCATAATACTCATAAGCGACATAAGTCAACGTCTGAAAATATGTCGGTTGATTTATCACCATCGCAGGGCCCACGACGGGGCCTGGATCTGGGTCCAACTGGTCCAAATCTGGGTCAAACCGGTGATAATTCTGGCCGCGACAAGGAAAGCATTGCCAACGATACTATTCCTGAAGATGATATGAACATGGACTCTAGTATTGATGAAATAGGTAACTCCTCCAAATTACATGGAGATTCAGATATCGACCCCGACTCCAATCCTCCCGGGCCCGGTCATCGGCGTCAGCTGCTGAATGTCGGACGATACCCTCATGACATTCTATCGCCGTACAGTCGATAGTAATAAAAAAAAAGTACGTTTGTTCTTCACAGAGAAAAGTGGTTGTTTAATTTAAATATTGAAATTTGGGACAAAAACGGTAGTTTGCAACTCTATATAGGCGTTATTATAAGTAAATTAGGTTTAACATTAAGCGTATCGTCAACATGTAGTCCAATTGGGTAATCTGATCTGCCGTCTAAATGACGAACGAAATTACAAAGATTTTCCGCGATGCTTCCTTGTTACCCATCAAGGTTTTACTTCTGAAATCACCATGATAACCGAATCATCTACAAGTTCCACAGACACTAAGTAGGCTTGACTGTCTTACCTTGTCTCCTTCTTGTAAAGTGTAGTGTTTAGCGTTGGAATTCGATCCAATAAAAATGGTGATTCACAACGCCATTTGACTAAAAACACTAAAAAATAAAGCACCACAACAAGACGATTTTCTAAGGTTTTCCAAGCGCCTTTTCGCGTAGCTACTTCGATGAGCACTAATGCAAAACTAATGCTATTGAGCTATGCATGCTATTGAGAACGCACAATAACAATTATGACGGGTCCCGTCTGCACAATGCCCATCCTTGTTGTAGAATATTCTTTTATACGATCGACGATCGTCCAACTTAGACGAGCAGTGGTTCCCACCCACAAATGTCCGGCAGGAATCATCGACAATCGTCAGTATGGTTTGAAGCGCTTTATTTACTTATCACCTATAAAGTATACATGGCTCTACTATTAACCTTGATATGCCCGGTACAGTTCCTCGGCCATCTGTTCAATATCGTCAAGGCTCAAAGCCACCATGTCGTCTTCGTCGCCCTCAAGGTCAGCTTCGTTGTTGTCGTCGTCTTTATTCTCCCCATCAGTATCCACTTTCTCAAATGTAATATTGGCCCGCAGAAGCTCGCGGTACTCCTTGCGTACATCGTGGGCCAAACTCCGCACCAACACCTCGCTAACGTCGTCACTGGTAAGCCATGCGCACACATCCTGGAGCCAGATCTGGTCGTACACATAGTACACGTCGTGGAATCTGAATAGTTCCTTGAGGTCAAGTAAGCATTGAAGCACAAGCCTCTTTCCTCCACGAAGAGTATAGTAAACGTCATCCCACACCTTGGCAATCATGTTGTAGTTACGGTGCAATGGATACGACAACGCGCGGCGCACACCTGCAATCACAGCGGCCTTCAATCCATTGTCGGTATTGTCAGGAGTAGCCACCACGATCTGGCTATCCAAGAACGCAAACTGCGGCGTGAGCTTGCCAATTGTCCACGCGCTCTCGATGTTATGGTCGCCCTCAGTCTCCCGAAGGTCAAAATGGTATGCAAACAATAAGTTCACCACCAACAACAAAAGTTGTCGCTTGTGTTCGGCGTCTACCAAATACGACTTACGTGGAAGTGCTATCAATTGCTCCTTTTCCGCGCTACTGAACTCCACTGGCATGATCGTTTGCACTGGCTGCAAATTTTGTCCGCCTGGCTGCGAACTTTGAGAACTTTGCGACTTGTACCACTTCAAAAACCGCGTGCTAATAGGATTTGTCCACGCTATCAACTGTCCTATCTGCTTGTCGTCGTCGGGGCTAGGGTATTTTTCCATGATATAGTCAGCAGCGTAGTACTCTGGATCGAACTTGATATTTTCTTTGATGAGTCTTTCGATGATTCGGTCAGTGTCCTCGGTCCCTTCGGGGTCCCCGAGCTCGTTGATATCGTTTCCTGAACTCATCGAAACCCCGACTATTTTGTCGTACTGATTGTTGAATCCGTACTTGATACCATTGAGCGTTTCCTGCGCGTGCTCCTGCTGCAGGATTTCCCAGTCGAATTGCTCTCCCTCTTGTAGATCCTTTGCAGCCGTTTCCGCATTTCCGTCGCCAACAATATCTCCAGTGCGATCAATATCAAGTTCTTGGATTAAGGGTTGTCCACTAGATTTGACTTCTTCGGGTTTGGGTGCTTCCGTTCCGGCTACTCGCAACTCGTTTTCATCCAACTCCGCTTTTCGTGACAAAAGCTTGGTCGTAAGGTCGAGATCAGGAAAGAATTGTCCCTTCTCTTGCTTGGGAATTCGGATCTTCACACACTCATTGGGAGAGTCAAATGTCGCATTCGCTCTTTCGTCGTCCACACATGCATATGGGAACCTAAGTCGAAGATAGTATGGACTCATGCTGAAGATAAACACCTCATTTTCCATCACCATCTCTATCGAAGCCGCACTAAACCGTACATGTGACACCTTCACATCTATAAAAATATACTCATCGTCCTGGTTGACGTTGAAAAACGGCGTAATCATCTTTACTAATCTACTGTAGAACCCAACCTTTGCTTCATCTCGTCTCATCGCAAACTCATCGAAAGTAGTCACGTGATTGGGCTCGGAATAAATTTCATCTTCCAGTTCCCACCAGGTCCTGCTACCCCATTACAATTGATGGCACCTGTGGAAGAGAAAGTAAAGATACCCAAGCGGAGATTCATAGGGAAAAAATCTGCAGATGCTATTTCTACAGATTCTCTGCTGCAATCTTTGGTTAAGAATGACAAGAAACCAATCGGAAGAATCATAAACCAGATCCCCAATTCTATCTTGGAAGATAAGGAACTCAACGAAGCAATAAGGCTCTTGCCTTCCAACTACAACTTTGAAATTCACAAGACAGTATGGAACATTCGTAAAAACAGTGCCAAAAGGGTAGCACTCCAAATGCCCGAGGGATTACTAATGTACTCGATGATCATATCTGATATCCTTGAACAATTCTGTGAAGTTGAAATTATAATCATGGGTGATGTTTCATACGGAGCGTGTTGCATAGATGACTACACTGCAAGATCTTTAGAATGTGACTTCATTATTCACTATGCCCATCTGTGTTTGGTACCAATCGATATCACCGAGATTAAAGTGCTTTACGTATTCGTTACAATTAATATTGATGAAACACACCTTTTGAATACTCTCAAGTTGAATTTTGAAAGAGGTGCTCAATTAGCTACATTTGGTACCATCCAATTTAATCCAACAATTCACAGTATAAAATTAAAGCTTGAAAACGACGATGAAAAACCATTATATATTATAGCTCCTCAGATCAGACCTTTGTCCAAGGGTGAAGTATTAGGATGTACTTCTGTGAGATTAGATCCAAAACAAATAACGGCAACTATATATGTGGGTGATGGTAGATTCCATCTTGAAAGTTCATTAATTCATAATCCCGATATTCCAGCATATAGGTACGATCCCTACTCAAGAAAGTTTACCAGGGAATACTATGATCAAGACCAGATGGTTAAAGTCAGAGATGATGCAATGGAAAAGGCAAGAGGTGCTAAAAAAATAGGTTTAATATTAGGTGCTTTAGGTAGGCAGGGAAACCCAGTAACCTTGACAAAGCTTGAAAAAGGCTTAAGTGAAAGAGGTTACAAGGTTGTGAAAATCATATTAAGTGAAATATTTCCTCAGAAATTGTCAATGTTTGATGATATCGATGCATTTGTACAAGTAGCATGTCCTAGATTATCTATAGACTGGGGTTATGCGTTTGATAAACCTCTATTGACCCCATACGAAGCGATGGTGATGTTGGAAAAGGACACCTATTGGGAAGGAGGTTTTTACAGAATGGATTACTATGGGAAGGATGGATATGGAAGAGGCGGGAAAGATTATCAATAGTTTTCTTTCCCTTCCACACCCAATAACATACGAACTTCATTTCCTGACCATACGAATTCCATTTCCAAAAATTCACTCACCACCTGACCAAACTTTTCATAGAATTCAACAAACTTTCCGCACGATTGTTGAACAATTTCATTGACAGTGGTTGGAGAATTCAATTTCAACAATGATTTCTGAATATCTAGCAATGCATTTGGTAAGAATTCTCGTATTTTCTCATTCAGCTCCAAGATATATTCTTTAGTAAATAATTTGTTCTCTTTAATAGGTTCATATATCATTGGTTCGAATTCACCTTCATTATTTATTGGATAAATCATATTCATCACATTGTAGCTATCGTAAAGCCTACAACCAGAAAGCAAATAATCAATTTGTTGTAAAATCAACTGTTGAGTTAACCCATTGATCTTTTCATCCAATTCCAATACTTTGTCTCCAAGCAAGCTAATGGGAATAATCTTTGAAAGTATCAAATCAAGAAAGTTGAGCTTTAATAATAGCTGATCTTGCTTCAATGTAAATAGCTTATTGGAGTGGACATGTTCATAGAAAATGTCAATTGGCCTATCTATTATAGTATTGAAAAACTTAACGTTTTCTTCTGGACTATAATTCAAAATAGTGGAGGATGAATTCATGGTCATTTGATCTATAATAGGTAAAAAGTCGGCAAAGTATTCAATTATCCATTCTGGAGGTTGCAAATCGAAATTCAAATCTAATTTAGCCAGATTACTACTTTCGATAGTTAACAACCTCGAGTTAATAACACCAGAGATTCTATCCCTTGATGACTGTATCAAGTAATCAATCGTTTTCAATAAATCATTTGACAGTGATAATTGTTTGGAAAACATAAGCGAATATAACTCAACTAAATTGAAAATCGAGTATATAGTCGAAAGTTTGGTCTCGGAAGTTATTATCTGGTCAATCTTAGATTTGAAGGGTCTTGAAATGGATTTCAACACTTGATCCAATATATTGGCCATAACTGAGTTGAACTCACTCTTTTCTTGTGCTTCCAATCCTTCAATGTCAAAGATCGAATTAATAAGGTCGGATTCATTGACTACAATTGAGTGTATGTAAGCTAGGAGGTCACCAATGTACCTAATAGGATCATGCTCCGATACAAAAATTGGACGTACGCCAGTCTCACCAAAGTTTCCTTCCCGGTTCGATTTATCTTGATTTTTGGAAGTCTTGGTTGTTGTCGTTTCTGTCAAGAATTCGTCCAACAAATTTTTAGACCTAGAATCAACAAAATTGTTGATTATAGAATTGAAATAATTCAATTTATTTTTCAAGTACCTTAAACACTGACGTAAAGTGTTCAATTTAGTCTTCGAATTGAGGGAATAGAGATTTGATAACGTTTTGTTGGAAAACGAAATTATTCTGTCAACAGATTTATTGATCAAGTGGTTGATCTTTGACATGATCTTCAAACCTAATTGTGGGTTGTCTATGGCCAACAAAATTGAACAGTTCTCATTAATCTTTTCGGCCTTTTCTAGAGTTTCAAAGAATTCACTGTTAATATCTCCCGCATCTAAGACAAACTCTTCGTACTCGTTTAATGTGAATTTTTTTTTAAAACTAATCAATAGATTCTTTTTTAAAGTAATTAATTGTTTCTCATCATTTAATGATTTGATTTGAAAGTTAAAGCTAGAAGATACTTCAAAGTTTTGATTAACCTTTTGGTTGGTAATTATATTGAGTTCATTAAGCTTTGATAGGCTATCTTGCAACAGTTTTAATTGATGAATTACTGGATTGTATTCTTTAAGTACCAAAGTTTGGTTCCTAATTAATTCCCCTTCGATTTCTCCACAAAGTCGCTTTCTGGCTAACGACCCAACAGTTCCTGTTTCAATTAGGTCCAGTATTCTGCCTTCTTCGGGAAACTTATCCTGCAAAGTTGTGAACACTTCTCGGGTCAATGTATCGGATAAATGATTATTAAGAACTCTTGAAAGACGAGTGGACAATGAGGATGTAGATACTGCATTTGATGGTATATCCGTTGATTCTTGACTATCCTGGGATGATTCTTGAGTCTCTTTATTTAATAGATTGATAGACAATTGAGCATATTTATGAGCTAATTCATTACTAGCATTCAATTCGTTTGAAATTTTTAATGCTCCTTGCAGTTCAGCATCCGCTGAATCATCTAAACTTAATAAATTTCTGGTTAAGCTATTAAGATTAGAAAATCTCTTACCTAGATTCTCTATGTTAGATGATATTGGTAAAGGAAGGGGTAATGCAGGCTGTGGTTGGGGTAAATTAGACTCGCTCACCTCCCCGGGAACTCTTGATTCAAATGAATCAAAGTCTATAAAGTCCATAACGAAGTTCTCGAACGATCCACGTTAGTCTCTCGCAACTTGATCTATTTTGGTGTTGGATTTTGATTTGAAGAAAGTCGCGTGATTTTAGTCGCGTGTCATTTACGACTTGCTTGAATCAAAGCTGTAGACTGGCTGAATAAAGTATTAATTGATAATCTACTTATTAAAGGATCTAACAGGAGTATGATTTAAGTTGTTGTTTACTTGAAGTTTGAAGGAGAAGAAAAAGACCAATTTCGAAAAGTTTTAAAAGTTCGATAAGTTTTGCAAATAAGTCATAAAATATTTCCAAAATTAAATTTGAACAAATGTCGAGTTTGATTTTAAAGGAACCACTACTTAACAAAATTCAACAATAATGATCCGGTAGACATCAATCACCTAAAATCATTAGTGTCTTAGATACTTGCTTACCAATGAATTCTGAAATTTGCACGTGACTCTTGTCAAAGAACCGACAATGTGCAGGACATCCAAGATTTTTTCGAGATATTGATAGCTGTTCGGTATAGAACTTGTAGATAGGCGGACTAAAGAGGTACCGGAGATTGGCAGTTGTTATATCATGGCCAAGAATAAGAAAAAATCGAAGACAAAACCCGAAACAAATGGAACGAATGATGCCGAAGAAGTATCGAAAACTCCAGAAAACGAGAACGAGAACGACAAGGTGGAAAATCAAGATGATGATGATAGAGGTGAAAGTCCAAATCCAGAAGTAATAAAAAGTATAAGTGGCCACGACAATTTGACAGATCAAACTGATTCAATTCAAAAGTTAGAAGATCAAATAAAACAATTGACATTACAAGTAAGAGAAAGAGATCAACGAATTGATGAGTTGCAACACCAACCAACTGATTCAACAAAAAGTGCCAGTTCCAATGATGCGGAGGACAGTATTTCGCGTCAGAAGTACGAAGAGCTTCAAAGTGAACTTGAGTCTACTCAGAACGATCGTGATCACATTCAATCGTCATACGATACTCTTCTTAGCAGACTATCGTCGATGAAATCTATATTCAGTAAAATGAAAGCATCGGAAAATGAACTCGAAGAAGCTAAGGAAACTATTAATCAACAAAATCTAGAAATAGAACAATTAAAGAGCTCCAAGCTTGACGAAGGACTAATCAAAAAATTAAATGAAAATAACGAGGACCTAAATAACGAATGCGATAGACTTTCGACGGCATTAAGTACATCTAGGAGAGAATACCAGGCTCAAATAGACGAATTGCAGGATGAGAAATACAACTTAGAGAATCAAAATTCCAAATTAATGAAGAAGAACAATGAATTCAAGGTAGAGATAAATGAGTTTAATCTAATTAAAGATGAATTGGCAATGGAGAAAAAGAACTTGAGTTTGAAAATCGAGGAGTTGATAGAGTTAAAGGAAGTCAAGGTGCAAGAAATAGAAGTCTTGCAGATCAAGTTGACCGATTTAGGTTCGAAGTTACACGAACAGGAGCTGGCTTCTCAACAGAATTTGGCTGAAAAGAACGAAGAGGTCACAGCCCTAAAGAGTACAGTGACCCAGTTGAGCAATCAAGTAACGAGTTTACAAGGAGAGCTTGAGAAAAATCAAAGTAACTTGAAAGAAGTGAGACAAGAACTTTCGGGCTTGGATCAATTAAAGATCGATTTAAATAATAAGCAACTATTAATCGGCAAGTTGCGCCACGAGGCAGTTATATTAAATGAGCACCTTACAAAATCTCTCACCATGTTAAAGAAACAAGGAGCTGATGAAAAAGTTATAGACAAGGAATTGATATCGAATGTTCTTATCAGTTTTCTTCAAATTCCTCGTGGAGACACTAAGAAATTCGAAACTCTTCAATTAATTAGTGGGCTCTTAGAGTGGGATACTAGCCAAAAAGTGGCCGCAGGCTTGAGTCACTTATCTGGAGGTTCAAACCAGACAGACGAAGATTTAAAAGGTACCAGACAAAGCTTTGTTTCGTTGTGGACAGACTTTTTAGACAAAGAGTCCAGAAAGTCCGATTCTCAGAAATAAAGTCTACATAGAACAGGCTGACCTTATGGCTGGATGTACCTCGACTTGCTTCAATACAGTCCGTAAAATCTAGTATTTATCAAAAGTTCGGCAAAACCTACTTTTCAGACAGTGATAAGTAGCCTTCTATAATACGAATAGCAACAACCTCTGTAATATAACAACATCCATATCCACTATTGACGCGTCTAGAAGTGCCCGATGCAGTGCGAAGATTGCAACCCAATCACGTGACAAGGGGCCCTCTTCAACCTGGATTGACTTCCACGAAAGAGACTTGGATGGGTAGGGAGAATGGTGGATATACGTCAATTTTTTGAGTCATCTAAGAATCCAAGTACTAAAGCAGTAAGTAAAGGTGACATTTGAAAAATAGTAGAGGGTATTCAGGGAAAGAGGTAATACTGAACTAGGCGGAATAGACCAGTTATTAACATACCAGCGAAAGCGTCGTTCTGACAAAGAAGTCGATCCACAACCTAAAAAGCCAAAGACTGAGCAGAAATCAAAATATATTGAGGTAGAATCTGATGGGTTTGATGATTTTGATGATGATTTTGATGAAGATGATCTTGAAATAATCGAACAAGCACCACTCACTGGGAAGGGATCAAATGCTTCACCCAAGAAAACCAAAAGTGAGAGTAATCCAATTAAAAAGGCAGAATCAGCCAAGAGCCAAGTCAATGAAGTAGCCAATAATGAAGACGCGGTTAAAAAAGAAGAAACCAATTCCCAACCTAAGTTGTCTCCTGGCTTAACTGCAGACCAAGTATTAGCCCAAATACCTTCCGCCGAATTGCCAGAAGTGGAAGACGACAAAAAGTTTAATTTTTTTGCCAATAAGGCCAAAGATAGTGCTTCAGGAGGTGAAGTATCAGTGGAAATCCCCGAAGCTCAACCCAATTGTCTTTCGGGACTCACCATCGTATTCACCGGTGTCTTACCAAGATTGGACAGAGGTGCTTCTGAAAATTTGGCCAAGAATTATGGGGCGAAGGTCACCAAGTCAATTTCAGGTAAAACCAGTTTGGTTGTCATTGGAGACGAAGCCGGACCATCTAAAGTTAAGAAGATTAAACAATTAGGTCTCAAAGCTATAGACGAGGAAGGGTTTATAACTCTATTAAGCAGCATGCCCAAAGAAGGTGGCGACGGCGAAGAAGCAGTGAAGGCCCGTAAAAAGCGCGAAGAAGAAGAATTAAAGGTCTTAATGGACGCCAAAGACGAAGAGGAAAAAGAGAGAAGGGCCGAAGCCGAACGAAAGAAAAAACTACAATTGGAGAAGAAAAAAGAACTTGAATCCATAAAAAAGTCTACAGGAGATCGAAAGCCTAGAATTGTGGAAAGAGAAATTTCCAACGACGAAAAACTATGGACAGTGAAGCATGCCCCTACCAACTTGAACCATCTCTGTGGTAACAAGGGCCAGATTCAGAAATTGCGCAAGTGGTTGACTAACTGGTTTGACAACTCCAAAAATGGATTCAAGTCTGCTGGAAGCGATGGAACCGGCATATTTAGAGCGTGTTTGATAAGTGGACCACCAGGTATCGGGAAAACTAGTGCTGCACATCTTATTGCAAAGGACCTTGGATTTGACATCTTAGAGAAAAACGCCTCCGACGTCAGGTCCAAGTCGTTATTGAATTCAAGTCTCAAGAGTGTATTGAACAATACTTCGGTCATTGGATACTTCAATAAGAAAGAAGACAACGCCATGTCGACCAAGTTTTGTCTTATTATGGACGAAGTTGATGGTATGTCGAGTGGGGACCACGGAGGTGCCGGTGCGCTCTCGGCATTCTGTCGTATAACGAAAATGCCGCTTATTTTAATTTGTAATGATAAATCACTTCCTAAAATGAGGACTTTTGACCGTGTGACATTAGACTTACCGTTCAGAAGACCAACAGAGACCGAGGTTAAGTCACGGTTGATGACTATTGCCCACAGAGAAGGAGTCAAGTTAGATCCGTCAGTGATTGGGCAATTAGTACAAGCCACCAACAATGATATTAGACAAATGATTAATTTAATTTCCACCGTTTCAACGACTCAAAAGTCGATTGGGAGCTCACAAGCGGCGGAGGTGTCGTTGAGCTGGAAAAAACAAACAATTCTCAAGCCGTTCGATATTACAGGAAGATTATTGAATGGACAAATTTATCTTCCGGGATCTAAGCATTCGCTCAATGACAAAATCGACCTTTATTTCAATGACATTGATTTTGCACCTTTGATGATCCAGGAAAATTATTTAGCAACAAGACCGTTGGATTGTAAGAGTTCATTGGACCATTTGGAAAGAGTAGCACAAGCTGCGGACGATATTTCGTTATCCGATAGAGTCAATTCGCTTATCAGGTCAAGCGAACAACAATGGAGTTTATTACCATTCCATGGAGTTATGTCGTCTGTACGTCCAAGTGCTTCCGTAGCGGGATCAATCACCGGAAGGATTAACTTTGCGATGTGGTTGGGGCAGAACTCCAAGGCCATGAAGTACCAAAGAATCCTTCAAGACTTGCAGTATCATACAAGATTAAGAACATCTACTGATAAACGAGAATTAAGATTAGATTACATGCCAGTACTCGGCAAAAAGCTTATCAAACCTATTTTGGATCTCAACGAGCAGGGTATTGATGAAGTAATCGATATAATGGACTACTACTATCTTACCAAAGAAGATTGGGACTCGATTATGGAATTTGAAATAGTGAAAGGAGAACCGTTAACGAAAAAGATTCCCACCAAAGTCAAGACTGCATTTACGAGAAAGTATAATAGTAGTGTACATCCTACGGCCATATACAAGACTGGTAATAGTATAGGTAACAGTGTCAAGAAACAGCAGGTAGACTACGAGGACGTGATAGAAGATGACACCAATGAAGTCGAAGCCAAAGAAGAAGTTGACTCTGATCAAATTGATAAAAAGGACAAGTTGATTAACGTTAAGGTGAAAAGCTCCAGCGCCAAGGCCAAAGCTAAGCCTAAACCCCGAGCCCCGGCAAAGAAGAAGGCCAAGTGAAATAATTTCTGGTGGTCCGCACAACCGGGCATCAGTGCTGGTTCGAAACCAGGAGCTTCAGAAATAGTTTAATATTGCATAATTAATTGTTTAACTTTTATATAACTAGTACTGTGGTAGGAAAAGTCGATGGTTAGCCAGTCCAGACTTGATCTTTCTCCATAGCCAACACTATCAGCTTGGCAACTTGTATATCTAGGTCCCTGCCAAGAGTTCAACACGTGATTCCATGCGCTTACTGTGCATATGTAGTGTCCAAGAGTAGTAGGGACATCGAAGGCCACGGCATAATCCTTACTAAGACGAAGAGAGGGTTGCAATCATTGGACCAGTCAGCGCGATGGCGCGCATTTGCGCATGTTCTAGAGACAAAACCCATCGTAGAATGGCACCGTTACAGCCAAGCCCCCTCGTCGCGTGTAACCCTCACATCCCTGTAGCTCACTACTAGAACTTTAATCTAGCCGTACGATCGTCATGACTCACACGTGACACGCATTCTTGAGTGTTCGAGTGAGTTGATGGGAGAAGCCCAACTGTCGTTAGTAAAAGTCAAATTTTAATATAGCCAGTAGCAAATACAGTGCTAGTATTTTATAATAGAACAATCAGGGCCAAACAGGAAAATTCTCATCGATAAATCCGACCCTGATATATAACCACCCCGTTAAATCTCCCAACACACACACACCATTAATTATTGTTATTAACTGACCATCCATTACGTTTCAAATTACATTTGATATATATACTAATTTCTAAATACCCATCTCGATGTCGACTGGTACACCATTATTTAACATCCCTAATACCAAAAGAAACAACCTTAACAAGTTGCCTAACCTTTCGATCCCGTCACCTTTGTCTATAAACAATTACGATGGAATATCCCAGGAACAAATCAATGCTGCTGGCCAACATCACTATCAACAACAGCAACATTCATCAAACAACACAGCCTTAGCTCCACCTCCCATAAATACCCAAACCCACCTAGGCCAAGGTCCTCCGCCGTTGTCATCAGCTTCGTCATCGTCGTCAACAAATACCGTCTTCACCCCATCTAACACTTCCAACCCAAAGTTGAAACGGAAACTTCCGCCTATTGATTTTCTGAAGGTGGATGGATCTCACTCATCTACTCAAGAATCAATAGCAGACAAACAAGACACTATCAGCCCTGTGAAAAGTGCAGACTTGATAAGTCCTAGTTTCGACGTACAGTCCATAGATGTGGAAGGTCCTATAGACAAGAACATTGAAGAATTAACTCCCAGAGACTGGAACGTATTGGCCAATACTAATCGAATCATCGAAGTCAGTAAATTAGGCGAGGGAAACGGAGGAAGTGTTTCCAAGTGTACTATACCCACCAGCCAAAATAGCCGAACCCCTCAGATATTTGCCCTTAAACTCATTAATACCGATCCCAATCCAAACATTCAAAAGCAAATAATCAGAGAACTTCAGTATAATAGATCGTGCAACAGTCCTAATATTGTCAAGTACTATGGCACCTTTATGGTTGAAAAACAGTCGATGATAGGTATTGCTATGGAGTACATGGGTGGTAGGTCACTAGATGCTATCTACAAGCGAGTGATCGAAATTGACCCGTCGAATCGAATCAACGAAAAAGTATTGGGCAAAATGGCCTTATCAGTGTTGGATGGACTCAATTACCTTCACCAGCAAAGAATAATACATAGAGATATCAAACCGTCCAATATTTTGTTGGATTCACAGGGAAATGTCAAGTTGTGTGATTTCGGAGTTAGTGGTGAAGTCATCAATTCGTTGGCCACCACCTTTGTCGGTACCCAATATTACATGGCCCCCGAAAGAATCATGGGTAAACCTTACACCGTTACATGTGACATCTGGTCGCTAGGCCTCACCATGTTAGAGGTTGCAACCTGCAAATTTCCATTCATAGGCGTAAGTGGCGGAACCGGTACTGACGATTTGGCCAACTTGGGTCCAATAGAATTATTAAGTTTGATCTTAGAGTACGAGCCTAAATTACAAGATATACCGAGTGAAGATATTTATTGGTCGGATTCGTTCAAGAGTTTTGTTTCTTTCTGTTTGAAGAAAAATAGCGAAGAGAGACCTAGTCCTCGACAAATGTTGAAGCATCCTTGGTGTGTTGGTCAGCTGAACATCAAGGTCAAAATGGACAAGTTTGTTCGCACCTTATGGGACGATCTTTAATGATATATATAATAGAGATAACTTTCTGTGTTTTATGTGTAGTAGACTACTCTGAATCAATCGAACTTTTTTTGATTGATAATTTAGAAATCAACGAAATCTTTTATGTTTGAGACGAGAAGACTTCACCATTCAATATTGCAAGAGATTACTGTTCGCGTCTGTTCGCGGTTCGTATTTGAACGCTATAGGAAAATGCTTCATCTCACTACTTGTTGCAACGTAGAAATACGCAACTCTGTCAATTAAGCTTTTACGTTGTAGACAATATTGGTTTTGATCCGATGCCAAAGGCAGAGTCGAACATAAAATCAGGCTACTTCGTGTAAGCGCGGTCATTAGGAGAAATGGTCATATTTTTTAGCCCAAGGCAAGGGGTATCCAAAAAGCGCTTCTTAGATATTTTTTACTGCTATAGGCTAAAACAAGCGGGGACCATAATATATTGAACATAGAGTTGGTGGCTTGATTTAGGAAAGTAAAAGCGGTTTTCATTGTAGCGGAGTCAGAAAGCCCGAAATCTTGGCTTAAGATTATGGCTTCAGATGCAGTTCCGAAATTGCAAGGCTAGGACTCACGGTAAAACGGGTATATACGATCTAATTATTTTAGGTTGCTTGATTCATTCCATCGTGAGACAGCACTGGGTTCACGTGCGGCAGCTATAAATTTCGTACCGTATAAGTTTGTTGTTTAGCAGCGATTCTACTAATGCAATTGGTGCTTTAGGCTCTATAATAGTTTAGAATTCTTGTATGTTACTATCATATCATACAATTGTACCATATTTACTGCTCGCTGCAGGCAGTTGGGTTTATCCCCGGAATTTTGGATATGTCTCTTTCGCAGAATAATTCCCACTCACAGTTAGGGCTGAACCACCGATTCCGCCGATTCGACCGTTTCCACAATCCACTTTATCGTTATACTTTAATTGTATCTATGCCTACATGTAACGTGCTCTGTATGGGTTGATGGTACGTTTGGTAGTAAGGATGACGTTAATCGTAGGTGTATCACGTGCATCCAATCACATGATAAACGTCCAATCAGAAAAAGTTCAAAAGTCTTTACAAAATTGAGTACCATCGATACACATACACACAGTAAGATGCCCGTTCCATTTGAAGGCTTATTGCCTTATGCTATCATGACAGCCTTTTTCGGTGTTGCTGGTCATGGTGTTGGATTTATTAGATATTGGGATAATGGATGGAAGAAAGACAGATTTGACTTGGACTCATGGGATGAAAGAATGATGAACCGTGACTTTTTGCTAACCGGTATCCAAAGAGGACAGTCCAGTGAACCTGTTGCACCAGAGCACTTTAAGACTTCCGAAGTCCGCTTGCAAAGATACTACACTCCTTATAGAGACCAATTTTTCAGTCTCAGAGAAAGATTATACAGAGGTTACGTTACCGGAAACTGGGATTTCTCGTAAGCTTCAACCTTACAAGGCTCCACCACACCTACCTCTCGATTCTTTCATCAGCATTATGTGTATTTAATACGAAACCACCAATAGACGTCAACCACGTGACAATATGTAACTACAGTAGAATTGCGATTAAAAGTGTATTAAATATGCTACTTAAAGTTCTTGTAACTCCATTTCTCAGTCATCTTAGGGGTGTACTTTCTCTTCTTGGCCACTGGAACTCTGGCTTCAATCTTTCCGGTAGATTGTAAGTTTATCATTTGGTCGTAGAACAAGTTTCCTTCAGCCTTCAAATTCTTTAAATTGTTGGTTAACTCATCGGATAACTTAACTTCCAAAGGAGCTTCAATGCTGTCATATTTAAATAATTTTTTATTCTTTTTGTTAAGTGACTTTTTGGCGGAAATTGTCTTGACTTTTTCCTCTTGTAAAAGAGTATCAAGGTTTTGTAAGTCTTGAATTTGTTTTTTGAAGTCTTTGATCAGTTTCTCTAATTCCATTCTCTTCTTATGCTTTTCTTCTCTATTTCTCTTAGATTTGGTCTTGATTTTAACTTGAGTGGGTTTATTAATAGATAATTTGTAGTTGTCTTCTTCTTCATTATCTTCTTCAACTTGTTCATTTTCATTATCGTTTTCATCATCACTTTCTAAGACTTCTTCGTCACCCAAAGTCACCATAAGATTTTTGATTTTTTCGTGATGTTCTTGAATCTTTTGACGGTTTACTTCCAATTTATATTCAACATCATACTCTTTATTGATTAATGATTTCCATGATTCCAATGAAGGATTATATGATTTACCTGCATCGATTTGTTTTTTAGTTAAATCATTTTCTCCAATTTGTATTGGTTTCTCCTTTAAAGTTTTAGGTATGGCAGTAGCTTTTGTATATTCGGATCTGGATGAAACATATTCAACTGGTTCTTCTGATTCTCCCCAAAGATCTTCACTCTTGCTGCTTCTTATAAGTCCATCTTGTTCTACCCTATTTAATGCCTTGGATTCGTTCTTATATTTACCACCGTTTAATTTGATTAATTTCAACATATCAGTTTTTCTAACTCCTTGGACCTTGGATTTCTTGTCAATTTTACTAGCTTTTTTTGGACCGGTTAATGCTTCGATTTTGGACTTGTTGGACAAAATGTCACTAGTTTTGGATTTGGTACTCCACTTGTCTTTTAACTTGGTTTCTGAAGGGGTAGAGTCAATAACAAACCCATCCCCATTATCCTCATCTTCTTTTCCTATCAAGATTTCACGATCTCTTATCTCTTCCAACCCTTCTTCAACATCTTGAATATCAACATTCTTTCTCCATGCTTTCTTTCCTTTCCTACTTGTTTGAGGCTTTGAAACCTTAGCAACGCTTGGCCCTGACATGTCTGCTACGGTATATGGTGTATGGTATATGGTACAGATAAATCACTAATTTAATTTTTCAGAAGAGATGAGCTAGATGGCGCACGTGAGCACGAGCACGCGACAGATCCGATAAGTGATTATCAGCTTGTACTACTACTGCTACAATTACTGTCGTTCTGGTGCTTCGTTACTGGTGATTATGTATTATATCTCGCTGAAGCCTTCGCTTAATTTCTGGAGATTCTGCTCGCTAAGTCTATTTGAAGGAGGAGTGTTTACTATGGGAAACTGATCATTGTCTATGGCTAAGGCAGATAAATCATCAGATGGATACTGTTTCGGGCTCAGAGGTGGCTCACCGGTTGCGATAGATTTTCTACGGTCCTTTCGCTCCTTCTTGTCTTTCTTCAATAGCTTGCCCCGGTCCAATACTCTATCTTCTTGCATAAACAACATCATGTTCTTTCTTCTTCTAACACCCTCGTGAATCCAAAACTCACTTCTATACAATTCCCACCCTTCCCGCACATCGGTGTTGAACAGTCGAGCATTCAAGACAAGTTTTACATCGGTGACTCCAATCCTTGGCTGACATTGCAGTTGACAGGAAACCAAGAAGACTTCGAGCCGGGAGTTCTTGTTGTGAATGGTTGATGGGTATACTTTATGGAGACAGTTCAAGCACATGGTGGCGAAGAAGCACAGAAATTCACGGATTATATCGATAATGGAATCACTCCACGGGGTCTTAATTTTGACAAGTCTTACATTCAATTGTCTTAAGCCCTTGTTGGTAGATGACAAAAATTTTCGTGGTAGCACGATGGTATTCTGGTACTCTCCCGATAAATGGTACAACATCAATGTGACCAAAAGTGCCAACAAGATGAACTGGAGAATGACTCTCATGGTTCCCGAAGAAGACAACTGGTAGTCGACAAAGAACAAATGATGAGTTATTGATGCAATGAGGGAGCACAAAATAGCCAAGAATGTCAAGTACTTTCGCCTCAAAGCTCTTTGCTGAATGACTTGTTCTCGCAAGGATTCTTCGAGAATTAGCAAGTTCCTAAAGATCTTACCGGTTGCAGGCATCGAAGTGTAGCCTGTACCTATAGGATGGTTGGAAGAACGATGCGATCGTTCACTGATGCCATCTATTGACTTGCTGGACTTTCGACGTACGCGCTTTTTGGGTTTGGGGCTTGGAGTATCGTCATCTACGCTTAGCTTGGAGGATTTCCTTGGTCTTCGGGGTGTAGTAGAAGCGGCGTTTCGGCCCCCACTGGCTCTAACGTCGACAGAAGCGGGTTTGCCCGATGTGGAGTTGATCGTACTTCCTTCATGGCCGCTGGAGGCACCATCAGAGTCAGAATATATCACGAAATCATCGTCTATTGGGGTTCGGGTGGAGTAGGGGGTGATGTTCATAGGCGATTTGCTCAAAAAACGGTACCCATCGTCTTCTGCTATCAAGCTGGGAGAAGAGGGTGGTGTGCTTATCACACCATCCAGAGCATCCAGGACGTAATTGGGCTTCTCGTTAGCCACTACCAGGGGCTCTGAGTATTGTATGGTTGGCGCAGATCGGTATGGTATTTCGTTGGGAGTTATCTGACTTGCTACTTGATTTGAATCATTTGCTGGAGATACGGAGATTCCTAATCCGTTCTTGTCGGAATCGTAAGCCGTAGACCCGCTGCCCAGGTTATCGGAGCTTATCACCTCTCGGTTGTCAGCCACAGTAGCTTCCAGCGGTATTTGCGGGCTGTTTGAACGCTCATTTCGCTCGTTTTCAGCCCCATAGATCTCAGATTGCATTCTGACTACTCTTCCGTACTCAGAATCCTGCAGTTGCTCTCGTCCCATCGCTGTTATGCCTCGTCGTAGTCTCCACCAAATTTGATGTTGGGGTGAGTAGGTGCTTACGTAAACACAGAACCCAATTTAAACCGACACCAACAGAACCGAAAACCCAACAAGGCACCAACCATGGTGTCGTTTAAAGAACAGAAGCAATTGTTTGTGTCAGACCTTCTGGGAGGCAGTATTAGCGAGATATACTGGATCACCGGTGTTTCTTTGACTGCGTGGTTGTCGTTCAGCTTGGTGAAGCGTGGTCTCTGGCAAATTGACGAGTTGCCAATGGTGTACGATTTCGTGTTGAATTGCGGCACACTTCTAGGAGCCATTACGATCTATAACTCCAGGATTGCCTGGCTACACTGGACTATTATACTACCTGGAATTGTCATATATATCGGGGGCCATTTGGGCTGGTGGACGTCCGACAAACCCAAAGCAGAACCCAAGCATAAACCGCCAGTATTTCTTCCAAAAAAGCTGTTCATCACAGCATACAGATCGCACATGCTCATTATAACCAACATAGCCATTCTAGCCGTAGATTTTAAGGTCTTTCCTCGGAGATTTGCTAAGGTGGAGACCTGGGGAACCTCGTTGATGGACCTAGGTGTAGGTTCGTTTGTGTTTTCCATGGGCTTGGTACACTCCAGGTCTATTATCAAGGCCCAGAGTCAGCAAAGAGTCAAGTTTAACTGGTCAAACTATACCAAGATCGTCGTCAAAGGGACCCAGAAATCGTTTCCATTACTAGCATTGGGATTGGTGCGCTTAGTTAGTGTCAAGGGTTTGGATTACCAGGAGCATGTATCGGAGTATGGAATCCATTGGAACTTTTTTCTTACGTTGGGGTTCTTGCCTACGCTTTTGGCAATCTTAGACCCTGTTCTTGTGCTCTTTCCCAGAGCATTGGTTGCATTTATGATCACTGGAGGCTACGAAATCTTGTTGCATCGCTTGGATTTGATCAAGTACGTCTTGACAGACGCCAATCGGTTGAACAGCATCTTTTCCATGAACAAAGAGGGCCTCTGCTCGTTTTTGGGGTACTTGTCTATTTTTATCTTTGGCCAGTCGTTTGGCTCGTTCGTTCTTACGTCTTCACCTACACCGTACAATCTAGTACAAATTTACAATGGCAACCAGCACCATGGCAAAAAACCCAAATCGATGTTGAAATCGTGGCTCACAGTGTCTACCACCAAGGGCCTTATAATTAGTAGTGTGTTCTACCAGGCGGTGTTCTATTACGTCTTGACATCACCGCAGTTTTCCAGCATAAGCAGAAGACTTGGAAACATGCCGTACGTACTCTGGGTGGTTTCGTACAATGCACTCTTTCTCCTGGCGTACCACCTCATAGGAGAACTACTCCCAAATACCGAATCATACTTGCTCAATGCTACTAATAATAATGGTCTTGGTCTCTTTTTGTTCGCCAACTTGGGCACAGGACTAGTAAATATGGTCATAAACACATTAGAATCGTCTGACCAGGTTGCTTTTGCTATATTGTTGGTGTACGGAGGAGTTGTATGTGCGTTTGCGGTGGAATTAGAAAAGAGAGGCATCTACATCAAGCTTTAGCATCCTCACAAATCTTTACCAAGATTTCAAGCTAGTACGTAATATCCTGGTTACATTTTATATCCTGGGGTCCTATCTAGTACAATTGTATATTATAGTGGGCCAACTGCCCTTTTGTACTACAGTAATATTAATAAATATTACTTCATCACTTCCTAGGGCTTTCTAGCCAGCCGTACCATTTCAAAGTTTATTAAACAACCATAAGCATACGCGTCCTATGAATATATATTAAGCTTGGGGCTACCATAAGACCAAGACGATCACTCATGTATCGAACCGCTACCATAATGCTACTCAATTTAGGCCAAGTAGCCTAATAAATAAACCAAAATGATTTACAGTACTGTATCCTATAGCTGTATTGTAGTTTACTGCTTTGCTTTGGCTAGTAGTTGAGTTCGCAGTCTATCCCACCTAAGGAACAAACCGTAACTAATCCTACTGCACTAGGCAATTGCTATTTTTAAATAAGGAAATTAGTCCAAGACCGGTACATATTGAGATTGTGTCATGACAACATCTCAATATTCTGTAATTACAATTCCATTACATTTTGACATGCAAATTGTTGTAATTACTCTACCATTTGTTGTCAGTAATGTAATTATATTGGCGTAATTAGGGCCTCTTATAAGAATATCGCTAATAGCAGTATACCTAAAGAGTAATGACAATATCACTGTCTAAACTTTAATACGACTGAGTAATGAAAATTGGCTTATTTGTTGCAACAGAATAAACTTAGTACATAGAAATTACCATAATAACTGCGAAACATTGTTTTGTTTTGTTTTGTTTTGTTCAGTAGTTCACTATGCATTCTACTTATGAGCTTACAAAAACACTTTGTCTACTGCTCTCAGCAAATTGTATATAGACTGTTAAACTGGCTAGACCAAGAATGTCTACGCGCACAGCAATTTCCGACAGAACACAGCCAACATAGACTTCCACTCCAGTTTGACCCGTAGTATACACAATATTCACACTAGCCATAGTTCACATAGTGTACAATTGCATGTACAGGCTCTCAAGTACAAAGAAACTCATACTATACACTATCCCCAGCCCCAGCCAGCCCCAGCATATCTTATCTGTAGCTTCCAGACTCCGCGACTTTTCTCTCGCACCACGACATTCCATCCCAATAAGTCAACCACCACCAGCACGGAGCAGTCCTTTCAAGTACGGTCTACCACAGTAACGAAACTAGTTCGGTTATCAGATCCAATTGCTTATACTTAATAATCTGTCTAGTTTCCAGATTTTCCGTCCAAATTCTTAGTCTGAATCCCCTTACCCTTAATTTTGTTGACCCTTCGAAGAATAGGCTGTGTTATTGCCACTTTTAGATAGACCCTCCCCATTTCTAATTTTGCCTAGTTATATCAACCTGACATGTCCGACCAAGCGCAATCATCCTCGTGGACTTCTTTCCTCAAATCCATCACTTCATTTAACGGTGACTTGTCCACCTTGACAGCACCTCCATTCATCTTATCATCAACATCGTTGGTTGAGTTTTCCCAATACTGGGCTGAACATCCTGATTTGTTGGTGGAAGCAAACAAGTTGACTGCTTCTGAACATGCCAGTGCTCCAGAAATAGATGCCATGGCATTAAAAAGAGTCATTGCTGTTACCAGATGGTTCATATCCACCTTAAGACTGCAGTACTGCCTGAGAAACGAATCGGCAGGCTCGGAAAAGAAACCATTGAATCCCTTCCTTGGCGAAGTATTTGTGGGCAAATGGTCTTCGCCTGAAGTGGGCGAGACCATCTTGTTGTCCGAACAAGTCAGCCATCACCCTCCAGTCACTGCCTACGGAATCTCTAACGAAAAGTCTAACACCGTATTACAGGGATACAATGGAGTCAAGGCTACCATATCCAAGGCTTCCATGTCGGTTAAACAATTTGGACACGGTATTTTGGAATACAAGGACTTGAACGAATCGTACTTGATAACCTTGCCTCCTTTGCACATTGAAGGCTTGATCACCGCTTCGCCATTTGTAGAGTTGGACGGCACTTCATACATCCAATCTTCCAATGGCTACATTGTTGTGATTGAATACTCTGGAAGAGGTTACTTTTCGGGCAAAAAACATACCTACAAGGCCAGAATCTATAGAGACCAATTGTCTTCGGCCCACAAAGAAAATGCCATAGTAACTATCAGTGGTCAGTGGTCGGAAAAGTCCTACATAGCCAAGGGCCCAACTGCTCCTAGTTCCAAGACTGACGAATTGTTCTACGATGCCATGGCTTCCAAGCCGGAAAAATTGGATGTCAAACCTATTGAAGAACAAAACGAATTGGAATCGAGAAAGGCATGGCTCAAGGTTGCTGAAGCCATCAAGGAATCCAACTACGATGGTATCCACCAAGAGAAATCCTTGATTGAAAACAAGCAAAGAGACCTCAGAAAGAAGGAACAGGATACTGGCATTGAGTGGCAAACTAGATGGTTCGACAATGTCGATTACAGTGAAGTACACCACGACGAATTTTCCAACTTGACCAATTTGGCCAATTTATCGGTTCATAATGCTCCCTCCGGGTCGGCCAAACAGTCCAAGTACGATACTGGATCCGCCAAGCACTGGAGAGTCAATTTCGATAAATGGAAGCAAGAACGGGAGATCCAGCTCTAATCCCATCCCATCAATCATTTCAAATTAAGTTTCTTTAGTTGTATAGCAGTAATATAATGTGATTATTAGAATGCGGGGCGTTCATGTGACCACACACGTGCAAAAAGCTTTAGATACAACTCACGACCTCAGTCTAGGGCTTCTCACGTGAATCCAGATAGGGCTTGAGCAGTACCAGGCACCCCCAGCAGGCTCGCGCCTCGGTGCAGGACTCAACTCCCCGGCTTACAGTTTTGTAATTGCAGGTTGTCTCGCAATATCGAGCCGCGCCAACATCCAACCTGCAAGCCTGGAGTCGCCAACTTTCTCATAGCAAAAATTTTTCTGTGCACCAAAATTCATCGGGTCAAAAAAAAAGTTGAAAAATCATTTACTTCTTCTTGATAGCATCGATAAAACTGTACGAAATGGCTGAATCACACAGATGTATGTTTAAATTAAAGGAAGTTGAACAGATTATGTCAATGTGTATCGAGTATTGAGGTTGCCATGAATAGGACTAGAGGCATGCAACGATGGCAGAACCCGTTGAGATGTTAAGCCTGGAATTTAATGTGAGGTTGATACATTAATAGATGTTCTTCCACTATAGCGGCCACGCCATTCTACCTAGGACTATCACAGCACGAGTATCAACTACAACCGAAGTATTTTTCACTAATGAAAAATTATGACTCACTACTCTCATCCTATACTACTTTGTATTTGAGATGTTGATACTACGATACCGTTTTCATAATCAGAATCCAAGCAGTTGAACAAATTACTAACATTTTATAGTATACGTTAAGGGTAAGCATTTGTCATACCAACGTTCTAAGAGCGTTAACAACCCAAATGTCTCTTTAATCCAAATTGAGAACGTCGGTAACACTCAAGATGCCAAGTTCTACTTAGGTAAGAGAATCGCCTACGTTTACAGAGCTTCCAAGGAAGTTAGAGGCTCTAAGATCAGAGTTATCTGGGGTAAAGTTACCAGAACTCACGGTAGCAACGGTGTCGTCAGAGCCAACTTCAGAAAGAACTTACCTGCCAAGACTTTCGGTGCCTCCGTCAGAATTATGTTGTACCCATCTAACATCTAAGTCCTTTAGATCAACAATCAACCACTTCTCCCCAACAAATCCTTTTTTGGTTTATCAAATCAGGGATTCATCTAGATTTATTAAGTTAAATTAAAATAAGGAAGGCGATTTATCGTCTAGTATATTTCATACGTTTACTAAATTGGGTTCTTTGTATATTAATTAGAACTTGATAATACACAACACTTATTAATTGAACCAGCCATGGCCTAGCTCAAGGCGTGTAGTAGTAGAACTATAGTCGGATCTGGTGTACGTGCCATACAACAGGAATAAAATCACCGTAACCTCAGTCAACACCAGAGTCTTGTAAGAACTGAAAACCAATGTAGGAGCCAACCGTAAGAGAAAGACAAGGACGGTCACCTGACTCTCGAAAATGCACGTGACCGGACATTCAGATGCACATACAAATTTCATCGCTCCGATTAATAATGATCGAACGACTATAACTTCATGCTTCTGTTGAACTCAACCATACACCCAGATACAAAGTCTAAAAGGTTCAAGTTCGAACCGTTTTTGAGAAGGGAGTACAATTTTGGACTTGACCCTGACCGGCCAGTATGCCAGTACTTTAACCCTCAGAAACCTCACAACTCGTGTCCCAACGGTAACCGATGTCCCAACAAACATGTGGCAGCGATGTATAATAACAAAATCGTATGCAAGCATTGGCTCCGTGGGCTTTGCAAGAAGAATGACCATTGTGAATTTTTGCATGAGTATAACCTTCGTAAAATGCCTGAGTGTCTTTTCTACTCTAAAAATGGATTCTGTACCCAGACTCCCGAATGTCTTTATTTACACGTTGATCCACAGCTGAAGATTCCAGAGTGCCAGAATTACAGCAAAGGATTCTGTCCTGATGGTCCTCAATGCTTGAGAAGACACATTAGAAGACACTTGTGTCCCTTATACCTTAGTGGATTCTGCCCCAAGGGACCCGAATGTGAATTCACCCATCCTAAGTTCGAGGCCATTATTAATAGAATGAGAATAAGACCCGATAGAACTGCGGCCGAGCGTGATGAAGATGCATTGGCTGCCAAATTATTAGCGGAGAAGAAGGATAGCATAGCCATAGCATCGGCAAAGTTGTACGAGTCTCGAGATGCTGCCAGGGTCAAGAGCTCTTCAGCTGAGCAAGAAGGTACTCCATGAACGACAGCTATATATATATATATATATTATGTGATACGAAAAATGTACATTAATTTAGATCTGCCGTAGAAGTTGTACTGACTAATAATTTACTCTATAGATATCACCTAAGTAACATTTAACCATACTCTATTATTTAATAATACTATGTAGTATAAATACATATTGTACCTTAGTAAACACAGTCTTTAAAAATAGTCTATATAACAATCATACTCTATATGCCCTTATCTGTTTTCTTTCCTGCGGTGTCAAGACCCAGTTGATTCCCAAGTGGTAACCTTCTTCTGTATCCTTTTCAGACTCTGATTGGTGATCGATTTCGGCATTGGCCTGGTTGACGTGTATTAAACTCTCTTCGTATTCCTCGGTATCCATGTCGACCAACAATACCAACTGGGTAATTCTGACGAACTTTTCACGCAACTGGTAGTTATCTTCACATATTTCATTGATTAAGTACGAAACGTCCTTTTCCAAGCGAATGGACCCCAAATCATTGATTTTGAACTTCTTAAGTACAAAGTGGAGACGTTTTTCCAAGAGATTGATCAAGTTCAAAATCATTAATCTTAACAACTTGTTGAACAACGGACTGTGAACTGTTTGCTTGTATGGCTTGATCAAAGACTGCCAGTCAATGCTGAACTTGACCAATCTGCTGTTGTCATTGGTCTCATCGTTGGAGCCAAGAACATAGGTTTCAGGAAATTCAGGAATTAATTCGTTGATCACGATTATCAACCTATTCTTCAATGACTGGTTGTACAAGTTGATTAAGCTGTCATTAATAATCTTGTTGCCCATAGTGATAAATGTGCCTAACAAGTCGTTTTGCAACCACCCTGTCACTTTTTCAACGTCACCATTGTAAGGAAACGAGTTGGATATTAAGTTGGGCGTGTTCAAGATATTGGTGATGATCTTGGTGAAATACTCCTGTCCTAGAGAGATGGTATTCAAGTAAATGATGAATGCTACGAGTTTGGGTGGGTTGGTGCCTGTTCTGAGTCCTCCGTTAACCATTGGTCCTAGGTTGGAACCTGTACCAACTACTCCTGCTCCACCAACCACACTGCCCAATGCCGTAGAGGCACCTTTGAAGAAGCTCATTCCATTGACTTCAGGCGTGGCACTTCTAGTAACCGGACTCAAGGCACCGTTGACACTGCCAGCACCAGAACCCACGCCCGTAGCACTTATAGGGCTGACAAGCGACAATGTTTGGTTGTATCTAGGCTGGTTATCGTTTAAATTCTTGATAAAATATCCGTTAACGAAATCATTCTGGAGAATTCTGCTTATCTCAACCACAAAAGTTTTGACAGTCGATATTATGGAAGTCTGAATAATATTCCGGAGAGTGGTGTTGAGAACAAGAGTGATATCTTCGATGACCGAGGAGCAGATCAAATGGCCCTCAATTTGTGAGGATCTTTCGTTGATTTGTAGATACTGCTCAAGCGATGGCAATTCCTCAATCATTATGGATTTTTCCAACGATCTACGGAAGTAAAATACATAAAAGGTTTCGAATCTGGGTAAAAGCTTTTGGTTGATTTTCTTGGTGAAATTGGAATCGAGTATCAACTGAGGAACCTTGAAGTTGGGTGATTGCTCGACTTGATTCGAAGGCTTCTTGGACGGGTCAGGCCCTTCTTGCAAGTACCTGACGCTTATGAACTTACAGTACAAGGACCAGTGATGCAAAATCACGGAAAACTCATTGATTAAGTCGCCCACTTGTAAGATGGAAATCAAATCGTCATCCCGCGCAATATTCTCAGCATGGTCGACATTGGGTTCATTTTGGTCGTCCTTTCTAGGGTTTAAAAGCGGGAACTTGTACATACGGATATCTTGGAACAATTTGTCAATCCGTCTGACATCGTAAAACGTATCAGTAATGACCCCGATCTGGGTGTCTATTTCGTTCTGAATTCTGGTGATGACATAGGCCATGACATTAGGGAAAGTTTTGACGTAGTATCGCTTAATCAAAGGCTCGTGCTGTGAAATCATGATGGAGACGTTTTCAAACAACAGAATGGTCACGTTGGAAAACACCCCAGGTTTCAAGTCGCTGGGGCTAACGGAACTTATCGAATTAAGCAAGTTTTTCGAGGTGTCCGATATGATGTCGCAGATAAACTTACCGTAACAGTTCAACCCGAACTCCTGTCTGTTAATTAAGGGAAACAATTGGAAATATTTGGTTAATTCCTCGACGTTTCGTGCTTTGGACGCTTCGTTGAACTTGGTGGTGAAAATGCGGCTAAGGTCGTTGGTCCAGTTTTCCAATACCACAGCTGGAAGTTCCGGGATATCTGTAGATGGGATCACTGCTGAGGAAAACTGACCGTTTATAAGCTCCGAAGTAAGGTTGGAATTGATGTTGGAGATGCATTTGGCTGTAACGTCCAACTGGCCATGTTCCAAGGCATAATGGGCTCTGTTCAAGTCGGATTTCAAGTTTTGGATGTTTTGGACAAACCTAAGGGTGGTGTTGACACTCTCGATCTCTTTATCCAAAGATTTGATCTTGACTGTTAGCGAATTGCCCAAGTTGTTGGCAACCTGGAATACATCACTTAGCTGAGAAGAATTGGATATGGTGGTGGCCAACTTGGTGGCACGTTTAAACTCGAGGTTTGAAAGTTCCTGGTCGTGTTTTTTCAGCTTCAATGCCATATACCGCTTCATGTCATGGTCTATCTGGTTGGTTTCATGATCTATGTCTTCTATCAACTGTTGTATTTCTGTGGGACTGGTGGAGTTTTGATACTTTTCGATGATACCTTGCAAAGTCCCATCCAATTGAGCTTCTCCTATAGATGCGAAATGATCATACGACCTTTGCTTGTCCCCTGACATTGCTGAACTCAGTTTTCTGAATGTTACGTGGACTTGAATTTGATTTGGTTTTCGAGCCGAGCGCGCTTGTGAGGAAAGTTGATGAGAGGAAGTTTCTATCGTAAGCCAATAAGGTAATTGAAACATATACAATTCTACTGAAAATGCAGGTTCATAGGCTTGCTACTCGCAGATATAGCCTTAGGACAATTCTCTAATTCATTCCAATTAATGCATGTAGTTTCCATTCAACAAGTGGGCACTGAACTGTGATTGGAAGAGTCTCGGAGTTCAAACATCACCGGTTTCTGGCTTATCGCACTGCGTATACGAAGACCATCATACCATAGTCTATTTAATTCTCACTTCCTTAATTTCACTTGGAAACAAGTTGGTACTACGTCCAGATTCCAGCCATTGTAATCAATTGATTTATATCATACTTTTATTCAATTTTCTATTATACAGTTTAAAATTTCAATGCGGTCATAATACCATAACCAAGAGTAACAACACATACGAATGCAATTAAAGATGCTGGTACACCTCTAGTAATAAATGTGTTGACGGTAAGATATGGTTTACCTACCTCGTCAGTCATACTGATAGCCGTAACATTGGGGAAACCCGAGGTAGGCAAACCCATAGCAGCAGATGCAAGCAATGCAGATCCCATTACAAGAATCAATGGATGTGGTTCTGGCAAGTTCTCACCCACTTCCTTGACCAACGGAATGATAATCAATGCTGCAACCGTATGCGAAACGAAAGTTGCAACAACAAGAATAAGTATACCAAAGATAATCAAGACCACAAATACATCGAAATTCATGATTTTCTTTTGTAAAGCGGTGGCAATGGTTTTCAATAACCCAGAGGAAGTGACTGCCTTACCAAGTGCAATACCTCCCATGGCCAACCAAACAATGTTCCAAGGATAATTGTTCAAATCGTCAGCCTTCAAAAGCCCGGTACCGAATAGCAACACAATTGGAATAATAGAAATAATACCGGACTCACCAAAAGTGTCTTCAATTTGACTCTCAACACACCACAACAAAATAGTGGTGATACAAACCGCAGATACGTATAACTGTTTGGAAGTAAACTTTTCCTTGATCGGTTTGAATGCTTTGATTTTGACATCGGCAATCTTGAATGTAAAGATAAGTTCCACCCAGATACCAAGCATGGCAAGGATAGACACTGGCAATGCAATGGCAAACCATTTACCCCAGCCAGGACTTGGGTTCATGGATTCAATGGCAATGACGTTCTGAGGTGAAGCAATAGGAGAAGCCATACCGGCCACGTTAGAAGCAAGGGCAATACCTAACACCAATGCCTTAGACATTGGAGATTCAGTAGGTAAGGTTCTAAGAACAGGTTGGATCAATGAAAAACAAAGAACTGGAGCAGCCACGTTGGAGATCCACATTGCCAAAAACAACGAGACACACATGATTGCAAGCAAAACGTTTCTGGGTTTGGTACCGGCACCAGCCAAGATGAATGACGACAACACCTTGGCCACATTGTACTTGGAAAGAGCGGCAGCCAAGGTGAAACCACCGACCAAAATCATGATGACAGAAGACCACATGGTACCAAGAATATACTGAGAAGCGTCTGTGGCCCCCATTGGCGATCCGTCGTCATCCTTCAATACCTTACAAGTGACACACAAAAGAGGCACCAACATGGCAGTGACGTACAAAGGCAATGCTTCGGAAGCCCACAACATGGCCGAGGCCACCAACACAGCCAAACAACGGGCCTGTTCTTTGTCGTTAAATGTTTTAATAGAAAGTAAGATAGCAAACACGATAATAGTGATCGTCAACTTGACTATCTGCCATGAGATAAAGGAAGCAGGTATGCCGATATGGGTGTGACCCAACACCGAGATATTGAAAGGTAAAGTGTAGTAGTTTATTCTCATGTGTAACATGGAGCCGTTGGTATCGGCCTCGTCGCCCATTTTCAGATTCAAAGCATTGGAATCAAAGTTGAGATTGTACGATTTCTTTTCGATAGAAAGAAGATCCTTCCAAACGGTGTTACGTTCCCACACGATGTGATCACGCAAGTGTGACTTCAAGTCGCTGCGGACGTGTTCCAAGTCATGTAAGGTGGTTTTTGGGGTCAATCTTCCTGACAAAAAGGCGTTGATCTTGACGATTTGATTGAGCGAATGGTCCAAGTTCTTCAAGGTTTCGGGAAGGAAAACACGCGATGAGGCAGGTAAGAAGTTGTTGATGAAGTCTGATTTGATCGAGTAGCTACATGTTTTGTCGAACTTCTTACAGATCTTGGTGAATCCGATTTTGTTGAGTTCAATGAACGACTTGAGCTCGGAGAGAGTGATGAAAAGAGCCACAGACTTTCTTCTGAGGGTGATTTTCATCTGCTCTTTGAAATTGAAGTCAGTGTGGTTGAGAAGAGCGGTGTTTTGCGAATGCTCTTCATCATCATCATCGTCATCATCATCGTCATCGTCATCGTCTTCGTCATCTTCATCACCAAGCTCCCGCTTTCCAAACACAACTGGTTGCTTTTCTAAATCGTAATCATTCCCAACATGGTTGATGGTGTCAAAAACAGAAGCATTGGTAGTGGTTCTGGAGAGAGTTGACTTGATGTTGTACTGGTGGTGGGAATCGTTGTTGACCACATCGTTGTGCTCGTGGTTGTAGGCCTGGGTAAATTTGAATACATCGTTAATATCGACGTTGTTGGCTTCAAGATCCTTCACCAAATTGTCATACTCAGCCAAGACCTTTCCTTCCTTGGAATTGTAAAACTCTGTGACTTTTTGCAACTCGGTAAGAAGCGATTTGGTGAACGCCTTGAGAGGATCGAAATTGGTTGATCTGGGGTCCTCGTAATCCGAGGGTAAAGGCGTGCTCGATGAGGCCTCGAGGTCGGAACTGGCTCTAGGCTCCAACCAGTCAGTAAACGAAACTATGGTGGAATTGTCGAGATCCACCGTGATGGAATTGGTGGAGTTCTGCTTGTCAGTGAGGTCTTCACTCAACTCGATAGTTTCCGCCTCGGCACCTCCTTCAACCTCACCCTTTTTGAACCGACGCATTATCTTGGACCGAAAAAGTCCACTTTTGGACTGTTCATTTTCGGCTTCAGACTTGACTGCTTTGGCGGCCTTTTTCTTGTTGAATTTGACGTTTTCAACGAGTTCAGTCACGGTGGTAGCGTTGGTCTGCTCAGTATTATAAGAGCCATCATTTGGTTGGATCACTTCCAACTGGTCCTGTTGAAGCTTGTAGATCTGCTTTTTTAAGCCAGGATAATTGACGTACAGATCTTGCCATTCAGGTACCGCATTAAACTTTAAAGAGTGGGCAAACTTCATAATTACCAATAATGCTAAGAAATGAAGTGCTTGTCAGTTTTATTGGCAAAGCTTAATAAACGAAATGTCTTTTATGCAAAGATTTTATTGGCAAAGATTTATAAGAAAAGACGTTGGGTTAAAATAGTTTGATACTAACTTAATTTCACAACTCTAGTTTCAGTTCCACCTTTGTTGTGTCAAACTGTGACAGATGCTATTTGTTTCTTTTGAAAAAAGTAGTAGTTCCCTGTTTGGTTAACGGTCGTCTGACCTTTATAAAAAAGAGTTTATTGGGAAAGTTCTCGTGTGATGCTAAACCGTTCTTGGCTTGAAAATTGCTTTTGAAAGATGGCTTGTTAATTTGGCGTTAATTTGGCTTAGAGACCCACGTGGGGTGTGCGCTGCCCCATGCGGAGTTGTAACAATCAGGGGCAGTGTGGGTCACGTGCATATATGATGAGATGGTCAGGTTTCATTCAAGATGAATGTAACAATCGTGGTCGAGATTGGCGATCTGTGGGTGAGAGGGTTAATTGGGCTTGTGGGTATTTCCCTGGGAGTGAGCGTGGTTTGGTTGTGGGTGTGGGTGTAGAGAGAAAGGGCGTAGGTTGGTGTCGACATCACGTGCGAGCAGATTGTCGGATAGGAGGTTTGCATCCCTACGAGTAAGTGCCGAGACACGGACACGCTCCGTAACCGCTCTGTGCAATAGGGCGAGAGCACTTGGATGTTTGCGGGGAGTTTTGGCCGGTTATCTAAGACGGCAGCCCGAGCCCAAACCCAGAGCCCGGAAGTCACATTCACGTGATGCGGACGCATCCGAAAAATCTTCACCTGTCACCTCCGTATCGCCACGTGATGCGTGACTAACTTAAGCACTGTGGCACACGAGCAGATCTATACACTGTTTGCAAGCCATACTATCAGCCGCAACACCCGTTTGAAAAGCTGCTGTCCGCCTCTCCTGCTGGCGCTTTGTTGTTTGTTTGTTTGGCAGTACCGTTTCAAGCTGGGAGACGAGCACTTTGCCTATATATATATACCCTTTCTACACTGTTGGGAATCCGCCAATTTATCTCAGATAACACTCCACATTGCATATAATAAGTTGTTGATAATCTCAGGTTTTTGAACAATTCATATTCATATTCAAACCCGATGCCCCCATCACCTCCTGTACCTCGAAGGTATAGCAGAGGAATCATTCACGAGGGAGAATATGTGCTGAAACCATCACGACCCACACTTCCTATCAGCAGCACGTCATCTCCCGACCCCATAGGGAGTCGTTCCGCTTCGTTCACACCCGTCAGATTGAATCCGCCTAATCTAACTGTGGCAGACTTGTCTCTCAACGAAAATGACGAGCTGTTTTCGTCGGTGCCGTACTCCAGTTCGCTGGATTCTCTGAAACTGACCCGTACCAACACTCCGCTGGCATCTTCATGTCTGGTTCATCCCAAGCTAATCCACAAATGGTCCCATACCCACTCGATCTTGTGTGTGATTCCGGCTCCCAAGAAGAAACTACTCTTTTGTGGAACCCAGGACTCCAAGATTTTGGTGTTCGATATGGTGGATTATAGTTTGAAGTTCGAAGTTGCTTGTAGTCATCACGAACATGCTTCATCAGTGCTTTGCCTCAATATTACTGAAGACGAAAACTATCTCTTCAGCGCTGGTTCCGACTCGTTGGTAAAAGTATGGGACTTGTCCAAGCTCGATGAGGTCGACCACGACCTGATACCACAAAACTCGCTCAGATGCACACATGCTATCTATTCAACTGTTGATATTGGTGACATATTTTCGATTGCATGGAGCGATACTCTAGGCACTATTTTCATTGGAGCCCAGAATGCTTCGATTCTCTGGTGTCGACTTGCACTTCGCCCGTCACAGACAGCGTGTCCCATGAGCCAG
The DNA here is from genome assembly GCA_030575035.1 of Suhomyces vadensis. Taxonomy (NCBI): domain Eukaryota; kingdom Fungi; phylum Ascomycota; class Pichiomycetes; order Serinales; family Debaryomycetaceae; genus Suhomyces; species Suhomyces vadensis. The sequence goes on along the minus strand of JAJMGK010000004.1, from coordinate 403,997 downwards.
TCGTCCACCATCGAACGACTTCCTCACTTTCGGTACGATAAATTCTTTGATTCCAAAGGCCCTGGTGGTTCCATTAATACTTTACAAACAAAGCACCAGTTGTACCGGAAAAACTCCAGCAATATTCAGGACACTCTGGCTCCTAAGTTGGTGGAAGTCCGAAATGAGGATATCATCAGGTTTGCCCACAATGGTTATGTCTACTGTATGAACATCCACACGCCTCAGTTGACCAGTCATTCTGAGAAACAACCTGAAACTCAGTTGATATCGTGTGGAGGAGACGGAAACATCAACATATGGTCCATTTCGTTGAACAAAAAGGCGGTCAATGTGTCGAAGGTAGTGTCTCTTGAAAACGAGGGCTCCATTCTCTCAATGTCCATCCAAGACTACTTGTATGTGGGTCTCAGTGACTCCAGTATCAACGTGTGGGACCTTAGCACTTACCAGTTGATCAGGTCGTTCCACTTCTGCGAAGACTCTGTCATCGACTCCAAGACCTATTGCTCGTCAGCATACGATGAAGTGCTCAGCTTGGGTATTTACAAAGACTGTGTGTTCAAGGCCACCAATCTTGGCGGACTTGTCAAGTTTAACATCAATAATCAGACCTCACAATGGTCCTCCGAAGAAGACACCGGGAACGCCAAACATCCTGTGTACACCAGCTCCAAGGTGATTGTATGTCCGGAAGATGACAATTCCAACCATGCGTTCAACAGCGACCACCGTGATGAAACCGGCGCCGTTCTAGCAGTCAGTATTTTCACAGACCTTTCAGGAGTCACGTACATGCTTTCGGGTGGCCATAAGGCCTTGAGTCTATGGGAAATTTCCAATCCTGAAAACCTCAAGAATCAAGAAGAAATTATTAAACCAGCAGCCATACCCACTGATCACTTGTCCAACGAACATCTCTTGTCGTCACTAGAAAAGTATATCTCCTACAAGACCATCTCCAAGTTTCCTACCCAGTACTTGGAGCACTCTCGCCAGTGTGCCCAGTTTCTTTCAAGACTTTTAATGAACCTTGGGGCCAGTCGGACCGAACTTTTGCCGGTGACAAACGGGAATCCGATAGTTTACTCATGTTTCAGCTGCAATAGTCCCAACCTAGAAACCAAACCCACCAGAGTGCTCTGGTATGCACACTATGACGTGGTAGATGCTACTAACTCGGAGGCTACCGACTGGTCTACCGATCCATTTGTACTTACCGCTAAGGATGGCAGCTTGTACGCCCGTGGTGTTTCTGACAACAAGGGTCCTACGCTAGCAGCAATCTATGCGGTGGCCGAGCTATACCTCCAGCATCAATTGAGCAGTGATGTGGTGTTTATAATTGAGGGGGAAGAAGAGTGTGGTTCAATTGGGTTCCAAAACGTCATTACCCAGAACAAGGCCCTAATAGGAGATATTGACTGGGTTATGCTTTCCAACTCGTACTGGTTGGACGACGATACACCATGCTTGAACTATGGGCTTCGTGGAGTGATCAACGCTTCAGTCACCATCAAATCGTCCAAACCTGATCGGCACTCCGGTGTAGATGGAGGTGTACTGAAGGAACCCACCATGGATATGGTCCATATTCTAGGTCAGCTTGTGGATCCCGAAACAGACCAGATCCGACTTGATGGGTTCTACGATGACGTTCTTCCCTTGACCGAAACCGAAATTGAATTGTACAAAAATATCGAAGAGGCTGCTATTGACAAGAACATCAACAACCAAGATCTTCAGACACTCATGGCCAAATGGAGAAATCCGTCGCTAACCATCCACAAGATTCAGGTCTCGGGTCCTAACAACAATACCGTGATTCCTCAAACCGTCAAGTCCACCATTTCCATCCGAATTGTTCCCAATCAAAACCTCTTTAAAATCAAGCAGTCGTTGATTGAGTACCTTGAAGCCAAGTTTGCGAAATTAAGGTCAGACAACCAGTTACTGGTCAATATCTTCCATGAAGCGGAGCCGTGGCTTGGTGACCCGACTAATCATGTATATCAAGTTCTTTACGAAAAGACGAAAGCCAATTGGGGCCAAGTGGAGCCTTTGTTTATCCGTGAAGGAGGTTCTATTCCTTCTATTCGGTTCTTGGAAAAGTGTTTTGATGCTCCCGCAGCCCAAATTCCATGTGGCCAAGCATCGGACAATGCCCATCTTAAGGACGAAAAGCTCCGTGTGATTAACTTATACAAGTTACGCTCTATTCTTACGGATACTCTAAGAGACTTGGGCAAATAAAATATAGAATGGAATAATATTACTCATTTAATGTATATAAAAACAATTTAATATCATAATTAATTTAAATTAAATAAAACAACTTAGGTTGAAAGCAGTTAAAAAAATATAAATTAAATATACTTGGATTTTTATGCTCGTGTGTCTTGAGATGTCAGGTACAGCTTTTTCTTTGATTTAATATATTCCTCCTGAGTCAGTAGGTCCAGTATTGTGCATCATAATCAGAATTCTCCAACAATAACGGTTACCGGTACATCATCCTTAGAAAACAAACAGAAATAGCGGGAATTGGTACTCAAAATACTTGGCTGAAAGTAAATGCAAGCATTAATTTTATAGGTTTGAACCAAGAATAATAATACGAACACATGTTGATAAGAAAGAATTAGATTGTATAGTAAATTAAATATTATATACACGATAATAAAACATGTAGAAGAAAGAATAATATTGGGTATCATAATGATTCATGGCGTCGTGGTGGCATTTATGAGAAGATAAATGCGTTTAATTTGACAGGTTTGTTAGAGCGGTTGGTGTAACATACACGGGTCAAATGGCGGGGGTTTTTAATAAGGCGATTGAGTTGCTTGGTGCTGTGGTTCTTCTTAAAGCCTGGATGCTCATAGTGATCATCATCTTCTTCATCGGATTGTTCGTGTTCGTGACACAAGTCAAAGTCCTTGTCGTACCAAAGCCACGAGTAATGGCAAGGAACAGAAGTTGACGATGAAGACGATGACGACGACGACGATGGGAGCGAAGGTGACTTTTTAAACGGTACTGAACCGTCGATAATCGACTCATCTTCACGAAACCGCAATGTCTTAGACACTGGCGATGACTTGAGCTCGCTGTGCTTCCCGCCTGAAGACATTGTAGTAGATGTTGAGTCTGAGTGTAATGAGTGTTCTCCGGCCGAAAAGGTGGTACTAGTAGATTCAATTGATCCTATTGAAGGTCTGGAATCTGGATTGGCTGGAGAAGTCCCGGTAGTCTCAGCTTCGGACTGGCGACGTTTTTCCTTGCTACGCTTGACTTTCTTGTTCAACGAAGCAATTATTCGCAACAATTCATCCACATTGACCTTGTCCTTATAGCTTAGTTTGAACTGGTGGAATGTCTTGTCATTGTGATATTTGTTGAGGTACTTATTTTTGCTCAAGGACTCGGGGTTGTGTTGATCAAAAAGCACGATATTGTAGCGAGATTTGGTAGACTCCAAGCCGGGAGAAATAGAGCAGAAGGTGGCGAATCTAATTGACTCGTCAGTTACATGGAAAACAAACACCTGACTGAATTTTCTCTTGTAATTAGCTTTTTCTTGGTCCGATAATCTTTCGATTTTCTTGCGGTCAATGAAACTAACGGATTTCTGATCAATTTGAAAGTGCTTGATGACCATAAGAATGTCATTAACTTCCTTGGTGATATCATTGAGCACTATCAAGAGTTTGCCAAAGCCGGGTTCATCGGTGCCCATGCCGACATTATCCATTAAGAAGTCCTTGACAAACGAGTAAAACGGAAGCATGGTGTCAAGCAAGAAGCAGCTATCGTGCAAGCTGACGTTTTCAGGAATTTTAACCAAGGTTTCAATGGGATTGGTGATTTTGAGGTAATCCTGAAGACCACCATCTATAGTACTACCGTAGATTAAGTTTTCCAAGCATGGGTAGCGGTGGTGGTACTTGTAAGATTTGTAGGAAAGCTTGCCTAAAGAGTGACTTACGAGTCTATCACAGTTGTGACAGAGGGACGATCGGTTCTGATTGACACAGTTGGTGTAGGGGAATACCAAGTACTTTGCGTTTGGGGATTGTCTGAACAGGTCGAGAGACGGATGATTCGAACTCAAGTGAATTTTGCCTATGATTTTGTTTCCTGGCACTAACGCTGATATGGAGTCTTGAGTTGTGAGAGATTGAGCGGTGGAACCAAGGGGTAACGGCGCTTGGTTGTTTCCCGAGCTTAGTCTTGTGCCGAAAAGATTGGTGTTGTACAAGGATGTTGGCTTTTTGAAGGTCTGGAAGTCGTTTTGGTAGTTTATACCGACCATTTTTATTTTGAGTATGACTTCATTGGTATTGTTGCTTGTCAATTCAAACTCTTTGGCGAGCTTGGTACATTCTCTGAGCTTCAATGAGCTGAAGTCAAATAGTCGTTTAGTGGGAAGTGCATTGACTGCTTCGGACATTATGAACGAGTCATCTTTGTAAACCGGTTTGACTTGGGTAGTACCAGGCATATTTATTCGGTATTTGGTATTTGGTATTTGGTGGTTGCTGTGTAGTGAATAGCGATATTGTGGATATTCTGTCGGTTAAATGATAATCTTTTTGTTGAGACCGTTATAGTGTAAAGTGATAAGGGGGAATGTTTCCGTGTTAAGCGCTTGTGCCGTTAAAGCCTCGAATTATATAGTTGTTGGATGGGCCCTCTGGTGACAAAAAACGAAAAACTTGTATACGCAATCAAGCTAGTAAAAAAGGAAATGAAAAGTCCCCAATCGAACTAATAGCACTTCTTTAGTCAGGTAGCAAAATTAAATCACAACAAGACAAAAGAAAAGTATAATACAAAACTTCTTTTAATATAACAACAAGATAAATTAAGCCACTTAGTCTGGAAAAAAAATATATATATAACCAAAAAAAATTATTGGGGTGGTAAGAGATTAATTGAGAAAAAGGTGAATGGGGCCCCGGGAAACCTACAATTAACCTAATTGCAAAGCAAAGGAGAATAATTGACATGCGGTAGGCGCTGGGATCAACCATGCAGTTCAGCACGAAAAGGGAGCAGTCGCTAGGCTTCTAGACGGCATGCCTTGAGGATAGGGCTCGCAGATAACTAGTTAACTGTGTTAGTTTAAATTGGTAAACTTCAAACCCTAAAGTGGAAAATAAATTATTATTTAGACCAGAACAATAGGCCACCAAAAACACAATGTGATGGGATTTTGGGCTTTAAAAAAATTAGGCGAGAAGACTGAGTAATTGAGATATCGGGTTTTACCTCAACAAGTCGGGGTAGAATGCCAATAGCTTAGCATTGTGGTGTTGTCCAATAACAGCATAAGTGGCTTGCAAGGTCACAATGTGGAGTAGGGCAAACATACTCATACTCTTAATAAGGACGCGATCGCCAAAAACAGACGTGCTCGATAAGCCAAAATAGCCGTAAATAACTCCAAAATAACGCCAAAAATAATTAATTTGATCAAGCAAGGCACGGACAAAATTATGTAACCTTGTCTATATAGCATAACGGTTTCTGTATGTGGGCAACATTCCTTCTCGCGACGCAAGGGTTGACATGATAAAGATAGCAAGAGACCGAGGCAGCCCCCAGGAATTAAAATAAAACAGCCGAGTTAGAACTTGTGCTCGTCAACTGCCAAATTTCGAAACACAGGACATCAGATACTCAGCATGGGATATAATTCAACTATGGAATAATGCTGATGAACTTGGAGGATTAGAAAGCAACATGGTACTATCGTACTACCTGCCCCAATGGGCCACTACGCCCCCTAATTCGTCCGAGTCCAAACAATAAGATGCATCCTCCAATTGTCAGTTGATTGTAAGCTGCCACGGGCGAATCTACATTGTTTTGAGTGTAGTTGACCGTTCAATTGACGACCGATGGTATTTTTGCGTCACTTTGGCGCAAGCTTTGTTACTGTACGTCGCACTGCCAATTAATTATTTTCACGCTCCTTAATTATCTAATTAATTGCGATGACAATAGATTGCTTAAAGTCTTCGTACTGTAGCAATGTTAAAAGCGATATTGCCTTCCGATATCTGCGTGCACTACGAACTCCCCTACACCAGGCTTCTCCGACAGCTCTTCGGTGGTGTCTTGGAAATAACCATGAAGTGATTTGAGATGTTGCTCCAACTATTAGTCGCGTATTCGCGCGCTCATCGCATGTACGCCATCCCTGGCAAGGTACCTCATCGCCATCACTAGGCTCGTAGCGATACTGGGGCCATAAAATAATCCGTTCCTCGAATACATCTGCTACTTCTCGTGCATCTCATCGCCCAAGTTACTGATATATTTTATTCAATATCCTGGTGTTATTTTACACGAATAAATATTACGTAACCTCGTTCAAGCTATATACTTATTTATTGGACTTCTTTTGTCTTTCCTGTTCATCTAATAGTGACAACCGCATGGCCTCCTCGATCATGCGGTCTTCCACCGTGCGCAAATGGCCGTTGACGCCACCGTTTCCTCTTCTTCTAGATTCCCCTGCCTCGTAGTCTTCGGTCTCTCCATTGGAAATGAGCAAATTCGACGCATGGATTGCACTGGCAGTGGCTGCTTTACGGGCAAGCTTGTTACGGGCCGCAATGAGCTTTTGTTCCCAGTCAGGCCGAATTGTATCGATGGTAATTACTCCTGGTGCATCTGCGGCCATCGATGCTCTTCTCTTGCCTGTCTTGACGGGTTTTTTCATCATGATATTGTCTTCAATGGGCTCCGAGAATTTGGGTGTTGCCGATTCGGTTTCATTAGGCTTGCCTACAAATGATCCTGCTTTGATTGTTGTCAATATACCCGTTTTGATGTCATTGGGCCTGTCGTAAGTTATGCCAAAGTCGGGCAGAGCACAGTACGGACAACTGGCAGACTCCGAAATGAGGGTATGCGGCAACGAATCGGATCCCTGCTGGTTAGACGGATCATCATGGGGTGAGTGTGGGTCAAGACGTTTGATCTGCACAAAACATTCGGTACATATAGGCTGGAAACAGCACCGAGAAACGTTGAGGTTGCGTGGATAATACAAGAAACAGATTGGACACTCCGATGCGTTGCGGTAAAGTCTCAACAAGAGTGATTTGCTGGGAATTTCGGGTGACATTTCACTGCTGGGTCTCTGTTTTTCTTCCAAAAACCTCGCCTCTTCGTGCTTCTGAAGCTCTTTAACCCGTTCCACCAAGGTCCGTAGATTATTCTTTTGTTCTTGCCTTTTATAGTAGTTGGCTGACTTATGTATCTTGTGGTTGTCAATATCGTCTTCTTCCTCTTCGTCTGAATATGCAGTTTCAATGCTGTGCAAGGATAATTGGGACAACAAAATCAAGAGCTCCTCGTCGGTCCAGTCGTCATGGAAATCCTGGAGAGGCGTGTAGAAAGGGGCTAGTTGCCTATTGATGATGAGTTTACGCACGATTTCAGTGTTGAAGTCCAAGTTGGACTTGTACGTCCCGTAAGGTGCTAGGTATCCGCCATCGACATTTTCATCAAAACGAACGATCAACCCTAAGTAGTGGTTTTCCCGAAACTTGTCCTTTTCTTCCTTCCGCTTTGATTTACGAAACTCCAATACTGAACTAGTGCCATAAGAATGTGGAAGGGTGTTTCTTCTTGAACCAGGTGGTGCATGTCTGGTGATAAGACCGGTGGCATCGGCTAGATGCGGTGAGTTGCCTGTGTAGCTATACGATCTATTTCTGCCTTCTTTTGCTGGAACATTTCCCATGATTCAAGTATTTCAATTTGGTAATTACAACTGGCGACTTCAAATTGTATGCTGGCAAACTAAGGTGCAACTACCACAAACCTATCCTTGCTTGTCTGGCGTATCAGTTCCAGGCAGTTCCCCATAAATGGTCAGTGTTTTGGGCCGCGCACGCCCCATTATCCGTCGATAGGGGCCGGGGCCTGACTGGCCAGAGAGGTATGAACGTACATAATTACGTTTGATGATACGAGTTTTATTGGTTTATCTAATAGGGTCTGTGCTTGGGCTGAGCTTACGTAGCTGGAGGGGTTTTTTTATTTGGTGATCACTAATGTAGTGTGAGTGCTATGTACGTGATTGGAGCAAGCTTGATAACTAGAATTGGGAACTACATTCGTGAAATTACATGCAGCACCATTACATATTAGAAATCGGCAAGTGTCAGACACCAGGACGATTGGGCTGTGTCTTAGTGCGATTCAAGCCGGAGACATCTAGCAATAGTTGAAGCGAGTAGAGTAGTGGGATCAGTATGGAACATACATTTTTAGTGCGGGGCTCAGAGCTGAGGACTCAAAGTCTATATTTGTTAGATGACTAGTTGGATAAAAGAGGCTCAATAACACCAGGAGATTTAGTAGGTTACTGGGCATATAAGCTCTGGTTGTTAAGCAGTAGTGTTCTAAGAGAACAAAAGATTGATCGTAGTAGTATGATCTAAATATTCTCAGTAGCAAGAATTATACCGAGAGAAAACCTAGTGGAAAATTAACTACAGCCTAAAATGGCCAGTCTCAGTGTGGGTTAATTTTATAGATTTTGCATGTATTATTTGTATTACTATGGATAGCAAGAGAGGGGTTTTTCTTGTGGTTAGTTGTTTCTCTTAATTTGGATATCAACGGTCAAAACTGAGCGATTGCATTGCCGAAATGCTTCTAGTAGGAGAGTGAAATATGGAAAAATCTACGCATGGTAAATGCATTATGTATTGAATCTATGGGTATTACGGGTATTACGGGTATTACAATTTGAATAATCTATCAGAGGTATTATACCATCAGTTGTGCTTCGTTCCGAGTCCGATACCCACTCCAATCATTGCAATCACTATGGCAAACCATAATATTCCAATCACAATGCTGAGGATCTTTTGAGTCTTTGAAAATCTCTTGACCAGGTTCCCTTTGTATGTAAGGCCGGAATAGAATTGCTGGGTGGTGTTGGTAGAATCAAAGATTCCGAGAGTAATTAAAAAGTATATCGGCGGTATTATGAGGCCAAGTATCATCATTAGTGCAAATTGTAGGTGCAGGTAATACGTATACTTTTCCTGATGGGGAGGAGTCAATGTACGACCACCTTCCATATGCTTTTCGATATTCTGTTCCAAGTCAAACGAGTTCCGTTCGTCATCATAGTAATTTTGTGGTTCTCGTACTAGAGCTGGTGCAGGTTGGCCAAGCGTACCTGAAGATTGTTTGGTAGAAAGTGAACGGGGTTTGTCTCGTCTAAAGTCGCCCACATGTTCGTTGAAATTCTGGTCAATGTATTCTTGATTCTTAGACGCAGACCGAGGCATGTTTGGTATTGGATGTTCGGGCATTTTGGAGGTGGTTAATGGGATTTGAGAAAACGCACTTTTGAAGGTTTGCTGGCTATTGGACCTACCTCCAGATAAATAGACGTTAGGAGGTGCCTGCGGTTGTTTGGTTTCTTCTTCGTCACTACTTTGTGGATTAGGTGCTGGTTGTGGCTGGCCCTGATCCGACAATCGCTTGTGTTCATACACGGACCATCGTTGGTTACCTTCATCGTAGTCCTTGTCCTGGACCTTGTACAACATCACTGGCAACTCGGTAGTGGAGTCTAAACCAGCAGTGAGGTTGGTGATTCCGCCCTTGGGGTAGTCCTGACTATTCCTTAGGGTCGATGAGGCCTGGGGAGCAAACGATTTATTGGCAAGTAAGTTAACACTGCCACTGGACTGGCCCTTTTTGTCGTAGTAATTTTCAAGCGTATGGAGTAGCTCGCCGGACGAGAGCGACGATCGTATGGTATCTCTTTTGACAGACTTGATCTCTAATTCGTCGTTGATGAGCAGCAGTCGGAAGGTATGTTTGATTGCTGTTTCGTCTGGGATGATGAGCAGCAGTCTTACTGAATGTTTGAGTGCAGTTTCGTCGGCATCGGCAAATCTGACTTCAGAAAGCCGTTTGTCGTCACTGGATCCTTCAATGGCTCCAGGTGTTGGTGAATCGATCTCTATATTTCTAGCGGCTGATGATGGGTTGCTAGCTTTAGAACGGGTACCATGGGTGGGGGTGATGTCGGGGTCAGGATACTTGATCTCTGGTTCTGAATCGGAAATCGTCGTCATATTGTACAAGGATGACCGGTTGACATCGACGTTGGAGGATGCACTGATGACTTTTTTGCGGTCCTTGATCTTACGGGGATCCGTAACCCTCATCACGGGCTCGATCTTGTCGTTGGGCAAAATTCTGAACTTCATCGAAGTGGCACTGCTACTTCCACTAGTAGGTATTCCGCTGTCGTTGGATGAAGAGCCGGAGGCCCGCTTGGAGCTGGAAGGTTCGGGCTCGGCATATGCATTGGAAAGAGCCACATCAATGGACGGGCGTGGGTAGTTCTTGGGAGGGGTGGTACGAATGAGGGCGGGTGCTGCTTTGATTGGAGTACCTTTGTACCTAGTTCTTGAACTGTCACCTTCGTCGAATTCTTCTTTAAACACAAAGTTCTGCAGGTTGGCGGAGGGAGGGTTAGGGTCCAATGTCGGCACTTCGTATTCATCGAGAATTGAATTAATAGAATCGGAGTCGTAAGCGTGCTTAGACAGTTCCGACGATGAGGTGTCGGCAAAATCTTCTATTGTGGTTGGTTTGCTGCTAGGAGTTACTGGTACTGGTACTGGTACTGGGTGGGTTGGATCAGGCATTGAGGTGGACGAATGGACCGACGCCTTGGAACGGCCAAACTTGAGTTGGAGCAATGAGTTGAGACCTCCAGATGGCGCTGCAGATGCAGCCGGTGCAGAATGAGTGGGTGGTGTGCGAGACGGCGAAACTTCACTGCCGATCGATATTCTGGAGCTCTTTTTCTTATCCTTGGCCACTCTACCTCTAGCCCCCAACTCGGGTTCTTCACTGATGCTCTCAATGGAATAGGCCGACGAACGATTGCGAAAGAAGCTCTTTATCGACTTACTAGGTGAAGTATATTCAGGAGTTAAAGCCACAAATTCACCCGATGTTTTATCCTTGATTGGCACCGGGACGATCTCAGGCGCTGGCAGACCCAGCGACTTGTTCTTCGCCTCCTTCATAGACTGACTTTTAAATGAAAGAACCAAAGTGGGTAGGTCAGTCTATAATATACGTTGAGTGCTCCTTCTTCAATCTATCTAAGACCTTAATTAAAACTAGAAAACAACTAATACAAAAAAGTTTAAGCCATGTACCAAATACAATAACAATAATAAAAATAAGGCTTTGAGGGAAGCTTGGGTCGTGCGCGCACCCCTCATCCTGGCTCAATCGTATGTTCCCTCGTTTCGGTAGCCTCTCACTTTGTCCAATTATTGGCCTGTTTGAGAATGAAATTTAGAATGTTTACATTTGTCCAAATCAAGCCATCGTGTAGCCTCGTCTGTACCGGCGCCAGTTACACAGTGTCCTAGCATGGGGAAGATGCCGTCTAATTCGGTGCCGTGCCAATGGGTTCACCAGTTACGACGATGATCTCCAGACCGTACCCTACTACATAGATCATGTTAGCTCTATACAGTTTAAGACTGTAACCTAAGGTTAGTTGAATCATTGCTGTTCCCTTCCCCAAATACGCAACTCGGGGCTGCGAACATCCACCGTAATTTACTATATTTGGTTGGGCGCACCCGATTGACTACATCTGTGTGCAAAGGTTCCGGAATAGGATCCAGTGCCCTGAAGCCGTTTTGGTTTGTTGGAGCAATTTACGATAGGTTGCTTAAATTAATGCATTATGGTACTAACTAACTATACAAATCACAGAAATATTTCTTTTTCAGCCCAATATGGGAGGGGCCCGGTATAATATGAGATACTGCCCGGCAGTATCCAAGAGTTGCTTGATGGGTTTAAAATTTTTGACAGAATTAGATGAAGGTGAATTAGTAGTTAGATCTTCTCTTTCTTCTTCTCTTACATCCAGCAGCAGGAGGTGGTGGGTTTGATGATCCTGACCCACTAGATCCTGATCCTGAAGAACCCGAACCAGAGCCTCCTGATGGGGCATCTGAACATTTACCAGCAAAGGCTGCGAAAGCATTGACTGCAACAGTCTTAAAAGTATCTACACTGAAAATTTGGTCCAACAAATCTGGAAGTAAATTGGAGTTCTTAAGAGCTCCAATAAGTTCACTGAGTGGTAAAGCGTTACTTTGCAAAACGGCTTTGATTAAATTGGTAGCAAATGGAAGGTAACTTGGGTCGGTGATAAGGGATTTGACAACGGAAGAAGCTAATCCCGACTTGGCTAACGAGTCTAATAAGTTGACAACGATCGTATTGTCATCTCTCTTCTCCAAGGTGTCCATAGATTCAAGGGAATCAATAAAGTTTCTGGCTTCTAAAGCATCTGATTGACTTCTGAATGCATCAGCTAAGGCATCCCTCTTGGCATTACCTCCGGAGATCTTTTGTTTGACAAGGTTACCCAAGTTTTGAATTTCCTTTAATGCAAGGTTAAAGATTTCAACGTAAAGAGAACAGTCTGAAATAAGTTGTTGAATGACTTGACCAATCAAATTCGATTCGTCTAAAGCTTGGAACAAAGAAGTCAAATTAATAAGACCAGACTTCAAAACGGCAACGATCGTGTTGATGACAATAGGTTGGAAGGTAGTATCAGTAGCTAATAAATGCAAAATCTTTGGAGCCAAGTTGGTTTGGTTGATGGCGGATAAGATATCAGTGACAATCTGGTAGTCTCTCTTGGCAATTTCGGATTCCAGTAACAATTCAAAGTCACCTCCCACTTCTCTTCTGGCTTTAAGAGTATCTAATTGGGCAAAGATTTCAGCCAATTCTTGAGGAATTTCTCTGGTTTCCATAGAGGTTTCAGAAACAGATGGGGCAGCAGTAACTGCAGTTGAGCATGCCAAGATGGCGATGGCAGTGGTGTGAGTTAACTTCATGTTAAATTAAATAAAAGAATGTATTTGGTTAAAACTAAATGTTTCTCTGTTTATCTGGGTGCTAAGTTAATATTTTGGCGTCTTAAGACACTTCTATATATATTCTTTCCAAACTGAGACTCTATTCTAACTATTTTGGTTTTGGATGAAAATTTGCCTACTTATGCGACAACCCCAGAAATTACCGCATTGGGAAATGAGCTGTCATTTAAGTATTTACCGTTTTGGGATACAGTGCACTGGCCTGCCCAAAAACTGCCCAATGGGGAAGTGATGATCTTGCCATCTCGAAATGATGATAATGAACGGTCGCACTATAGACGTACTAAAATCTTTCTTTTTCTTGGGACCTGCTTCTGGAAATATTGACTACTGTTGGGGAAGGCTGGCTCGTGTAATAACACGATCGTAGTTTAATTCTTTAAGGGTTTTTAGCCATTCTACAAACCCATCCTTACTAACCCGGCCGCACCAAATTTATATGTCTGTTCAGTTGCATTCGTATAAAGACTGTAAACAAACTATTTGCCTTTTCGGACTTATTGTTGGCAGCCTGTTCGATTTTGATCTCCTCATCATTATGCCAGGGTTATCGATTCATTATTTCCTCTCCCCACTACTTTGTGCATCTGCTAAGCGACTCTGTCACCACTCACTATGGTGTAGTATCCCCACATTACGCGCAATAAACTCACAACTACTTACTGTATACGGACAGATCATTGGCCGATTTTTGTTCAAAATCCTTGGCATTTATTCCATATACAAGCTCGTGCATCTTCTATATATCCGGTTTGGGCCAAATCCGAATCTACATCATAAGCCCGGCAACTCATCTATTTGGCTGAAAAGAAATTCATTAATGAACTTTGTTTTTTCTTGCCATCTGCCTTGGTGGGTTGAGTCTTGGCCAGGGTTTTGGCCTTGGTAGCCCTCTTTACGGGAATTTTTGTTTCTGGTTTAGAATTTGCTCCTGGTTTGGATTTACGATAACTAATAACAAACCCATCTTCATCTACCGTATCTGGTTTAGTTTCAACTTCCTCAGGTGAATCCATCGTATTTAGATGGGGTTTTCTATTGTCTTCCCTTCCTTCCTCCTCTTCGTCGTCTTCCGGAATAAACATAGGCGTGGAATCCTTCTCTGATTCATTATTTTCATCAGCAACGGTCTCACTTACCTCAATTTCTTCTTGACTTTCTTGCGGCTTGTCTTCTGTTTCGTCATCACCAAAATCACTGAAATTTCCTAAATCGTCAAACATCTTCGCAAGGTCTCCTGTCTTGGCAGAACTTCTTCCAGTGGAAGTTTCTTCTATAGGCCCCTCATCATTATTTTCTTCGTCTGCGTTACTACTTATTACCACTCTTTCCTTAGGCTCCTCCTTTTCGAGCTTTCGACTCTTATATTGGTAACCTGTAGATTCATCACTATGTCTTTTGGCTGTCTTTCTGGGCACATAATTACTAATTGGTGTAGTAGATTTGGAAGGCTGGATCTTTCTTGAAACATAGGATGATGATATACCTGACAGTCTCATTACTTTAGGTTTGCTGTTATTGGCTGGTGCAGGAGTAGCTGCGACGGCAGGTCTGGATTTCGTTGGAACTGGTACTTTCGGCACCGCTACCACTTCTTTGACGTTTGCACCTCGTATCATTCCATTTTTGTAGTAATCTTGTACTTTTTCATACACCAGTGGATGTTGCAATTCCTCAAACGCTATTTCTTGAGTAGTAAATTCGCTAGTTTGCAATGTCAAACAGTAGACATGAATTGTGCTAATCGACTGGAAAACCTTCATGTCTTCTTCTAACTTGGATTCATCTTTAGATATTTTGATAAGAACTCCTTTTTCTGATTTTCCTGTTATGATGAAAGACGCCGATAACCGTTCCCTATTCTTGCTGTAAAACTCTTCTAGCAAGGTCTTTGCATAGTTGGTGTGAATTCCCAAGCTTCTGGATAAAGTATGATACGTAACAAGTTTTTCGTTCTTGAATAGTTCACTGGAGATCTTTTCTACTTCTGACTGCGTTGCTTCCATCGTCATAACTGTCCAGCCAATCTTGCCGTCTTGAGGTCTTCATACGAGATTAAATCGCGTCGCGTAGTACGTCACGTGCTAATGTGATGTAAGGGTTACTTACCACTACCCATAATCATAGTCGGCCAGGATAGAGGCAAGAAAACATGTTATACCCATTTCAAATTCTTATTAGTAGCATACAAATATATATTTCATTCATTTTTATCATTACCTATTCTTTCTAGTAATAATTGTATCATTTTATATCTCTTGGCTGTTATTTTTCTCAAGTACATGGAGAATCTTTATCTACATACTTGGTAATATCTGCAGTCATCCATGACCCTAAAGAAAAATCGTCCTCGAAGAATAGCGGTCCCATAAAATTAATCAGCTTCTTCAGTATGAGAGGTTTTGTCCGCATTGTATTCAAACTAGATGGACTTCTTTTTTCCTTATATATATCTAAATGTGCTCTCTTAATAAGTTGCCCACATCGGAACGCGCACCGAAGAATGGGTGCAAATTACTCTCGTCTCTTGGCAAATGTATACATGGTATCCCAAACCACTTCCACGCGAGTGCTTTTATTCCAGCCCATGTTCAGCATTAGATCTTCGACAAACTTTTCAGCGATATCGTATTTCGATCCATGGTCTTTCATCCAGCTATGGTATGCGCTCCAGCTCTTGACGTATTCCAAGAATTGATTCATGGTGATGGTTTTCTTGATAAGTAATTGGGATTCTGTTTCCCCTAGCGGATCACCATTTGAATCCACAAGATACTCCTTTCTGGCAACATCATAGAACAAGTCTTTTGGTACTTCAATTTCCTTCATCAAGGTTCCCAAATAATTATGACCTGGTTGTTCGTAGTAAGGACCCATCCACTTTTCAAACGAGTCACTGGGGTTTGTCTCTATTGACGAATTCCAGCAATAGTTTCTATATATCTCATTAGCCTTGGGGTACCCAATAAATATAGGGTCCTTGTAAAACCAATAAGCTAATGTGCCGTGCGGTTTAAGGACTCTGGCAGATTCCCTGAAGAATTTGGCGTGGTCAACCCAGTGACAACACTCAGCCCCGGTAATAATATCAACAGTGGTGCTTTCTAAGGGTAACGATTCAGCGTATGCTTCGACAAATCTAATGCCGTCAGTCTGGGTACGAGAGTCTGAGTTGCATTTATCAATCATTACAGATGAAGGATCGGATCCCACTACCTGATTGAAGTATTCTTTAATCTTAAAGGCTACGAAGCCAGATCCTGTACCGATATCGACTGCCAATTCCTTCTCACCATCATGGAACGCAATTAGCGCATCGTACAAGCTTTGAGGATAGGTGGGTCTTGCATTTTCGTATTGCTTCGCATCAAAGGTTGCTTCGGAGTAGGTAGCCATATCTTGTTACTGTAGGTATGGTAATAAATCTACCGTAGAGCCCCATTTAAATACAAGGCAGGCTCGCTATGGGGTCCCTAAACAGGCCCGGTACCGGTCTTCAAGAGATGATTACGTAATGGAGATATAAACCAGAACAAACGAACCAGGGACAAGAAAGGCACGCCAAGTAGCGATGAGTCAGCCCAGCAAGACGGATGGAGATGGAAAAACCGATTCCACGTCATTTGCCAGTATTCTAGCTGGCGTTAAGCGTATGCGAGAGCAATATGGTGCTGAATCAGAAGTTAACTCTGGTCCACTGCCAGCTTCAAGCACCCCACCTAATTTACAACCTCAACCATTGATGATCCCGGCTATTCCAACTGTTTCAGAAGGTGTGACCAGTCGAGAAAATGAAACCATCAAGTCTAAGACGTCCCAAATTACAATGGATGGAGTGAAAAGGACGCGGACCATGCTTCTTTCGTCAACAGGCATGCCCAAGCCAAGAAGCTCAACGCTGCCATCCACGGGCCAAACTAATGCTAGGCCGATCACTGGACGGATGATGGGACCGTCAGACATTCTTGTTAACAAATCGCAAACAGGGAACCCTTTACTAAAAGAGTCGATGATGAAAACGACACCATGGAAGTTTGATTCAACCATACTTTCTGATTATTACATCAACCCCAATCTACAAATTCTCTTCTTATCCTTGAAATATCACAAGTTGAGACCCGAATATATCTGGCAACGTCTCAAAAAAATAAATAAGGGTTCATCTATAAGCGAAACAAGAAACGACCGAAATCTTCGGATACTTTTAGCAGTAGTCGACATTGATTCACACCAGGACGTTATACGATCGTTGCTGGATTTCTGTATCAAACACGATTTGACAATGATATTGGCTTGGTCGTTTGAGGAGGCCGGAAACTACGTAGTCTTTTGCAAACAGCAGGACAATTTGCCGGTGATTAAGGCTACCCAGAATATTCGGGGCATAAAAGGTGTGGATTATAATTCGAACGTGGTTGAGGCCATGACAAGTATACGACTGGTAAACAAAACCGATGTTTCTAATTTATTAGCGAATTGTAAATCAGTAAAGAATATCGTGTTGAAAAGTAGTCGGGGTGAAGAAGATGGATTGGGCAGCATAGGAGGACTAGGAGCCACGAAACTTCGAAACATGAAGCTGGTCTTCCTGGAACCGTTTATTTACAATAAACAATATGACGAGATGTAGATGAAGCTTAGTCAGACTTGCTGTTTGGCCAAGTTGATGAAATTAATCTGGGAGACGAACGCTTTCTACAAAGAAGTTATTGCAGTACGTTATATGATTCAGTCAACTGTTTCGACAATAGCTAAAGCTTTTGAAGCATATAATTCGACTATTCGGATAACATTAGTCTCAAACCATTTGCCTCCAACGGATTGCGTGAAATTCATCACTGAAACCTGTTCATCACTAAATCAGCTCAAAAGAAATTACGAGGATTGGTTACTTGCACCATTTATCCACTTTCAATATGGCTTCATATGCTCATGTGTAATCTATAACATAGTTACTACATAGGTCTATAACGTCTTCATCTATTACTTACTTACTTACTATCTAAGCCTCTTGTCCCTGTTGCTTCTCATACTCCACCATCTTTTCTCTCAACACCAAGTTGACTTTGTTCAACTGATCGTTTTTTCCCACCAAAATCTCCTTCAATTTCTGTCCGTCTTCCGTCAACTTCTGAATCTTAGTTTCGTACACGGCCTGGGCATCTTTGGCATTCTTTTCTACAAAGTATCCCGTACCAATATCGACCAAGTATTCATTGTTCTTGACAATATTTCCTGGCAAGTACAAAGAACTAGTTAATGGAACCAAAATCTCTCCGTTTTGCTTGCCGTCCTGTACTCTCTCCAAGTTCTCTATACTTCCAATACAGTCTTTAAGCTTGGCTTGGGCAGTTTGTAACGCCTGGAGCGATTGTGTAAAATGCTGTACTTCTTGATCCACTTGTCTGCGAATATCCACAAGCTGCTGCGGCTGAAGCTTGTGCAAGTCGATATGATGAACTTGTGACATAATGGTGGTTAGGTTTCTAGTGAAAAGTCTGTGTGATGGTGATCAATTGTGCCAACGAGTTTCCAGTGCGGCGCGCGACCTGGACTGTTTGGCGGGGGCAAGTAGTAAGAGGCTAGGACGTAAGCTAAATCCAAAGATGGGAAATGACGGCGGGACTATAGCCAAGAGAAAGGATCTACTCTCTTTATATGATAAAGAAGACCAAGTCCCTATAAAAGGAGACGATCTGGAAGGATCTTTACTTGTTACTTGTGCCATCTCATCGCTTCCCCTCTACAATAAGACCAAACAAAGTGCGCCGGTGGTAGGCGACTACAAGGGAAACTTGTACCTTAAAGAGAAGGTTATTGAGTATTTAATACAGAGAAAAAGCTCTGGTGAAGAACCAGACAAATCCTCTCGGTGGAATCATGTCCGGAGCACCAAGGACTTAATCGACGTCTCTATCACCTGGCATACCGATTCCCAAGATAGTGGTGTCATCGAGTGTCCTGTCACAGGGGAAACGCGGCTCCATAGCTATTCGTATCTACGTCCATGTGGCTGTGTCATATCTTATAAAGTGCTTCAGGAAATGGGACGAGATTTGAAAGCTTCCAACCAAAACCCAGTGCAAAGCAATTGTCCTAGCTGCAATGTCGAGTTCTACTTTAACTACGATATAGTGATTCTTAATCCACTTAACGTAGAATCCACTGCTAAATTCAACCTTGAGAACTACAGGCATGTAAAACTAATGGGACTTACGCACTCTAAGAAACGGAAGTCGAAGGGGAGCCTGAAGGGAAGCCTGAAGCTGGCCAAAAAGCAGAAGATCAACACTTCTGAACAAAATGATGCTACAAGTAATGAATAAATAATATATAGGTAAATGCACTAAATGATGAAGAATTATGCTATAAGAATAATTTAAATGCTTATAGTGCCCAGTATGAATACATTTGATACTTCAGCATTATATACTTATAATATAGCATAAGTCTTGCAACCACGTTTATTTCTTGTCTGGGCTCATGAATTACCTGTATATCTTTAGAGTCCTAGGATGCTATTCAACATCCAATTAGTCACATTAATCTGACACAGTGATAACCCAGTGATAACACACGATCATTCTATCGGCAAAATCATCAAGCTATTTCTCCTTGACAAAACTACTCAACGGCCTCAGATATGCCACCTCTACATCCACTTATTATAAATTTTATATTGGACTATGTACATGATCATCAAGCAGTTACTAATTATCTTCTTCCTTCTTACGTGATTCGTCATACTGTTCCTTGTGGAATGTCAACTTGTCTTTGTTCATTCTGGCATAGTCCGAGTTGGCCCAGATGTTGAACGAGATACTTCCCACACCAACTAAACAAATTCCAACCAATCCAAGTACGGTCACACGGTGCACAACATCGGTTGCACGAACACTAAAGGGGAGTCTTTCAGGCATTATTGTCTCTGTATAGTTACCGGCCTCTGAAATCATCTGCTTTTGTTGAAAATGTATTTGGAAACGACGGTCACGTGGCGCGCTGGGCTAATACAGACGTATATTATTCTAATTGATACAGTAAAATACATAGAAGGACCATTAAATTAGGTACTTGAGCCACTTGCTATCTATCAAACCTTCCTCAATCAACGACGGATTGGCGTACACGGTTTCAGGAAGCCAGTGGCTATTGTAAAGACGGAAAATGTTTTGCTCCACCGAGTTCTCTTTTGGCTCAAGGATCTCTGCCACAATATACTCAAGTAATTCATTGGCTGTAAGATTCAAAGGACTGACAAACTCCAGGTTTTTGGATATGGTGGAAGAAAGGATCGAATCCGTCAAACTACCAAGCGCATGGTCAAATTTTTCCGGCTCAATGTGTCCGATTGGGAGCTTGTAGTTTTCACTTGGATTGATCGAACTTACGGGAATTGGCTTGAGGGCCTCGTAGTTTCCTACGTCTATATTAACCGAGAATTGACGTGGTTGTATGCCCTTTATAATGAACTTTTTCTTGGGCGGGTCGTTCATTACCGGTTCAAGATTGACCACCATTGCTTCAGAATTTGGAAACGCATGAGACACGTTTTTGATAAAGTCGACTGCTGGTAGAAGTGATCTGTATTCCGGGTGCAGCTTGCCTTCTGTGGAATCCCAGATTTCTTGGAATTGCTTTTCGTATGCTTTCCAAAGTGAAATCTGTGTCACTTCGCCTGGAATAACATCCGCCGATTCGGGATTGCTGGCTACTTGATGAGTATAAGGTTCGTAGCAGCATCTCAACCATGTCGTTGCTCTTAATGGTTCAGGGAACCTCACGATCAAACTATACAAATCGACCGGTAATTCTGGTAATGCCGATGGAACTCCCGAGAAGTGTGATCTTTTGGTCAAGTTGAGTTGAGATATTGGCCGAAAGTTGGAAGTGTCATTCAACGGTAAGTTTGTGACAATAAGAAGGGGAAGTTGTTTGACTAAAGTATTGAAGTTGGATTTGCTGCTCTTGAGCTGTAACAAGTATTGCAATCTGAAGTGTTGGGAGTGTTTGACCGACGTAGGATAATCAGGATGTAACGCCTCGGAGTACAAGTACAGTTTCAAAAACTCCAATACTGTAAATGACAACTCACCATCGTTGATTAGGAGAAGCTGTATGTACGTCTCAAGGTGGGTGTCTTTAATCGAGTCAATACAATTGTTAGGAACTCTTTCCACCGCTATGCTGTCATCGTCTTGTTGGTCTTGGACAAGATCGGCCGACCCTGCATTTTCCTTAAAGTTCTTATCACGTATGATCAACAAATGTGACAAACACTTCAAACAGCTAATAATTAAGGTTTTATCCTTAGTAGTCTCCGAAGCTTTCAATAACGTATTGAACAAGGCATCATTCTTGGTGTTGTCAATGTAGTAGCACGACAACGGCTCCAACAAATCAAGCAAATACGACAAAGCCTCTCTAAATTGATTTTCATATTCCTTAAGTTTATAAGTTTGAAACGATTCTTTGTAGAACCAATTGAATAAGAACTTCAATGCTTCAATCAAATTTTTCTTCAATGGTTTGATTTGGGAAAGCCACTGTTGGTTGGCAAGATCCTGGGACAAGTTACGAAGCGTAAGCAAAGCATCCAAGCTAAATGCAAGTGACGTTTGGTTTAACTTGGGTGCAGAGGCATCCGACAACGAGTGATAAGGACGAATGAAGTACTTGATAAGCTCGTGGCCAACAAACGGTAAATCTTCCAATATGATCGAAGGGTGTACTGAAACACGGGTCAAAGTGCTTAACGCCCATTTCACTTCTGATTCTATACCACACTTCAAAGACATCAATATTCTGTCGATATCTTCAACACCTCTGTGATTAAAGCCAATAGGGTTGGAGTAGCCATAGGCACCACTAAATCCATTCGCACCATATCCATTAGAATCTCCTCCCAAATTAGTAGTGTTACGTGATGACACACTTATAGGAACGATGCCGTTACTCATGATTAAAGCTTATATGCCAATATGCTTAAGATGCCAAAAGTTGTTTTGAGAATCGTTTCGAATTTGATTTTTAATTTTTTGGTGAGAAAAACTCGCGTCATAACAAATCGACAGACATGGAAAGATGGGTTGGATGAGGGAAGTAAGAAGTATCTGACCTGGTTATCTGGATTGTGTTCTTTGTATAACTGGGACGTTTGTTGCAATGACTATTCTGCGGAGTATTTGGTTTGCGTCTAGGTTGCCAGAGACAGAGTCTACAACTCGTGAGTCCGAATTGGGGGGACCAACAGTGAATTTTCCCTTGCATCTGCTGCCTGCTACTTTTGATTTCTTTCGTTTAAATAAAAAAGTACTTACTGATTCAAATGCATATTTCAATTTGTAGATTCTCGCTCTATTCAATTTAAAAATGATTATATAACTAAACCTTTTCATTGGAACCATCGCTTTCTATCGCGGCATCGATTCTCAGTACCCCTTCTATCAGCTCAACGTCAGCGTCAACGTCAACGTCGACCGTCTTGCATGGTCCGTGGTAGATTTTATGTGCATACACATAGTAGTATACCAACGAAATTATCCAGACACTAGGTGTGATTACACAAGTATAATTCATACTATTTTTATCGGGGTACCTCGCAGCAGGAAACATTACCATAAAAAACGTATAGACAATAAAAATTGTTGACGTCCATCCCACCACTGGGCTCCAGAACTTACCCAAGTAAAAGCTTCCAGGTTTGAATTTGTCCCTGCCAAAAGTCAACCTCAAGAATGTTGGAGTCCCCCAGGCAACATAATTACCTGCAATATACAATGTGAATAAGGCGTTTGCAGCCACATTGCCGATCAACACAAGCAAGCCAATGATAATAGAAGAAATACCCCCAAACCATACTGCATTAAGAGGCACTGAAAGCTTTTTGTTGACTTTTTTGATCCACCAAGCGAACGGCAAGCCATTGTCTCTGGCAAAAGCCCAAATCTGGCGTGAAATAGCTGTCAACGTAGAAGCTCCCATTAAAAACTGAGCAAAAGCAATAAGTGTCATGAACGCAATTGTCCATTTCTTTCCAAGACAATCGTAAATGATCTGAGCCATGGGAAATCCGAATTTTGTGCCTAAGTATTGGGTTTCAAAATCATCAGTTTGCATGCAGAACATCGTCATAACCAATATAATCGTTCCTAGTCCCCAGCAAGCACAAATCGAGCCCAAAATCCCGAAGGGGATGGTGTCTTCTGCGGATTTTACTTCTTCACTCACATGAATAACAGAATCAAACGCTCCAATTGTCCATATTGCTGGAAGCCAAGCTGCACTGACCTGAGTCCAACCAATCGGCCATTGCGAGTCATTTGAAAACTCTTGAAACACGAAATGTGCGGATCTAAAGTTACCACTAGCACCAATAGGCAATGCGATAAGAAACAAAGCAATTAAGCCAAGATTGACGTAAATTGACAATGACTGCAAATGCGCACAGTTACGAGACGAAAGACACGTAACGAGAATATGGAGGAAAACGCAGCCAACAAAAATACCGTAAGTTTTCGCATTTGTTATATTAAAGTCACCATCCTTGGCAACAACGACTATGGACAAGACCTCTTGAGCAAACCCATAATCGATAGAACAAAGGGCCCCAATAAGAGCAATTGAGTTTGTGTTTCCAATGACAAACGAAAGAACTGTTTTCATCCTCGGTGGTGCATAGAAATTGGTCCAGTAATATAACCCACCAGAAGTTGGCTGCGAAGATCCATTTTCCGCCATAGACACTCCAATGCACAAAATAAAAAATCCACTGATAACCCAACCCCACAACATTCCTGCGGGGCCGGCAATGATACCTTGGGAGAAGATGGAGGCGATACTAGGCAATAAACCCATGATGGAAAATGCAACACCAAACGCCTGTATCTTGGAGAATCTCCGTTTCAATTCTGGCTTGTAGCCGATTTGAGCCAAAAGCTCCTCGTCATTTTGAGTTAAAAGAGCGTTGATGTGTGGATGCTCAACGTTATGGGTGTTGTTGTAAAACAGCTTACTTGAATGTACTTGCTCAAGGATTTGTTCTCGTGAGAGTACTGGGCTTATAGGTGATGTCATCTGCCACAAGTGTTGGTACAAACCTGATGGGTTTAAGCCTACGTTGGAAAGTAAGATCTTTTTAAGCTCTTTAATAACGATCCGATCATTTCTAATTATGTTCGGTGGGTGAGTACCCTATCGATTGCAATCCTTTGTACCTAATCTATTAGACGGGTTTCCTTTCCTAATGTGTCATGATAAGGTCCTACGCGCATGCGAAGCTCAAAGGGGTATTCCGCTGTGAGACCCTTTACGAATGAAAGATAACGCTTTCTGGGCGCAGATCGCAAGTGAGGGCACAAGCCCTAGCCATAGTATCCGCACCCACGCCAGATCGTGCGCCCACCTACAATAGTGCCTGAAGCCCAAAAGTGTCCGGGTAATCAAACGATGGCCTGCCCTAGTTGGTGCGAGCACTATATGCACTCCGCATTGAGAAAATTTTATTTTCGCTCGAATATAAAGATGACTGAAAAGTTCGCAATATTAATTTGTAGTTGAATTCATCTAACAAAATGGCTACGTATGTATGCCCCTTTACCATCCTTGACTCAACACAATAAGTACTGCTCTGTACAACTTGTATTGGATTGTTTCTAGTGATGATGATTGTGAATATAAAACATGTCTTTTGACTGTTGTACCCATACTCTCTCGAGTAATGGATCTAAATGCCGTGGGAAAGCCAGATTGTCTTGCAGCTGAATTTCAATATTCATCTATCTTCGTTATTAGCCAATGCCTGATACATCTGTTTTCCTCTGAGTATTATATTGGAAATGTTTTCTAGTGGGGAATGGAATGAACTTGGCTGTTCAGTTCCATGTCCAAATATAAGCCTTTCCGGACTATATAACCACCTGAACTTTTCTGTCATTATATATATCAGGAGGGACGCATATTGTGTTGCTAGAAAGAAAATCGAACTGATTATCTAGTGGCGTATACTAACATTTTCATAGCACTTTAAAACCAGAATCCTTGATCAAAAAGGAAAAGGCTCAACAAAAGATTGCTGAAGAACGTATTGCCGCTAAGGCCGTTCGTCAAGCTGTATGTATACCGATTTAATAAGGAGACATGATTTTTGAAGATGCAAAACAACCACCAGTATATGACTAGCCAAAGGCGATGTTGTCTATCAATTAACCATCTTTCGGGACTGAGAAAATTTATCTCCTTCAAAGATTGAAGACTTTAAAATACTAACTATTACAGGCTGC
The DNA here is from genome assembly GCA_030575035.1 of Suhomyces vadensis. Taxonomy (NCBI): domain Eukaryota; kingdom Fungi; phylum Ascomycota; class Pichiomycetes; order Serinales; family Debaryomycetaceae; genus Suhomyces; species Suhomyces vadensis. Next base: position 378,733 of record JAJMGK010000004.1, on the reverse strand, counting down.
CAAGGAAAAGAGACAAGTCATTCACGACAGAGCTGCTGCTTACCAAAAGGAGTACACTGATGCTGAACGTTCTGTCATCAAGGCCAAGAGAACTGCCAAGGCTGAAGGTTCTTACTACGTTGAAGCCCAACCAAAGTTGGTTTTCGTTGTTAGAATCAAGGGTATCATGAAGATCCCACCTAAGCCAAGAAAGGTTTTGCAATTATTAAGATTGACTCAAATTAACGCCGGTGTTTTCGTCAGATTAACTAAGGCTACTGCTGAATTAATCAAATTAGCTGAACCATACATTGCTTACGGTTACCCATCTTTGGCTACCATCAGAAAGTTGATCTACAAGAGAGGTTACGGTAAGATCAACAAGCAAAGAATTGCTTTATCTGACAATGCTATCATTGAAGCTAACTTGAAGGCTTACAACATCTTGTCTATTGAAGACTTGGTCCACGAAATCTACTCCGTCGGTCCAAACTTCAAGCAAGCTAACAACTTCTTATGGCCATTCAAGTTATCTAACCCTAACGGTGGTTTCAGAACCAGAAAATTCCAACATTTCATCCAAGGTGGTGATACCGGTAACAGAGAACAATTCATCAATGCTTTAGTCAAGCAAATGAACTAATTTCTTTAGTTTCGGGTTTCAATTGGTTTTTTTTTTGGTTTAACTCCTTTATTTCTTTTCTTTGAAGGGTTATGTAAATGACTGGGGTCTGTATATTTCACTTGTATATTTAATATAATCTTTCAATTTACTATGTTTACGTTTGCTATTGTATGAATGGGTAATTTTAGAAATTCCTGTACTGTAAGATTAATTAAGTATATCGATATTTGTACTTTAAGGTAAGGTACTACTTATTGTCCTGGGGACTATACATTAATTACAGACTCTATATTACTTTTCGCGAAAATACTAAGCATTCTGTATCCATTCCTCTACGCTATACATCCAATACTCTAGCCATTCAATCTCCTTCCACCACTCAAGTGTGTTGCGGGTGCCAAACCAGCTGGTTCCATAATCGTCATACACATATATTGTAGAAGTAGACAGTCCCAACATTCCCCATATGGTATAAAAGATTACCTGTAATACGTTGGCCAATATTATGGCAGAAAGTAAGAGGGTCGCCACGTTTAAAATTACCATCCCCACATTCCTGGTTTCCTGTTTATAATTAAAATACGCATAGTATTGCTTTAAAAATGGCAAGTTAATAATAAACTGTTTCAATTTATCATTTTTGGTGCCTTCTATTTTGAAATCTCGATCCAAAGTCAGTTTCATATCGAACTTTTGTCTAAGCTGATCGATTAGCTGGTCCTGTATGTTGATGTTCTGGATCATTTCGTTCAATTGTAGTCGCTTCTGCTCATCTCTGGTTTTTGACTGAGCCAATTCTTTTTGATAATCTCGGCACAATTTGTCCAAATTCCTTATGATTCTTTCTCGTTCGAGCAGTCTCTTGGACGACTTATCTGGTCTATGGGAGATTTGTAATTCTAAGTTACCGATATAGCTCTTTAAACTGGAGACTTCGTCTTTCAAATCCTGGACTGTTTGCCGGGTATTCGCTACCTTTTCATATTTGGAAGTGTAGGCGTGATTTTCAAGTGGGGAATAAGGTGGTGATAATGGTGGAAGGCTTTTAACCGGCTCCTCGGTGGAATTATAAGGGTTTGACGTTGGCTTAGGATGGTGACGGAAGGATCGAAATCGGGCTCTTAATTCCGATGCTGTGATGGAAAATCTTTCTCTTAGAAACACCTCAAAGCTGGGGAAGTGCACTAGACGAATCAAAAACTCTTTAACTTCTCTCTTGTACACTTTCATCAGTGGCGTACTCTGTATCAACAGGTCCAATAACTTGAGTTCAGCTGGAACAAAGAGCGACAGGATTTGCATTGACGATTCAAGTTCCAGTATAAGGCGCAACACCTGTGTCACATAGATACTTTCTACTTTGCGACCATTGACTACCAGATCCCAACATTCATCTATTATTTCGTCAACCGTGTTGTCCATGCTCATTGCCGATTGCACCAGTTCAAAAGATCGAAAGTTTCAAAACGCGTCGGTTTTTATCATCTAGATCGAATTTAAGGACCAGAAAGGGTATCGAATATTTGTGTGCGGGCCATATCGTAGGTGCAGGCCCCGCTGTGCGCTCTCTAATGAAATTAGATGCTGCGGATGAAGAGAAAATTCTAATCATTCTATTACTATTATTATTATTATCATTATTATTATGTATAGGTAGGTTTTATGTAGCAGAGGGATTGTTGGATTGAATGGCAGCACTGTCTGGTATAGTAACAGCAGATGCAGTGTGAAATGGAGTGAGAGCCGGGTCTACCATTTCATTGTTGTCGGACATTGCCGAATTAAAGTTCTTGTGGTTACTCATATTTGTACCTAGTTCAATTGCAATCGCATTTGCAGCTTTCTGCGACGAATCGCCAAAGTTTATGGCTTCATTGGATACATTGGAATGGTTCGAAACGTCTGGTCCGACTTCATTGGTAACTTCTGAAGCGTCATTTATTAGTTCGGTACTCTGTCCATTGGAAAGTAGATTGAAATCCTCTTGGTACTCATTCGGCCCACCAAGTGATTTGGATGCCGCTTCTAGTGCAAATATAGCTTCAGGGGCCAATTCAGCGACTAATTCCTGTTCTTCCCTTGTATCAGGTGCCGAATCCTTTATATTTGTCTTTGATTCAGATTCCCATGATTGAGCTTGATGAATATCATTCAGTTCAACAGGACCAGTCGTTTCGATGTTCTTTGCAGAATGCTGGAAGGTTTGTTGCACCAGCATTGCTTCCAGAGTTGGAATTTTTGGTGCTGACACTTGTGGTAGTTGAACCGTTGATTTTTTTACTTGAATTGCTGGTATTGACTCCTCTGGTACGGCTTCTGGTACAGCGTCTGGCACAGCGTCTGGCACAGCGTCTGGTACAGATGTTTCTTCAATTAATTGCGGCTTCGGGAGTTTAGCTTCTTCTTCTCGCAATACCTTAATCAACTGCTCCAACAAATCCTTAAATATAACACCGCTTCCGTAGAGCTTTCTCAAATAGAATCGATAAAGATCAACTTTAAATTCCACCAGTTGAGTTCCACTCTTCAATGTATCTATGTTCTGCTTCATGAGTTCGTGGTTTTTATCAAGCTCCTCACACAATTGTTGGAGTACGTTCATTTCGTTTGAACAATAAACTTTAAGTTCCCTTCCCTCTCTCAACATCTGATGAACTAAGTCCAGACTAAGCTGCTGCTTCAAATAATCATCCTCGGATTCTTGTGATTCAAGTAGCTTACATACTGGACATGTGTAATTATCGTCGTCTCCTTGGTCTTCCTTTTCGTTGACGCATACAATGTGGTACCATTCGTTACATCTATCGCATTCTATCATTGTCCCAAATTCGTATTCACGACAATTACAGTAGAATTTTGGGGATACTTCCACAGATTCGTGCTCATCGGTTTGATTACGTGGTTCTGCAAACTTGTACAAGTATGATGATGAGATCTCATGTGTATCTTCTGTTGAGTAGCTAAATGCACCTTTACTTGAAAACTGGTACAACTTTTCAATAAACCTTCCATCCAACGTCAATTTGGGATTTAAATCTTTTCTCGGAATGTCTTTTACGAGTGTAGTAGTAGGTTTGTTGTCCCTGATAGTGTCCCAACATACAAAGAGCCATTCTTCAGCCTTGAATAAATGGCTTATAACTTCGGCCAAATTCACTTTGAGACCTGATTCATTCAAATTGACTTGAAGCTGTCTGATTTCATAATGGCTAAACGCTGGGGGGTTGCAATCTTGTGATCTTATTGCCTCCAAATATTCTTTGAAATCTTGGATCAACTTGGAATTTAAATGGACTCTTGAAAGCTCTTCATAATTTTTTCCCGTCAAAAATAACTTCTCCGCTTGGAATTTTTCAACGAAAGTATTTAGCTTATCCATGTTTATTTCTTCAGCAGATTCATACTTTAGGAATTGATTAATCTCCTCATCAAATTCTTCACTTTGGTTAAGAATCTTTTCGATACTGACTATCTTTTCAATATCCTTTTCGCTTAATATCGATAATGCCTGGTTGAAATACTGGCGTAAGTTGTCCAAAGTGAAAATCTCTTTTTTATCGTTAAATGGGTCATCACCTCTCTCAATTAATTTGAAAGTTTCTAGCCACTTAAGACGGTCTCGGATTCTTCTTAAAAATGACAACGAAGGAATTTCAATTCCAAAACTCTCTCCGAGGTCTATCAAATCATCTAAATCTTTTACGGGTCTCGATTTTTTACCTAATAGTATTCGAGTTGCTTTATCAAAGTTCTCTATTTCTCCTTTGAATTCCAATATCTGATCAATTTCAAGACACGAGAAATTAAGGGTTGGAATTCGTTCAATAAGTCTCACTAAATCCTTGATTCCTTGTGACTTTTGAGTATCGTTCCCTGATCTAATTCTCTGCTGATGTTTAATAGCCAACAAATTTTGACATTCTTCTATAAACTGATTGCAATCACTAATGAAGAATCGAAGATTTTCAATATAACCCCTAAATTTATTAAGTTCGTTCATTTTAATCTTCCGTTCTTCGTCGGCAGCAGAGCCCCCGGTTCCTCCAACCACAAAATTAGCCGATGAAATTGCAGAATAGATTCTCTCACCCTCCACAAGTAAACTCTTGTATACTTTGAGAGTAATTTCTGTATTTGAAATCATTAACTGTTCGTACTTTTGAGTCCACTGCTTATAATCAATAGAGTAAGCAGCCAAAATCTTGGAGAATGTCTTCAACTTTTCGTCTGAATACATCACTTGTAGCTCAATCTTGAACTTTTCAAAATCAATGACCTTTCTTTTGTAGTGATCTAAAAACGATTCCAAGGATAATATAAAAGTCTGTTTGGCAGCCAAGTCGGTCAACACAATCTTGGACGGGAAAGTATTCGCAAACTCGTCGTCAGAAACAAATTCTTCATTGTTTGAATCATTCGAACTTCCATTCGCCATTCCGGTCTCTATACTCGTTTCTTTCGCCACGTTCAAACCTCTAATTTCATTTCTCAATTCGATTTCTAATTTATACATTTCATCGTAAATTTCTCCGACCTTCCGATGAACTTGAGAATTGAAACCAATACTTTTTCCAGAATCGTATAATTGAATTAAGTTTACCAACAACTTGAATGTCAGAAAGTTGGGAAGAATTCCTTGTTTGGAGAGCCATTTTTCTCCTTCTATTGCATATGGCAACCAAACTTGACTTGTAAAGTTGACCTCTTCGCTGAAGTTTAAACCGAACGACAAAGTCATGGAATAAGTTTTAGGAGGCTTAATAATGAATTCACCTGGTCTTTGTATAGTTGAAGTGTACTTGATACCTCGTTCTGTCAATAAAGTAGGAGTGATCAAAAAGTCCTGATTATATCGAGTCTTTTTCTTTCTAAGGTCAATTAGCTTTTGAAAGTTTGGATTCGAATGGATGAGTCGTTGTTCTTGAGATGGATTGATCATGTTTTCAAGCGAATTGACTAGCGTGTCATATTCAAGCCCCCCTATACCAGTAAGGGTGCTTATAATGGCTTCTTTCGTTCCTATTTCGCCGCCCGTGGTGTCAGACTCGTCAAATTCCATTAACTTGATTAACTCTTCTACCTCCCAGTTATCATTGTTTACGCTCATTCTATCTTTGTTAGTTTCATTAACTTCAAACAATAATTGCTCGAATTTTTCGAATTCCAGTTCGGGGATAAAGTACCATTTTTTGCAAGCACCGAAGAACTGATAATTTATCAACTGGGTAAAATGGTCTTCACATTTCCAGTTCTGAGTACTGAAAGTCATTCCTATATTGATCCTTGTGTTGGTGAGGTCCTGGTTATTAAGATCAGTGTCTGACAATGCACCAAATAGAGAATTGGGAAGAACGGGAAGGTTGTGAAGGTTCCAAGGGTTCATGGCCGACTGAAGTATGTTGGAAATATAATAGTCTGTATTAAACAGATCTACATCATTCGGAGGATTAGGAGGAACACTATTAAATACTGTCGGTGAATCCTTATTGATTGGCACATTTTGACTGGCATTTATAGAATTTCCATTGAGATTTTGCTGTGGAATTGCTGGTTCAGACATGTTGAATATCTTGGTGGGTGATGCGTTGATGGTAAGATTATTCAAGTTATTCTTGTAGTTTGTTAAGTCATCACCAATTCTCACAAAACCCGAACCATGGATTAACCCAAGTAAATTTTCCCCGTGTTCTAGCTCCAAGCCATCGTTTAACAAAGGATGGGAGTTCTCGTTAAATACAAACTTCCAATAAAGTTCTTCGTACTTATCAAATTTAATGAAATTTCTTTCTGGAATAGGCATGTTTGCTTCGTTGAAGTGGAAAAAACTAGGGTAATTGGAAGAAACCTTATTGAAGTAAGCCGTATTATGCTGGATAATAAACTCTTGGAACTTAAGATCTTTTTCCATGAATTGTCTCATGGTATATATAGATGCGATTTTGGGCACTGATTTCAATCCATTTTCGTCTTGGTACGAGTTGTGCAGCGACGGGGAATCCGTAAGCATGTGAGATAACGCATGATTGAGCTGGTTCTGAGGTAAAATGGGCGATTCGATTATCTCCGACGATTTCTTGACCTTTTTGTTTGAATCATCTAGTCTGGCTGCAAACGAAATTGGAGGCTTAATATCAATTAAATGTGGAGTATTGACTAATATACCTTTAGAGCCCTTAGACTGTACAGATCTCAGAAATTGGCTTGCTGAACCTATTATTAATGGGCTTGACATACAACGACGTTTCGACTCCCTGGACTCCGAGGTGTCATGCAGACGTTTACCGAACTTTCCTGACTCTTGATTCCTATTTTCAGCTTCACCAATTTCAGCTTCATGTTTTTCAGCTTTACCACTGTTAGCTTCGCCATTTTCAGTTCCACGATTATCAGTTTGATTGACTAGGCCAAGAATTTCCAAGCTGCGTTGGCCTAGCTCAAGTTCAAATGGATATAATATACGTTGGTATGAGGACTTCAAGGAACTACTCAAGCTAGTCATTATCTTTCCTTTGTATCCGAGTTCTCTGCCTATCTGGGCCCAAAGCTTTTTGTTGATGACCTCCACGAAGCCTCCTCGTATCACTACCGATCTGAAAAGCTTGTATAAGTCTATAGGTCTTTTGTCAATCATTGGTAGTTTTACAAGGAATGATGGTACTCGTTTCTCTTTTGGTACAGGTATATCATCTTCAGTTTTGAAAGTACTGTCTGTTGGTTCTTGCTTGATTTCTGGAGCTTCTGACAACACTTCTTGAGTGGCTGATTCAGAAGCTGCATCCAGTTTTATTTCATTGGGAGCACCAGCAGAAATTTCGGAGCTCACCGGAGGTCTTTCCTCGTTAATTTCAGATTCAGATGCAGATATAGATGTCTCTTGGGTTTCTTGAGTAGGAGTATTGCCCGAGGGTGTCGAGACAGTTGTGATTTGAGGAGAATCTAAGCTCAGAAGAGCAGGGGAATTCAAGAGATTGTTAATAGAAGATGTGAATTGCTGTTGAGCAAATGGCTTGACCGTTTCATTAGAGCCTGTTTGGTCTTGGCTTGACGATAACAGCTCTGGGTTCGTCACGTCTGTCATTGCGTCTGCCGCAGTTGGTGTACCTATATCTTGGCTGGAATCCACGTTGGTTTCAAATTTGATGTGGAATTTCATAAGTTCGGTATGGAACTTTAGTCTGTTTTTGATTTCGTCCCGTGGTGAGTTGTACAACAATTTATTACTTTGAAACCAAAATAAATCCGAGTTTATTTGGAAGTTTGATCGCAAAAGATTGTCTTGGACGACAGGAATTTTGACTTTGATACCACCAGCCTTTTTCGCTTCTGAAAACACACTGTCAATGAATCTAATGGGGTCTTTTGCTTGGTTGTCATCTAGTTTGTAAGAAGGAACGGCAGTATTATCCACACTATCAGAAGTATGGGGCAAATCTGTCAAGAAAATCTTGTTGGGCAAATGGAAAAAATCCAAAGGAAAGTTGGCTTTAGTCTTCAGCTGGGGAAAGTTGTATGGATTATAGCTGATATTGGATTGTTGTCCATTGAATGCAACTTGACGATTATTCTTTACTAGCTGAAAAGTCCGAAGATCCGGAAGTGCAGTTTGGTTGAAAAACCTTGATGACTGTGGAAGCTTATAAGACTCTAATGCATCTGAATAAGTCGACATTATGCTGCGTATCGCTACCAACGGTATGGTATATCAAACTTCTGAGTTTTAGTAAGAGAAAAATTGAATTCCATATTGGACTGCACGAAGCTGCTGTACTGCAGACAACCCAAGCCGAGCCCAGGCGGAGAAAGTCAATTTAACAGCTTGAGAAAGGGGTTGGGTTCCGAATAGTGAGTCACTGTTGGGTGATCCAACGATGATGTGATCAATTATCTAAATATTGTCTTTTTTTTCCATTTTAATAAATTTATAGTTGTATTTGTAAGAAAGTTGCAAAATTCAAGAAATAATCTTAGTCATAAAAGAAAAATACAGTACAACAAAAATGTTACGAAGCTTATCTTAAATACCTAATTCAGTAATTTAGTAATTGATTTAAACAAAATAGCATTTTTGTAGCGGAAGACTTATGTGAAAACACAACAAGCGTTAGGTGCCGAAGTCCAGTCAAAATAAGACTAGTGTCTGAACAGATATGGTGCGAAGATGTGAAGATGTGTAGTGCATATAGTCAAGTACGAACATCAATAGAGCAGGACGAAGAACTAGCAACGCGAGAACAATAACGCAGCATTGTCCTGTATAATTAGCATGGGGTAAGTCTACGTGAATTTTTAATGTGGATATTTATTGCTAACCCGTAGCGAAACTAAAACTAACTTATTATACTTACAAGAAAATGGCGGCAACAGCAGCTAAACCAGCGACGGCACCAGCAGTGTTCTTGGCACCAGCACCTTCCCAGGTTTCAACTGGAGCAGTAGATTGTGGGGCTTCGGACTTGGATTGACACACTTCTTCGGTGCAGGTAGCAACTTCAGTCTTGGTAGCATGTTCGGTCTTAGTGATGACGGTTGGAACGATACACTCTTCTTCGATAGTAACGGTCTTTGGTTCAGTGACAGTGACAGTGGTTGGAGCACAAACTTCTTCGTGACACTTGGTGACAACAACATGGGTTGGCTCTGGGCAGTAGGTAGTGAAACCAGTGACAGTCATGTGGGTGGTGACAACGGTTTGGTTAGCAACAGCGGCCATGGCAATGGCAGAGAAAGCAACAGTAGAGAAAGCAGTGGAGAATTGCATAGCGAATGTATTGAGTGAGATTGATGATATTTAAAAAAGTTAAGAAGTAGGAGCTACCTGCCATTTATATACTAGATTCTCGGCATGCCTCATCTTCTCGTTCTTTGCAATTATTCCACTATTTGGTTAGTATTTGGTAGTAAGACTTTTTTGCAATCGATCTATTTTTGCAATTTCTGGTTGCGGCAACGCAACTTCCCAAACAGGAAGGTTCCGCTTCAAACCACATTTTTTTTTTCTGGGGGTTGGCAATTGTTGTTGGAGTCTTCGCAGGGTCGCACTCACTGGGTCGGCATTAACTGGTTCCAGGATATTTGTAGTGGGATATTTGGCAACTGCTGATGGCTTCAAGTGAGAGAAAATCAGCCACCCTAAGAGCGATACCAACCATAAAGTCTAATACAGCCCTTTCTGTTTAAAATACATCGATCGGCCCAGCCTCATTTTTAGTGTTGATGCCCCGATTATGGCCAAGTCTTCTTGGACGGTGTGGTAGTCCGCCCAGAATTTGGCCCGACAGAGCGCGACAGTACGCCCAGAAATTAGAGCTCCACCGCATCTAAAAATCTTCAATAACAATCGAATGACATATACTATTCTTTTATTTTGTAATTATAGCAATATTGTCAAGGACACCATCTCGTAAAAGGTTGGCGATTTATGCTAATAGTCTGTTGAATTCGCATCTTGGACTCTAAATAAACACAACAATAGATTAACTACAACAATTAACAATTACGATAGACGCTGTTATTAAAGCAACTATACAAACATAACATAAATAGTAGATCCGAGTCACTTCATGAATCATAATATTCTCTTCAGGTCTAGGTGCTAAAAAAATCAGGTTAGACCGAGATTGCTACATGAGAGGTACTAACTCCCTCCCTTCAAACACCAGTTAATCCAGATTAACTGAGGAAACAAACCAAAAATTCTAACTCGGCACACTTAGTTTGTTTCAGTATAACCCTCCAAATCGGCCTCCAAGTTGGTGAAGTCCAAATCGGAAATGTCAACTTGACCAAAGGTATTTTCTCCTGAATACAAAACGTACAAAAATCCGTCTTCATCTTTATGCTCTTCATAGATTGTGCTGATTAAAGCAGCAGTGGGTGGTAAAATGTCGTTAACAAAAATAAAAATGGCTTTTTCGCTAGGAAGCTTGATTCTCTTTCTAATCACATAAACAAATTGCCCAACCGATAAATCTACTGGGACCAAGTACTTACGCTTGTCGATTTCGGGTATGTCTGAGTTTTCAACCTTCTCACAGATGACAGGAACCCGATCGCTGAATCTTTGAGAGATTCTCGAAGCTTCGGCTTGTCTCTTTTCTACAATCATGTTAGTAATTTATGCAATTGCCGCTGGAATTCGGGAAATTAACTTACCAAAAGGATGTTCGTCTTTAAATTGTGATCTCATATTAGTTCTATAATGTTAGTATTAAAATCTTGTTCTATTTGTCCCCCTCTTTATAGAGCCCAGTTCGCCACCAGGGGCACCTCACCCCCCTGCGTGATCGCTTCTATCTTCGTCATAAGAGGGTCAATTCACTCACAAATTAGTAGGGTATACTTCGAAGCTTGTACGAACAGCCCCAGCGAATCTGCAGTCCGATTCTTTACTTACTATATATTATTCTGATTGATCGTGTTTCAATCCCTGTTATCAGTAGGGGCTACTCACTAAATGTTTATCATCTTATCGCACTCTCCCTGGAATTGTATGACAGGGGCGTGCGTGGCCCATCACGTGGGAGGAGGCCAAACCCACGCCACCACCGCGTTCGTTTGCGTGTCCGTGCACAAACAATTCTGGTGGTCCTTGTGAAACGAAAACGCCACTACCAAACGCGTTATGACTATTCATCTTCCATACACAATGTTCAGTTCAGTCCGTAACTTTTCATCTTCTATAATCAGACCTTCGTTTGCCAGAGTCCAATTGCTCGGAACCGTTGGAAGTGTCAATTTCAGGGAAACCAAAGATGGTGTGAAGTTCATTAACTATTCGCTCGCAGTCAACAGATACGCACCTAATGAAGAGGATAACAAGGCCACCGATTGGTTCAATGTATCGGTGTTTAACGAAACCCAGATTACCGCTTTTGAAAAGTTTTTGAAGCCAGGCGTTCAATTGTTTGTTGAAGCTGACGCAAGACAACGTTTGATCGAAAAGGATGCCGACACCAGATATACCTTGACTAGTTTAAAGCAAAGAAGTTTTGATGTTGTTAGGTACGCCAAGGCTACCGAGGATGTTGAAGCCCAAGAATGAATTAGGTAACTAATTATATATATTTAAGTACAACTACTTTCTATTCTAACTATTCTGTTTTACTAATATAAGTCTATGATACTGTTACCAAGTTCAAACAAATAGCCTACAGCCAATTTCACGTGTTCGCTCATGTGAACAAAATCAATTCGGTCAACGGTATCCAACTCAGTGTGAATCCACTCCGAGGTAAGATTAGCTTCACTTTCAGTCAAGAACGTAGATGGGTAACCGCGTTCAAGTGCAGCGGCATGGTCTGAACACGCGTAGCCACATGAAGTTTCATGGTACGGAATATCGTTGTACGTGTTGATAATCAATTTAATAAATTGGTTCAAAGGATCACTGACAAAATCCATCATCAATCCGAAGTGGGGCTCAATTCCATTTCGAATGGATTTTTCATTCGATCCGGTTTCATCCAATTGTAACATACCAATAACGGTTTCTCCACTGGCAGCATACTTGGAGAATATGTCGATTGAGCCTAGTAATCCTACTTCTTCAGCCAGATAGAAATGAAACTCTACCGTGTGGTGAGGTACAAAAGTGCGCGATTCCACGGCTGCAACAAGCACCCGAAGGGCCTCCAACACGGTAATCGTACCGGATCCATCGTCGTCTGCACCAGGTGCTGGTGCAGTTTCGGGGTGAACAAAGTTTGTTGAGTCAAGATGGGCTCCAACAACCACCTTAGAAGTAGCTTTTCCAATAATACGAACCACCATGCTAAACTGATCCCAGTCATGATGGTACTTTTGCACTTTGACGTATTTTTCCACTGGTGCGATAATCTCGGAGATTTGCTCGTAGAGCCATGTGCAACTAGCCAAACCACCAGGCAGCTTGTAGAAACGGGAGTAAAAAGAAGAAAAAGTCGTAAGCAGATCTGTCAAGTACAGGATACTGATATCATCAAAAACCTTGCGTACCTCATCCTGGTATAGTGCCTCTGTAGGGTACTTGTACACCGCAGGCTCCGCAGTGGTGGAGGCTTTGACTCCAGCAGAATCTAAAGGGGCCTGTTGTTGCGAGTTGAGTGATTCGGGACTGAACAGAGGTGGTCCTAGAGAAGCATGGTCAGTGATATCGATAAAATTGATATTTGCTCTCTTCAATTCCCACTTTTCGTCTTCCGTAACAGTTCTGAACTCATTGGGCCCAAGTTTAATAAGACGCAAGTCCTGATTGTTTAGAGGAACACATACTGCGATGGCTAGAGTAAAAAATACCGATAACTTCATTGTTTGCAGCACAATTGCAGTTTGTAATTGTAAGTGGATCCCTTAACTTATATAAGCAAGCTGTTTTCGCAATAATAGCTAAGCCTTCCAGCTTAAATGGATCATGTTCAAGGTTGCAGTGGAATATTCTGTATCTGATTACAATTGTCGCAGAGAGTGCCGTGTACAATCATAGATAAGGCTGAATTGTTACTGCCCCTCAATAATGACACATCATTTTTGGCCATGGGTAGTTATTCACTAGAAGGTTATCTATATGTTCTAGGGCGCAATATTTTGGTTAATTAATATCTTTTCTCTGGTTCCATGCTTTCCCATTCAATTGCCACAATTCCTCGTCTTTGGTTACTCTTGTCTCCCTCGCTATTTCTGTCGCTATAGTTTTTTTTTGCTCACTACAATTCGAATTACACCATCCTAGCTGCAAGGGTCTCATTCTCATTTTCTCTTCTCGAATCTCTAGACTCGACATCGCTTCTGCCGTTGCACATCGATATCATCGTCACCAGACTCCAATATATTTACTCCTTACCCACTTTTAACATCTTCAATCCCCCACCACCTTTCTGATCTGGCCCGCTACGATTCATTCCACTTTGCTCGGTCGTGTCCTGCCAACTCTTCTTGAAACTTTTTCGTAAACAAAGCCTCTATTCATTCAACAGTCCTCTCTTCTTCAACCCACCATGACGGTTCCGTTATTCCAATCTAATTCGAACCATTCACAGAATAAACCGATGGATTCGAAATTCATAACACCCACGGTAAATGTCAACGAACCGATCGAATCACTCCAATTTCACCAGACTTCATCTGCCCCCGACAATTCATCTAGAGGTAACTTGTCCAAGAGATTTTTGGACCCATTGAACTTAGATAAAAATCATCAAGTAAACTACAAAATCAATGTGCCCAACTTTTCTACATTATCTCCCTTACAACTTGGCTCCAAATTCATCACTGATTTGACCAAAATCGACTCCATGATTCCCAACGATCTATACCTTGGTGAAACCATTGATAAGTCTACCACTGGTCTCGATAATTATTATTTTGATTATGAAAATGGTATGGGTGAGTTTTCTTCATTTGAAAGAGTAAATCAATTAAACTTGCCTGACAAGTTTTTTGATGAATACAATTCGACAGAATGTGCAACCAAGCTTGGATTATTCCATGAAATTGAAAGATGCTGGATAACTATTGATAAAAAATTGATTTTGTGGAACTACAAATTACCTCAATCATCATTTAATCAATCAAGCCAGTTTTTAACCATTGATCAGATCAAAAACACCATCCTTGAAGTAAAAATCGTAAAACCAAAACCAGGAATATTTGTGAAGGAAGTTAATTACCTTTTACTTATTGCAACAACCATGAATATCCAAATATTTATCATACAGTATGATTCCACTTTAAACAACCTTGAAGTATTTAATCCTGATCTTCAAATCTCTACCCAAGGATTGATTGTAAATAACTTTATTGAAAATCAGAAAACCGGTGATATATACTTTACTGGTGAAGGCGATGGAATCAATATATGGAGACTTGACTACTCCAACAAATCGTCATTTATCAAAAACAGATGTGATAAAGTATGCTTGACAAAAAGCGGTTTATCATCCGTCATTCCTAATAAATTGAGTAGTTTTGATTTGTTCAACTACTCAGACTCTTCGGCAAATTCAAATAAAGGACCCCAAATTCCTGAAATTATTACCCAACTAGAGATTGACTCAGATAGAGACATCTTGTATACATTGTCCAACAAGTCAATAATCAGGGTTTATAAGTTACCAAACAAGACTTCTCCAAATACTGGTACTATTACGCATCCTCATATTTCTAATCAAAACAGTTCTCAGCAACTCCAAGAGTCAAGCAGGTTATTGCCTAGTCAAATCTTCAAATCATCCTCCAGTTTGTTTGTTGACGTGGGTAACTTTAAGGTGTTCGAGAAGTTTAAAATTATCAACATTGAAGCAATCTCTAAATCGGAATCTGACCTGGTTCAATTGATTGCAATTACTTCAAATGGGTGTAGAATTTTATTGAAATTAGGTGGTCCGACAAGTACATTTGGTCTTTTCAATCCTATTAATTCAAGCTCGTCGCTTAGACTCAATTTGGTTACAATTAAGTTCCCTCCATCTAGAGAAGTTCCTAAAGTATCTGCAGAATTGGATGCTTACACAACTAGCAAACAGCATTTGTCACAGTTGATAGAGAACCAGCAAAGATCTCAATTATTGAAGAATACCAAATTTGCTAAAATAATCAGTCCTGGGATATTTTTATGTGTCAAAAGAACTAAAAAGTCTGACAAATTATTCATTTCTACTCCTAACTATGGCTTCCTTAAAAAGAACAATAAATTGGTTGAGAACGCAGAATTTATTAAGTATGGTAATTCTGAATATTCAGTCAATTCTACCACCGAAAACTTTACCTACATCCATGATATTGTCCAATTGACACCTTCCATGAACTCAACAAATTCTCCAAATGGATATGCTAACATTTTAGCCAGCCAATACACCAAAAAGCCATTGAAGTTCGCTGTATTGACTAATTTTGGTATTGTCATTTATCAATACAAGACATCAGATCAAATATTAAAGTCTTTGAATGAAAACACTCTCGAAAATTTCATCGAAGAGAATGGATTTGAGGAAACTTGTTCTGCTTTACTTTATTTGTCATGTTCATATGGACACTATTCGTCGAATGATTTATTCAAGAGAAAGGCCCAAATATTGTTCTCTACATACGGAAACAATGCCAGATTAGGTGAACAGACCATCGGTAACCTTAATCTGATCCATCACAGACTTCCAACTCAAAACTCCAACGATACCCATCCAACTGTGGATCAGGTGGTGCTTAGTGACAGATTTTACGGTACCAGCTTGTTGATATCAAGGTTGTTCAGAGAATATTGGAATATCAAAGTCTTCAAACCTTTGCCCTATATCAAAGTTCTTAACAATGGCCAAGTTGATTCGGGCTCTATCAAGGATGATAATTTATTGATTCAAGGCCTTAACATTGATAAAAAGCAGGTTGAATTCTTCATTGGATCGATCATTGTGTTGGTAGACTTTTTGGTTGAAAACGGTAACCAAATACAAGGCCTTAATGCACCAAACTATTCTTCAGATCCAAATCAATTTGAAAACGAGGTTTGCTTAAGGGCTGAGCACATTGCGTTCACCTCGATAATTAAATCTTTAAACTCAATGAAGGAGGCTTTGTCTTTTCTTATGGTTCTTATTGAAGAAAACCAGACTAACTTCAATGAGATTTTCAAGTTCTTATCCTTGACTAACCAACTGAACTTGTTGATATTATCGTTCAAAGACCTCTTACTTCCAACTAATGATATTAAAAACTTGATCAAGGACCTTTTATCGTCCATTATTAACAAGAATATTCTCAAAGGTGGGTCTATTGATTTGATTGCCTCTTCGTTGCAAGGACGCTGTGGATCATTCTGTTCCACGGATGATGTATACATATTTAAGGCCATCGAAAACTTGACCAGGGCCAAGACAATTGGTTCCAGAGATAACGAGTTGAAGGTAAAGTGGTTGAAAAATGCCGTAAAATTATTTGAAGAAGCATCTGATTCTTTGACATTAGAAAACATTGAAAATTCGATTGATATAATGTTAGAATTAAAATTTTTTAGTGGAGCTGTTGATTTATTGCTTAAGTTAGCCTTGAAATCAAATACCAACGGGGCCAGCGGATCCAATAGGAAAATAAAACTTTATCACTTGATTTTCAAGATTCTAAGTAAGGTTGATTTTGAAGCACTCAGAATGACAGAAACTTCTAGCCAACTTGATATTAATGAGTTCTTGGAATTACGCGATTTGACTTATGAAACTTGTTTTGCGTCTCAAGATAAAGCATTCCATTACGAATTCTATCAATGGTTTATCGACCAGGGTATTTCTGAAAGATTACTTGAAATTACAACTCCTTTTATCCTTTCCTTTTTACAAGAGAAATCCCAAGGTAACTTATCCTTGAGCGACTTATTATGGTTGTACCATGCCAAGCGTGATAACTACTATGATGCGTCAAACATTCTTTACTCGTTGACTGTATCTGAATTCCAATTGGACCTCACCAAGAGAATCGAATATTTGTCCAGGGCCAATGGTTTCTGTAATTGTGTGTGTCCTCCAAACTTGAGACAAAAGATGATTCAATTGTCATCCGTGATCCAGGAATTATTTGATGTCGCAAACTTGCAGTGGGACATCTTAATTACCATTAAGAATGATAATAGAATAAGCAATTCTAACAAGGAAATTGCTGTAAATGCATTAAACTTCAAGATTTTGAACATTTCCGATCTTTTCAATGACTACACCGATCAATTAGGCTACTATGATTTGTGTTTGGAAATATTCAAGATCTCTGACTACAAGAATTCGGACGATATTTTAAAGAGATGGGAGCTCTTATTTGAAAGGATCTACTACGAGTCATCAAGCTCCAAAAATGATGAATCATTCTACATTCAACTCACTAGTCAATTTATCTTGGTTGGATCAACGTTGTCGTCTAACGATTTGGTATTCCCAATCGACGAATTGATCAAGTTGATAGGGAAGTACTTCAAAGAGTCTGCAGAAGACAAGCACAAGGGGCTGCAAAAGTATCCTCAAGGAACAATTATCGATATGTTTATTAAGAGTGGCGTTTCTTACGACAAGTTGTATTATGTCTTAAAGTCATTGATCGAGCATAACAACCTTGAAATATACCAAGAGTTCTTCAATGATCTTAAATCGAGTGAGATGGTTTATTTAATTAAAAATTGGTACTTGAATGATAAGAAGTTAAGAGAGCTTATCTCAAGCCATAAAATCAGAGATCTTCATCAATACACCATTGAGAACGATCCTATAAGCGAATTTATCAAAAATGGATCACTCTAGTGATTATGTACAATATATAATATACAGCATAGTTTATAATATAGTTATGTATTAATTGAGAGCGTAAAAATTGTTCTTTTGAGCATCAAACTTCTCGGTATTGAAGTTGGTGGGTCTGAGATGGCCACTTTTGATCATTCTGTCTGAATGAATCAAGTGCTTATCTTCCAAATAAGCCAAAATCCCGTCGAAGATCAACTTGACTGCATTAGCTTCGGCACCTCGAGGCATAATGACATCGGCAAACTCTTTCGTGGGAAATATAAAGTCATTCATTTCAGATCTGGCTCCATGCAAATATGAATTGATTACAACCTCCAAGCCTACTGGATGTTCCGAGTTTATAATATCTCTTCTGATCCAGCGAATTAACCTGGTATCGGGATCACTGTCTATAAATACTTTGATTTGACTGAGTTCTCGCAACTCTTTATCGTACAATCCATATAATCCATGAATTATGAAGATTTTTTGGGTCTTGTCATCAGAAGGTTTCAGCTTTTCAGCCAAATCAGCCTTCAATTGGTTAAATTTGAATCTCGACGGTTTCAATGGAACGTATCGAGCGTTTTTATTGACAGTAATGGCACTGGATTTGGCAGTTGCAAGATCAATAGTAGAACTCTTAGCACTCTTTTCTTCGTACACAGAAAGATCAATCAATTCGACGTGTATTCCATTCAGAATGGCTGTTTCAATCTCTTGCTTCAATAAGTGGGCGGTGGTCTTTTTACCAGCAGCATGACCCCCACCAATAAGAACTACAACCGAAGACATACCAACAAAAATCAACCAGATTTGCTTGGATGAAAGACTAAATTACCTATTGTAGCAGCCCAACGCAACAGCTTCCGTCCAGCTTATCGATGAGCCAGGCCAGGTGATTTTTTGAGGGCATCGAAAAAATTGGCCATCGCAAAAACATCAAGAGATTGACTAGTCAATCGTCAAATAAAGAAGACTAATAAACACAGAAAATATGGACGAATTCGATAGAGATCTTGACGATGAGTTGGAGTTCAGTCACACCTCCAACAAGGTCAAAGTTCACAGTACATTTGAGAGCATGAACCTTAACCCGTTGCTTCTCAAGGGGATTTACGAGTATGGGTTTGAGCAGCCATCGGCCATACAATCTCGTGCCATTATGCAAATTATTTCGGGGAAAGACACCATAGCCCAGGCACAGTCTGGAACAGGAAAAACCGCCACATTTTCGATAGGAATGTTGGAAGTTTTGGATACCAAAGTGAAGGACTGTCAGGCATTGATCCTTTCACCCACTCGAGAATTGGCGTTACAAATACAGAAAGTGATTCAACAACTAGGAAAATTCATGAAAATTCAAACATACGGTTGCATTGGAGGAGCTCTGCTTAATGAAGACTTCAAAAACCTTAAAAGTGGAAAGAAACAGATCATCAGTGGTACCCCCGGGCGGATTCTTGATCTTGTCAAGAGAAGACAGCTTAACCTTAAGAATTTAAAGTTGTTGATTTTGGATGAAGCAGACGAACTATTGACGAACGGGTTTAAAGATGCCATTTTCGAAGTATTGAAGACTTTGTATGCTGGTATCCAGATCGTAGTGGTAAGTGCGACATTGACCAAAGAAGTATTGGAAATGACCAATAAGTTCACCAACAATGCGGTGAAAATTCTTGTCAAGCGAGAAGACGTCACTTTGGAGGGGATCAAACAGTTTTACATTCAATGCGATAAAGAAGACTGGAAATTCGATACTCTATGTGATTTGTACGACTCGTTGACAATCACACAAGCAGTGATATTTTGTAATACTAAAGCCAAGGTTAACTGGTTAACAGACCAGATGAGGAAGCAAAACTTTACGGTGGCTTCAATGCACGGAGACATGAAACAAGATGAAAGAGACGAGGTGATGAATGACTTCAGAAACGGGAACTCGCGTGTCCTTATATCCACCGACGTTTGGGCTCGTGGTATTGATGTGCAGCAAGTGTCCTTGGTAATAAATTACGACTTGCCAATTGACAAGGAAAACTACATTCACAGAATAGGTAGATCGGGTCGGTTTGGAAGAAAGGGTGTAGCCATCAACTTGTTGACCAAAGAAGACAAAAAGGAGTTACGAGTTCTTGAGAAGTATTACACGACTAAGATACGAGAGATGCCGTCCAACATCAACGACTTGATGTAATTGTACAAAGTTACTATATGCATATGGGTTATAAAAAGAAGTGAATTAGGCTAAATAGATAGAGAATAAAAATTAACAACTCAAGAGCTAAGAGCTAAATTCCATAACAGAATTAAGAGAATCACAAGAATAAAGTACATAGTACTTGGATTGAGTGATGGAAAACCTAAGTCAAATAAATCAACTTGTCAATATATTAGGTCAGATTAAAATTTTGTAATTAATCCTACATCGGGATAAAAGGCATCGGAATTAACAAATCAATAAGCAATAGATTTAAATCAACTAACCACTATTTCCAAGTTAATTATATAATATATGACAAATATCCATTATCAGGATAATTATAATTAGTATGTGTCTCAAATTAGCTCTCTTGGTCGCATTTGCAGCTTGGATCTAGCGAGAGACACTGCGCGATAGAAACCACTAAATTTAGTGAGGGCCGTGCCCAGTAGAAGTTGGCTGCACTGCCTAAAAAGAGGGCACATTGAAATTGCAGCTAAAAGAAGGTAGATCTACATTGTACCAAACTTCGTTTAGATTGCCTCTCTAGGCAATTGGCTGGCCTACCCCATTACAACGAACACCACGGGCTCACTAGCTCTCCGTCCCATCGCCTGATCCTACACGACCCACGTGACCGCATCTCAATTTTTTTTTCGAATCATATTTTTAATGCTGTTGAAATTTTTAATCCTCTTCATCTTTATCACCATCCAAAATGGATAACCAGTACCTTTCTTCATTGGAAGAAACATTAAGAAAGACGTTAGTGCCAGATTCGTCTGTCATTAAGCAGGCTGTTCAGTCTTTAACCAAGGATTTCTACTCCAATCCGTTGGCCTTACCAGCTTTGTTCCAAATCTTACAGGGTGCCCAGGACGATGAAATGAAACAATTAGCTTCGGTTGAAGCCAGAAAGTTGGTATTGACTAACTGGAATAACGTGGATGCCAACTTGAAACCTTCAATCAGAGAATCTTTACTTTCGAATACTTTCCAACAACAATCAAAACTCATTAGACACTCTTCTGCTAGAGTTGTCGCCGCCATTGGTGAAATCGACTTAGAAAACAATGAATGGCCTGATCTTTTGCCAACTTTGGTCAATGGTGTCAACGACTCTAACCCACAAACCAAAGAAATGGCCGCCTACACATTATACACTTTACTCGAAACTCAAATCCCCGCCTTGGCTCCTCACATCAATGATTTTTTAACCTTATTCGCCAACTTATTGGTTGATAAGTCTTCCAGAGACCTTAGAGTCAACGCTGTTTTGTCTCTCGACGTCATTTCTCAATTCATCGAAGAAGACAGCCAAATCAACCCCGAAGTTGCCTCAAAGTTCAGAGAATCCATCCCTCATATGGTTGAAGTCTTGAAAGAAGTCATCTTTGCTGATGACACCGAGAAGGCCAGAGACGTTTTCAACGTCTTCAACAGTTTGATCTTCTTGGACACCAAATTGGTCGGTGACTATTTGATTAACTTGATCCAATTCATTGCTGAAATCGCTTCCAATGTTTCCTTGGACGAAGAATTCAGAACATTTGGTTTACAATTCTTGATCTCATGTGTTTCTTTAAGAAAGTCCAAGATCTCTTCCAACAAATTAGGTCCACAGATCACCCAAATCGCTATTCAAATCGCTTCTGAAGAAGTAGATGTTGATGCGGAATTGGAAAATGATGACGAAGAAAACGAAAATGAAGAAAGCTCTCCATCAGCATTGGCTTTAAGATTGGTTGCAATGTTATCTGCCGAATTACCTCCTTCTCAAGTTATTAACCCATTGTTTGAATTATTACCTAAATACTTGGGAAGCTCAAACCAATTCGAAAGAAGAGGTGGTTTGTTGAGTATCGGTGTTGCTTCCGGTGGTGCACCAGACTACTTTTCCTCAAGAGTTGAAAAAATCATCCCAGCAGTTATTGCCGGTTTGAAAGATTCTGAAATTATCGTTAGAGTTGCTGCTTTAAGAACTTTATCTCAATTAACCTCTGAGTTACAAGATGCTGTCGCTTCGTACCATCAAGAATTATTACCTTTAATCATTGATATCATTGATTCTGCTACCTCGCTTGTCTCTTATAAATACGCTTGTTACGCTTTGGATGGCTTGATTGAATTCATGAGTCACGATGCTATGGGTACCTACATTGAACCATTGATGAACAAATTATTCCACATGTTACAACAAGCAAACACCTCATCTCTTAGATCGGCCATTGTCTCTGCTATTGGTTCGACTGCTTTTGCTAGTGGTAAAGCATTCACTCCATACTTCAATAACTCTGTTCAGTTCTTAGAACCATTCATCACTTTGGAAGAAAAGGCCGAAGGTTTAACCGAAGATGACATCGAATTAAGAGCTATGACTTTTGAAAACATCTCAACTATGGCCAGAGCTGTTGGTTCCGAGTCTTTCTCAATCTACGCAAAACCTTTAGTTGAAGCTGCCTACACTTCCTTAAACTCTGAACATTCAAGAATTAGAGAATCCGGGTTTGCTTTCATTTCAAATATGGCTAAGGTCTACGGTAAAGAATTTGCTGGATTCTTAGATCAAATTGTTCCTCAAATCTTGAAATGTCTTGAACAGTCTGAATTTACTTTCAATGCGGAAGACTTTAATGAAGATGATGACGAAGAAGAATTAGGTAACGGATTAAATGTTCACACCGGTATCACCATTGAAAAGGAAATCGCTGCAGTTGCATTGGCTGAATTGGCCACTGGAACTGGTTCCGAATTCGCTAAATACGTTGAGGCATCAGTCAAGACTTTAAGTGATCAAATTGAAAACTCTTATGGTATGAGAGAATCTGCCATGAGCACCTTGTTCAAGATCTCAAAGGCTATGTTCAAAGCTCAATACGGTGACGATTTCAAAGCTCCAAAGGGTGTTCCTCAGCAATCTTATGTTGATGAATCAATCTTACAATTAATTCAACAAGTTAGAAGTATTGCTATTAACTTATTAGAAGAAGAATTCGAATTAACTATGGTTGCATGTATTTTGGATTGTATTGCCGACAGTGTCTTCACCATCGGTTCAATTGCATTGGTCGACTCTGCTAGCGACACCGAATTGTTAGAAAAGGTATGCGTACAATTAATGACCATCTTGAAGAAAGAACACCCATGTCAAGTTGAGGATGAAGAAGGTCCTGCTGATGAAGATCAAGACTCTTCTGAAGCCGACGCTTTATTATACGAATCAGCTTTGGAAGTTTTGGTTAACTTATCTTTGGCACTTGAAGGTGATTTCGCTAAAGTTTTCACTTCATTCAAGGACATTATGTTGAACAACCTTTCATCCAAGTCTAAAAATATCAGAGTCAGTTCTACTGGTGCCTTGGCCGAAATTGTTGGTGGCCTCAAATCTGCCAATCCATTCAGTGAAGAATTATTACAAGTATTTATTGAAAAGACTTCTAATGATAAATCTTTAGAAGTTAAAGGTAATGCTGCTTACGGTATTGGTTTGATTGTTGAATACAGCTCAGTTGACCTTTCTTCAACTTATCCAACTGTCTTGCAATTATTATTCCAATTGTTAAACAAGGCTGATAGAAAAGCCAACTCTGATGATGCTGAAACTAAGGACGTCGTCAACAGATCATTTGCCAATGCAGCTGGTTGTGCCGCTAGATTGGCTTTGAAGCACCAGCAAGCAGTTCCATTGCAGCATGTTCTTGAACCTTTATTAAACCACTTGCCTTTGGAAACTGGATTTGAAGAAAACACCCCTATCTTCAATTTGATCATCCAATTATATGAATCTCAGAATGAAGTCATTATTTCTCAAACCCAAAAGATAGTAGAAATCTTCTCCAAGGTATTTGTTTCCGAAGCTGAAAGAATTAAGTTGGTTAACGAATCTACTTTAGGTAGAGAAGAGAACATTGATAGTTTGAAACAGTTTGCTAACGACGAATTAAAGAATAAGGTTATTGAATTATTGAAATTCTTAGATAGTAAATACTCAGGTGTTGTCAGTTCTGACCCAGTCTTGAAGAGCGTTATTGCTTAAGTGATACCTTTGCTAAGTGGTATAATGGTTTAAGTTCGACTCTTGAACCAATTTGTCATATTTATTTTCTTGTCGTTATAGATCTTTTGGGATCTCTCTTTCTTTAATACATTGATTTCTATGAGTTAATATAAAATTGTATATTAGAACGATGTAGTCTGATAAAAGTCCACAGTTTGTAATTTTTAGACAATTACTAGATAGTCTATTATTTGCTAAAGTCACTTTCGACATTGGCAAGTGCCATATAATCCCACTTACTCTTATCAGATATGATTCCTATTACCAAATCCAAGTAACACATCTAGGCTTACTATGCAACCGTGTTAAAACGTGTAGTAGGTAACATCCGAAATGATTAATTAATTATTCTTCATCGGGTGCTAATTGATTTTATCTTACACCAAGATAAGCCAAGTACCACATTTGGTGAACGAGCCACTGTAGTACTGGTCTTGGCCTCTTAATTTCAAGTCAACGAGTGCCTTAATTAAAGGCGTAACTGTCGCACTGGTTCCTTTGAGAACTGTTTTAGGCAACTTTTCATTCAGACTTTCCCAATCGAGCATGTAAAGACTTCACTCACACTTGAATTTCATCAAATGTATTTCATATGGACGAAGGTTGATTTAAAATATTATATAAGAACTATTGATTGTCGTGTTTATTGGCATGTTGGAATAACGTCTAACTTCGTGGCGAGAAAATTCGAGGATCAAACTTTCAAATTTTTTGCACCCAAATAATCATGGAAGCAGGACCGATAGTGGTGGCATTGTTTGCTTTAGTCGCTATAATATGTTTGATTCCACCAATTATTTGGCATATCCGGTACAAAAATATTCCCGCCATATGTTTAATTCTCTGGTTCTTTTTAATGAACATCAAAACATTTGTAAATGTCCTCGTTTGGAGTGAAGAAGATTTCTACCAAAAATGGAATGGGAAAGGTTACTGTGATGTGATGTGCAAATTAGAAGTGGGAGCTTCTTCGGGAAAGGTGGCAGCAATTGCTGCATTAGCCATGAACCTTTATATGGTATTAAGAGCAAAAAATCCTATATTCATGCAGCCCAATTCCTACAAGAAAATAGCCATCGATTTAAGTATTTGCTTAATTACCCCAATATTCACCATGGCAGTCAATTATGTTATACAGAGTTCAAGATACGTCATTGTACGTTACCAAGGATGTATCTTGACATATGACCAGTCGACAAAAGCCATTCCTCTCCTTTGGCTATGGCCATTCCTCTGGTCCTTGGCAGCATTATTCTTCGCGTCTATGACTATTTATTCTTATTTTAAAAAGAGAAAAGATGTCAAGGATCTTTTGAGATGTACAAATTCCAATCTTAACATTAGAAGGTTTGCCCGATTATTAATCTTCAGTGTTTTGATTATATTGGCATTGATACCATTGTCTATTTACTTTTTTGTTGTCAACGTCATGCTAATCCAGAGGGCTAAAGATTTTGATCAGCGAGGCCATAAGGGTGATATTTATTACTATGATCTCGGAATGTCTCAATTATATGACAAATTTATCACAATTGGATTGTCGTTTATCACCTTTTTACTATTTGGTTTGGGATCCGATGCTTTAGATATGTACAAGAGCTTTTTCAGATTCAAATCCCGCAAGGATTTCAAGGATTTCAATAACAAGGGAGTCAAGGTGCTTACAGATGAATCAGACAAATCACAAAGTACTCTGCTGACTGAGTTTACAAACTCTTCTTCCATGAAGGATATTCATTTCGAATATGCTGATTTGATGTCGACTAAAGAAACTCCTGAATCACCGTTTTCATTGAAAAAATCGGCTTTTCATATAAGTACTCGTGACAATGATGACCCATCGGAACACTCATGGAGTCCTAGTAGACTTGGTGATTTAGAATTGGCTGCCGAGGTTGATGAAATGATCAATCAAGACTCGTTTATTTATCCCGACGAAGGAATTGGGTACAATTTCCAAGTCAAAAAAAAATAAATGGTTTATAGGTTTAACAATTTAGTAAACGTTTGCGAAAACTGGTCTGCTTTGACCTTACCTTGAGTTTCTCTCATTCCTAGACCTACCAAGTACTTTAGCGAATTTTTCTGGCCATTTTGTATCTTCAAAACCACGTCCGGGTTCCTTTCCATTATTTCGTGACAAATTTCTTCTACTGCTTCATTCAACTCCCTTTCAGAGAGGTCCTGTGGATTTCCGAGGTCATAGCGAGCTATCAACAGTTCGATGGAATTGGAAGTGATTTCCTCGGGGTTTTGAATGATTTGTGAAAGTAAAATACGAGCCGATGTCAATGATAACTCATTTGTACGTACTTTTAGAATTAGTTCACCAAGCTGGCCTGGTGATAATAACTTTAAGTCTAGACTTCGGCCTAACTTTGAAAATGAACCCATAAACTCGTGAAAAAGCCAATTATTTACATGTTTCACCGGTTGCCCATTCTGATTCACTATTACATCAAAGAGTTGGTAGTAGTAGTTTAAGATATTTTTATTATCAACCAAAAACTTGGCGTATTTGAGCTCGAGATTATAAGTCGAACTGATGAGTTTCTTCAATATATCCTCTGGTAATTCAGGTAGTCTTGCTCGAATCTGATCACCAATACTTGGATCAAGGTTGATGACGGCTAACTCAGAGTCTGGAACGTATCTATAGTCGACCGAATCCTCCTTTGCTCTTAAAGATATAGTCTCACTACCATTCCAACCTCTTGTTTCTTGAACGATCTGTTGGCCATTGATCAAACAATTCTTTTGACGATTATACTCGAATTTTATAGCGTCCTGGATTTCACTATGGCTGCCCAAGTTTTTAATTTCAACTCTAGAATTGTTATTTATACTGATATTGACATCCACCCTAATGGCTCCAGTTTCTAAATCTCCGGAACATATATCAAGGTGTCGGACTATAGACTGGTATTTCTTGACAAACGCCCTTACTTGCTTTAGATCTTCAAAATCAGGCTTGGTCACCAATTCTATCAAGGGTGTATTGCTACGATTTAAGTCTACTTTTATGGTATTCCCAAAGTCGTCGTAGTTGGTCTTTCCGGTATCTTGTTCGATTTGGATCTGCTCGATATTTATAGTTTTTGTGTCTTCAATAATATCATCAAATTTACTGTTAAGCTCCAAATATCCTCGTTTGGCTATTGGGTGATAATATTGGGTGATCTGGTATCCAATTGGTTGGTCTGGGTAGAAATAGTGTTTGCGATCAAACGAAGATTTGGATTGAATATCACTATTCAATGCTACAGCCGTCTTTAACGCGAGATATAAAGCTTCAGGATTTAGTTTTGGTTGAGTTCCTGGTAATCCACAGTCGAAGTAACTGACATTGGTGTTGGGTTCCAGATTGAAACTGGTAGGTGACAAGGAAAAGAGCTTATGCTTCGTTTTGAGCTGTGTATGTATTTCAATTCCGCTTTTGAATTTGTATTTCGGATCAGGAATGAATTTTGCGCTTAGACATCTGGTTGTGTGAACTAGTCGCCGGCTTAGAAACACCATAACTGCTGCCAGTTGAGATGCTTCTTAACAGGTAAAATATCATCTCTTTTTCCTCATCCAAATCCGCAGCTATTACGTAATATATTAATGAAGTGCACCAAGTACAACTAGTTGAGTAAATCTTTCATGAAGTGAGAAGAGATGCAAATGTACGCACTGGTCGTAGACACTGAGCTAGCTGGTGTACCGGTGTTTCTTCATCAGCAAATTGCTTAAATTTGACTTTTTAATTTCCAGTTGGGTTGCAGGATCCTTGCAACTTCTTTTTTACATTAAATGTCCTTGGTTCCAAAATGTGCTTTCCTGGTCGTTTTGGCTAAGTAAAATTATTCTGTTAATGAATCCTGTCAATGACATTCTTTTCTTGTAAGTTAACCTTAGAAACTACTTGCGCCTTCCATAGTTCGTATGGTGTCTGATTGTCCATGCATAACCAGTTATATCCAAAATAATGATTTGCTACCCCAGATAACGAAGAATGATAAAAATTGTTCCATTCACTAATAATTTTTGTTATCAATTGATAAAATTATATGTGAGTAGACGAGCGTAGCGGGGTAACTTGCTGGGGTCTCTTTCAATGTTATCAAAAGAAGGACTATCCATTCAGTTGTACGAACTATAGAGAGAATATATCTGATAGCATAAGGATATTAAAGGAAAGTACCTTTTCTTCAAGTATATAGCCAAAGGTCGCTGTAAGTCACCCTTACCTATCTACTTTGATCCTGTTTCATAAAATCCTTTGGAAATACACCTCTCTAATCAGAATTAATGACGAACCTGCACACTGATCCATTTGCAACCAAAACCGCCATAGATAAATTAACTCTGCAAATCTTCAATACTATTCAGTAGCACATTGTTTGTTTGCAAAAATGTATTAAGAACAATTCGAAGTGAGTAAAGTATAGTCTGTTGTCTTCTGGAGGGGAATTTATGCTTGAACATCCTATCGAATTTGTAAACTCATTGCGAAGACTTACTTAAAGATAATCAGTTGTTTGTAGTAATGTCTTGTGAACTGTTGGCAGCGAATAGCTGCGAAGAAAGACTATAAAATGAGAGAAATTTTGTTAGGTAAAATCGCGGAACGACAACTCCTTAATCTATGCATTGACTAGCACACCCTCAAGAAAGAGGACAACTATCAACAAAACTGTCAATACAAAGTTAAACTAGAAATAATTTATTGATTACGGCTTACGACCAAAAAGTAAGATTATTATTCGTGCTCTGTGTTGCAATAGATTGTATTCATTTTGTAATTAGCTTCAAAGAAAAGAATTCCAAAATATAGTTGGTACTTAGTTGTGGGCTATTCTCCCACGTCATAAATGATCCCGAATCCCAGATAACTTGAAGATATCTAGTGAACTATGAGTTTCAGACCAACTAAAACCTTCCGGTGTGTTCACGCAACAATTGGGACATATGCAGGATATGACGATTTGACATATAATAGTTCAGTGCACCCAGGAGGTTAATAAGGAAACCGGCTGCGTGGCCAAGTTGGCTAAGGCGTAAGACTGTTAATCTTAAGATCGTGAGTTCGACCCTCACCGCGGTCGCTAATTCCTAATTAATGCTGCCTTCATGGCCAAGTTGGTAAGGCACCTCACTAGTAATGAGGAGATCGTCAGTTCGAATCTGGCTGAAGGCATTATTTTTTTAGGCTGCATAATTATAAAATCTCTTATTTTTCACATTAGCACCATAGCAATTACGATTTAGTGTATATTTGCAATATGTTTATTTCTATTTAATTAAACTTGATAGCCATTTCAACAGCCGCAGCACCCCAATCTTCACCGTGGTTGTGCATCTTACCCTCGATCAATCCGGCTCTGGCCTCAGCCTGTTCATCAGTCAAACAAGTCAATACGCCGAAGATCACAGGCAAACCTAATTCGAAATTCGATTTCATGATTTGGTGAGTAACCGAATCACAGATATATTCAAAATGCATGGTAGAACCCTTGATTAATACACCGATTGGAATCACCGCATCTAATGGTTCGCCAAGTTTTTTTTGTTTATCGACAAACAATTTGGTACCGTAAGGCAATTCGAACGATCCAGGAACTGACTCTATTATAATGTCTTTAACACCCAACTCGGTAAGTTTCTTGACAGCACCATTTACCAATGCTTCAATAATTGTATTATTCCATCTGGCATGAAGGATCCCAACTCTCAACTTGGAACCATCGTATTGCTTATCAATTTTTCCTAAACCTTTAACTGCCATTTTGTCAATTAGTTACTATTATTGAACCGTTGCTCAACTCGCACTTTTAGTCATTTCTGACTAGTTACTAAGCTCAGGATATCTCGTCGCCCAACCCTAACGTTCATAGGGTAGTAACGGGTTACCCGGCGGACTTAGTTTTTTTTCGCCCCGACACAATAGTGCAAGGGCGAGGGAAAAAATAGTTTTATAAAGAGGTGACCATCCACTTAGCATTTGGACTGACAGAAAGTGTAAATTGGAATATTGAGATCCATGCAAAATAGTAAGTTACAACCACCCAGTACTTGGGATATTCTAATTCTAGGAACCGGATGAATGACTTGCTAAGATGATGATACCTACTTTGTCATATATTACTAGTAAATGATGTTAATATTTACGAAATTAGTCTTTCACCCCTATCTGATTTTCAGCACAGTCGCATTTTCCGTGTCCGGAGCCAAAAACCTGGTGAGAGTTTCAATCCCTTGTGGAAAGAGGCTGCTAGGTTTGGCTTGAAATTTATTCTTAGGGGGTCTTAACGACCGCCTTTGCAACCAAACTTGTACTAACTAATTAGATATATTAGATCATGTTTTGTAAATGCCAGACTACACCGGTGCTGTAGCCCATTCCGACAAGATGTAAATACCTAACCTTTCATGTAGGCGAGAGGGGTCATGGTGATTCAATTTGGGGGGGAGGCTAATGTTGGGCCGGAACGACGCTAATCCCAAGTTTTGCGACAGACCCCAGTATCTCCATTTGGTTGCTCGACTCTCGTGACGCCAATCGTTGCCGCAACCTCCGCGATCTCATCGTTCACCGTATCTGTAGCCATGAATCGTCCCACCTGTTCTCTGCCACGGCTTTACTCCTTGTTGTGGTTGTGGCTGGCACGTGACCTTATCGCATTCGTTTCTTTTTCCCAGCACTACCTAGGTATATATCTGGAGGCGCTTGCCATCTATTTACAACTGCAACTAGTGGTAGAAAGACTTGAACAGGATTATGTCTATTAATCCCCAACTTCAGTACACTACGGTGTCCTACAAAGCAAATGGAACCCAGAAACAAGCGGTAAACTATACTCTGCAGCGAAATCTGCGGCTGCATGCCAACAAATCAACATACTTCAACAAGCAGAATGGCGACAACTTCGATGCCACCAGCAGTATTCTTAGTGATTATGATGACTTGGAGCTTGTGGAGGGTGATGAGGATGACCAGTCGCTGTATGTCTTGTTCAATCCTATAAAATCTCCCAGTAATAACGTGTCTGATATACTATCCTTGACCAATACCACCAACACCAATGTTCTTGACCAAGAGGATGATGAAGAGGAAGAAGAGGACGAAGAGGACGAAGAGGACGAACAAGAAAACGACGATGAGATTCAACAGCTCGACAATATTGCACAATCCGCGCGTACCGTGCCTCAGGGACAATCTGCCGGCGGAGCAAGCAACCTTTCCAACAAGATTAACAGTTGGTATGATTCGAATTTCGTATCTTCCGAACACTTTTTGGACGACAACATCGCTAGCTGGAATCTTGATGAAAACTTGATGGAAAGCAGCAATAATACATCGTCCGGCAGCGAAGAGTTGTCTCGTAAGAACCACTTGCTATTGAAACAATTCTACGGAGACGAGTTGTTGAGATACTTCAATCAGGAAGACCTCGACAAGCTTCGCAAATTCCACCGTCTTATTGATATCAAGAACTATATACTTGCCAAAGATGAGCCAGAAGTATCCGGAGAGTCAGGATCGGTGGTCAGGCAGCTACTTTTATCTAGACTCAAGCACCAGGTACCTCCACGGCCCCCTATTCCTAAAACAATTCGTGCGGAATACTTGGTGGGTTTAGGATGTGCCAAGGTCGACACTTTTGTTGCACCAGGCTCGATTTCAGACACGACTGGCGGATCATCGTTGGTAGTTTGTGGTGGTGTTGGTTTTGGAGGAAGTTCATCGTGGAATGACATTTAAGTAGCATATATAGGTAAGGATAATGGTAATATTAATTAATTATACTAAATGAAACCACAATGTAATTAGTGCGCAAGGTTTTAGGTACGAAGTGAACAATGCCAGAAGCAACATGGGATAAACGCCTGATGATAATATCAGTGGGAGCTGAAAAGTTCGGGCTCTTAGCTTTTTGGCTGGTGAGCTGAAAGACTTGAGAAGTTTTCCACAATTCAATGATAATCCAGGTGGAAACACTACACATATTTCTATTTCATTTTTTTGACATTTTTTATACTATTTGTTAAGTTTTCGTAATATCGTGGTTAACCTTTATCATCTATGGGAATAAAATAAAGGTATCTTCTTAAATTCATCCTTTCTACACTTGAGCTAGTGGTTACTGTGAAATACATACGGCGCAAGCTTGTCATTTCTGCAATGGTGTCGAAATACTCAGAATCATACATTTCGCAGCCAGTCGTTTGTCGCCGATTTGCGGCTGTTTTGGCGTTCTAGCAGTGGAGAATATTGGCCAGCTGTGGATGCTCGCCTGAAAGCTAAACAAACAACAGTTAAAATCATCTGCTTTTACATCGACCATAATAAGCGTGGTATTTTTATCAATTAGTAGTTAATGTAGTAGCATCGTCAATATTTATTGGTGTAAGTACATAGGTGCTCGGATGTGCTGGCTCTTTCTTTCTTCGGTTCGCGTAGCGAGATCTCTAACCTGCCGTACAGCAAATTGCGCCTTCTGGTAACAATCTGGGCCCTAACATTCAAGCACTGACTCTCGAATTCACCGTGAGAGATTCCTCTTGTGACCGAGTCCCGAGTGAAAGCGTTTCAGAGTCTTCGTTACAAATGTCAATTGAGCGGTAAGTCTTCTCAACTTTACTATTATTCATTTTCATTGGCAACTTGGGAACTGTTATTCTTTCTGGTGCGGAACATCAATAGGTACGGCTCCAAATTCCCGGTTCAGCCTTTTTTTTTATTGTTGTAATCGATCTTCTCTGAACTAAATTCTCGAGCCTATCAATCCCACCCTTAATTTTTTCTTCTTCATTCTCTACATTCATACAGTAAACACCAATTCTCCCGAGTTTCCATCTCTGTACCCACAACCTCGTTCTCTATGCTTCCCTATCTCCTTATCATCGTTAACCCCCAGACTAACGCCTCACGCAGCCAAACAGCATTCACGTGACCGACGTCGACGGTTTACGATGAAAAAAATGGCGGCGACGACGTTCAATTTCTGCCAGTAGAGAGGTAGAAGATAGTCACAGTAAAGATGAGTAGATGTATGTAAAAGCTTGGTCAGAAACATGTAAAATTATCCAATACTAACAATTCAGTTCGCCTTCTTGATTTAATCAAATTCTTTTTACCAATATTGCCAGAAGTTGAATTCCCTGATGAAAAAATCTCCTTTGATGAAAGAGTTATATTCACAGTAGGAAGTGGAATTATCTTTCTCTTTGGACAAATTCCCCTTTACGGGCTTGTTTCAAATGCTGAGTTTAAAATAGTTGATCCACTTTTTAATCTTAGATCCATATTCGCCATGGAAAAATCAACATTACTTGAATTAGGGTTGTTGCCAATTATTACCTCTGGGTTCTTATGGCAATTGGCTGCAGGTTTAAGATTGATTAACATCAACTTCAATCTTAGATCTGACCGTGAATTGTTTCAATCTGGCCAAAAATTGACTTCTATTTTCTTGTCAATTGTCTACTCCGTTGGTTTGATCTATTCTGGATATTATGATAATGTTATTCAAAAGTTCGATCCCCTTCATGATTCCAAACCTTTTGGATCTTATGCCTTGATTTTCATTCAAATTAACATCTGGTCGTTCTTGTTAACTTTACTCATTGATGTTTTTGACAAAGGGTATGCCTTTGGTAGTGGTGTCTTATGTTTCTTAACTTTACAAATTGCAACTAATTTGGTTAGAGATTTGGTAGGATTGGAAATGTTCCCATTAGTCAACTCCAATAGAGTCGAAAGTTATGGTGCTTTGATGAATTTCATCAGAAACTTTTCATTATTTGACTTTTCAAAATTAAGTTCAAACATTATCAACACTTTCACCAGACTTCAATTACCAAACTTGTCCCAATTCTACATTTCCCTTTTAACTATTATTGCAATCATAGGTTTACAAAACTATAGAATTGAGATTCCAATTAGATCCACCAAGGTTAGAGGAATGAACAATGTTTTCCCAATTAGATTGTTGTACACCGGTGCTTTACCAATTTTGTTTGCTTACACTGTTATCGTCAACATTCAATTGATCGGTTTCTTCCTTGTCAGTTTCATCAACAAGTTCTTTGTTGATTCTAACCCTACTTTATCGGTGGTCAAATCATTACTTGGAAACTTCTCCAATGACTTGGCTACTAGCAACTTGGTTTTAAAATCAGGTGTCTTATTCTATTTCACCAACTCCACCTCTTTCTGTGCTTCTTTACTTTCGCCAATTAAATCTACCGTCTACTCATTACTGGTTATTGGCTTAAGTGTTTGGTTTGCCAACAAATGGAGTTATATTTCTGGAAGTGCTCCAAAAGATATCTCAAAGCAGTTCAAGGAACAAGGTATTTCAATCACTGGAAAAAGAGATGTCTCAATTACAAAGGAATTATCCAGAATTATTCCTGTAGCCTCTGTTAGTGGGGCCTTTTCTTTAGCCTTATTGGCGATTACCGGTGAATTGGCCGGTGGCTTAGGTAAAGGAATTGCCACTATTATTGGTGTTTCTTCTGCCTTTGGTATTTTAGAAGATTTCATGATTGAATACCAACAAGCTGGAGGTAACTCTCAGTTTACTCAAGCTTTTGGCCAATAAATTTTATAGCTTGAAAAAAAAAACAATGCATGCTTAAAATAGTTGTAGATATATAAGTTAATAAAAAAATATAATTAGTGTTCCATATCTATCTTGTATTAAATAGAAAAAAATAATGACTCCTACGCGGTTCGAACGCGTGCATCTTTACGATAGTAGAACTTGAGTCTACCGCCTTAACCACTCGGCCAAAGAGCCATTTGATGATGAACAGAAAGAGCTAGTATATTATAACGAAGAGATAATAGTCACATGACAATACATGACTATACTTTACCTAGCTCTAGTTGCAAATTTTGATTTACTCGAGTTTTTATACATAGAATGTAAAAGAATATGAATTTGAATACATCAGTGGCTTGGATACTAGTAATACTACTCTATTTTAGGACTCTTTTGAAGACTTAAAGCAAGGAAGTGAGGCATATCAGAACATATCAAACCTGGCGAAGGTATGACATGGTTTTGCAGCGGGCAAGATGCATTATTGGTGAATAGCTATCTGATCAGCTTGCATTATTATTCAATAATTCAGGAACCATAATCTTAAATAAAGAATTGGAGATCTGACTTTAACTCCAAATTCGTTGAACCCTTGTGGGATAAGAATAAAATGTTAGGATTTCCGCAGGGTGTTAAGATTAAAGAAATGTCGATCCGGAAAATTTAATCTTCACTAGTATGGCTTCATAGCATGTGTTCAATTTGCTAAATTCATTGACGCACTTGACGTAATTTTATTTCCTCCATCACTAAACCATTAACTTATATAAAATAATTAATACAGTGACTGTTTCAAAAAAAGGAGAAATAATGGAGACACTAATTACATTATAAATTGGAAGCTCTGGCTGGCTGAACCGTTTTGATGGCTGATTGGCATCAGTATTTTAAATATTGCATAATCTATATAATTATCTTGTTGCAGATTTTAAGAAATCATCCGTGATAGTTTAGTGGCTAGAATCCCCGCTTGTCGCGCGGGGGACCGGGGTTCAATTCCCCGTCGCGGAGTTCTTTTTTACTAATTGTTACTTCAAGTAAAGAACCAGTTTATGGTCTATGATTAGTAGTGCATTCCATTTTCGAGTGAGGCAACAAAATCACGCCGCATTTTAAAGATCTTGCGAGAGTATTTAAACTTGGTGCAGCTGTAGTTTGTGGAACCGATATGATAGTAGAGCAAAAACATCAGGTCGACAATAAAGCGTGGTAACTCGTGCCTTCTATATCATCTTTGCCTCTAATGCCAACGCTCACCATCAATTTTCTCATTTTCACCCGATTCGTCTTGGCCAATTTCGTCTTTCGTTAATATCGAACGCGGCATGATTTGAAAAATTAAATAAACATCACTTCTTTCAGTTGTCAGATCAGTACAGTTAGTCAGGTTTATAGAACCATTGACTTCACATGATGGAGGTGGACGAACTAAACGTAAGAAACCCTATTAGTATCGGGTACTATGATCCTTTCAATATATATCCAGTGATTCAAAAAGATCTCGAGTCCAAGTTCCCCTTGACAAACCTACACTGGAAATATCATGCTACCAAACCGGTCAAGTCCATTCCTTTGTTACCAGTAAAATTGGTAGAAGAAGTGCCCAAAAACGTTAATCGATTGTCACAACTCCTGGTTTCCCCTTCGATCGGTGCTTCTGCGCCGGCTCCATTTACCTCGACGTTAAATGCCTACAAAAGCCAAAATATCTATACTCGCTTGATGTTTGTCAAATATGAAACAATTGATACATACAGAGCTCAGGTAAGGCCGTTGATTAAAGAATGGCTCAAAAATTTGGTTCTTACTTCAAATCTGGAATGGATGATCATCCTCTTTATTCCTTCAACCAGTAAAGACAAACACTCCACCATCATAAAAACTTCGATGTTTGACAAGCTCAAACATGATTTTGGCACGGATGGCAAGGAACTTAAAGCATTGGGAATTGACAACTGGTGGATAAACGACTTCAATGACTCGGAAAGATGTTTCAAACTCAAGGAAACCAAGGATTCTAATCTAGATCGTTTGGAAACGTACAACGAACTAATCAGCCTAACAAAATCCTTGTTACTTACCACTTTTGACAACAAGTATCAGGAATTCAACGACCAGTCTTTGGGGTCTGCTCCCAAAGACTTGGACACTTTTATTCGAAAATTGCGTTATGCCGATTTGTTCAACGACATGAGAATCTTGCAGGATTCTTTGACAATATATAACGAGTTGTACAAGGACCTTGATCGTCTCTGGTTGGCAGGAAAGAACGATTTCTCCATGTCCATTCCGTCAGACATCATCGACCATTCTTTGCATTCCACTCACAGTGTATCTGATGACAACTATGGACCTAGTTTCGAGTCTTCCGGCCTTGTTCACCACATAAAGTCTATTTTGTTGTTGGACAACAAGATTAATCTTTTCGCTATGAAGTGTCTTATCTTTATCAATCAATCAATCCTTCTT
This sequence comes from Suhomyces vadensis, assembly GCA_030575035.1. Taxonomy (NCBI): domain Eukaryota; kingdom Fungi; phylum Ascomycota; class Pichiomycetes; order Serinales; family Debaryomycetaceae; genus Suhomyces; species Suhomyces vadensis. The sequence goes on along the minus strand of JAJMGK010000004.1, from coordinate 341,577 downwards.
CAATTCTTGGCAAATTTCGCCAACACAATCTCAATTTCGGCCATATACATTTCAAACTTGTACCAGAAGCTCATATTCTTCTTGAATGATATTTCTAATACGTTTGTCGAGGCTGAGTTAGGAGAATTCATTTTTTCTCTTATCGATCTCTACCTAGATTTGCCCTTGTGTAAAAGATTGATTCAGATCAACAACAAAAACAACGAGAAATCCGATTCTCCGTACCAGTTGAACGAGATCTTAGAGTTCCAGGGCGAGTTGAAGTTATTCAAAAGGTCTAAACTAATGAAAATTGCCAAGATTCACGGATACGCACTCAGTGGTTTTAACTGCATTCTTGATGATGTGCTGTTAAGCAGTAACGGCGATGGCAACGGGCACAAGCAAGAAAACTTCCAATCAAATATCAAATATGGCCCGCTTGTTGAGTCGCTCAAATCAGAAGACGCATACTTCTCGACGTTTGAGAAACTTACCGAAGACATAATCCTGCAGTTTGTTTCTTGTAATAGATCCAAGACTATCGATATCTTAAGTATTGATCTAGCTCTTCTAAGCTATCAGAAAGGAAAATTGCAAGAATCGCTTAACATTTTGCAGAACTCATACGATTTCTTCATCTTGAATGGTTGGAATTTTATGGGCGGGGTCTTGCTAGAGATATACTTGGACTGTATTGAAAAGCTAAAGGCACAGGATCACAAGTTAATCTTGGCAACATGTCTCAAGTTATTCTCGAGTTTAATCAACAACAATAAGACACAGATAGGGATAGATATCAACAACTATAGACTGATAAAGAAGAAAGAGCAAGTACTTGAATTATATACCAAAATCCAGGACCACTCACAGAAACTCACTGAAAAGTTGGAATTTCCTATCGAGGAAATGTTCGATGTCAAAATCTCCCCCTACATCAAGAATGATGACAATGACAAATCAGATAGCTACTATATTGAAATTGATGTTACGAATCTGTTTGGAATCGAAATTAATTTCGACAAGATAGAATTGGAGATGGTCGAAGTTATCCCTAATGCTTCGGAAGCTCAAAATGTACTTTATGTTCCTCATAGTGGAAACAAGTTCACAAGCACAGATGTCAAGATCGATGCAGGCACAAGCCATAAGATTAGATTGGCGTCCAATAACTTTATTTTGGGAAACTTTGTGCCAGTAAAGATCACTATCGACCTCAATAGGATAGTTCTGTTTGTTCAAGCGTTTGATAGATTCAATGGTGAATGGGGAGTTCAGGAGGACGGCGATGTTACGGTGATCCAATACGAAAATGGACACACACCCCACGATTCTGTAGCAGCAGATACAAGCGTAACTAGCAATTCAATGGTACCTTATTACCCACCAGATCCTAACAGGCCAACGAACGGATCAAGCATTCCATTCTATCCAAATCTCTCAAACCTTCACGTTAAAGTCGAGCCGGCACCTTCTTTACAACTTGGATCTACTGAGTTGGTGTTGTCCATTTTTAATGGAGAACAATGCATTAAGCATATTGACATCGAACAGACTTCAAGTACTAAAGGAGTTAAAATTACGAACGAGAAAGTTAGTGTTGATAGTATAGATGCTAAATCAATCCGCCATGTCGCTGTTCCTTACACACACTTCAGCGATAATAAGCTCATTAATGTTAGAACTAAAATCAGTTACTCATACGAAGACGGGAGGTTGTTCACTCATACGGTGAACCAGGATATTGATACTACTCTCAGGATATCAGTGTCTGTTCAGGATATATTTAAAAGCAATTATATCTATTCCAAGTTTCAAATTGGAACGTCTAACCCCAAGTCTCCCATCCGGTTGTTATCTAACGAACTAACAACCTCAAATACCAATTACGAAATAGTTCAACCTAGCTTGCCATTGAAGTCGGGGTTGGTTGCCTTTGGTGAGCAGCCGGCATCGATATTCTACAAGATAGTTCCCAATAGTGGGTATACGATAGGATCTAACGATAGTTTAGATCTTAAGATAGAGTATACCAACCTTAAGGACGAGTGCTACAATTACTTCAAGAAACTAGTTAAGCTTCGCTTGCAAAACAGCTCACTATTGAGCTATTGGTTTCTCTTGGACTCCACAGTGTTGAAATCTCTTGACTTTGACTTAAACAATTATGCAATTAATTCGTTTATCCGAATCACCAATGGTTCAGAAATCAAGAGCATAAGTGAAAAAGTAGTAAGGAATTATGTAGAGTTGAGAAAAGATCAGATAAGGTTGATGGAAATCTTTACTGAAATGCTCATGGACCAAAATATTGATACCCAATCTGTTCCCGAAAAGCATTCCAACCATTTGCTTATTACTGTTCCCATTTCAACCTTGAAGTACTTGCAAGTCCTTAGGTTTGAATACGAAAAGAAAGTTAAATTTTTGGTGGGAGAACCCATTGAATTCAAGCTTCATATCGAATCCATCACAAAGTGGTATATAGAAGATGTGGACGACAGCATCAAAAGTGACCATAGCAAGACTTACTCGCAGTCACAGAAAAAGAAAGCGAAAGAAGACAGCGAGTTGGTTCATTTTCAGCTTACACTTCACAGTGACGATAACTGGCTCATCTCTGGATTCAAAAAACATACTTTTGCTGTGGGACACCAGTCCAAGACCTCGGAGTTGAAGCTTATTTTGATACCTTTAAACGTGGGAAAGTTGTTGCTTCCTAAGGTATTGATCAAGTGTTTAGCATCAGATACCGGCACCAATTTCTCTATGGATATAGATGTCGTAAATGGATTGGAAACGGTATTGGTGGTCCCCGATTTGGAGAGCATTGCATTTTCATTCTGATTTGCACCCAATAAATAGCATGAGGAACAAAGACTACAGAAAGACGAACATGTATAAAAAAATAGATTTGGACTGAAGTTGACAGAGTAGTGAGAAACAAAGACCGATGCTAGTGATATGTAGCTAGCAACGGACAGATGGCAGCATAGTAGGAGGGAGTAGAAGTTGACGGAGATATCATGTAGCAGCATCGGTCCGCGCACGACCAACATCTTACGATCATTCAAGAGAGGCGTGGGTGGAGAGGAATAAGAAGTACGGAGTAAAATGGTTAAAGACAAAACATATTATGACATTTTAGGGGTCGAACCGACTGCAAATGACACCGAGTTAAAGAAAGCGTACCGTAAACAAGCCATAAAGCTTCATCCAGACAAGAATGGCAATGACCCCAAGGCAGCCGAAAAGTTCCAAGAGCTTGGAGAAGCATACGGCATTCTTCAAAACAAGGACACCAGGGCCTTATACGACGACTTAGGAGTTGAAGGTATGAAGAACGACCGTGGAGCTGCCGAGGCCGCAGCTGATATCGATCCTGCTGAGTTTTTCAGTCAGATATTTGGTGGTGAAGGATTTAAGGACTGGATTGGAGAACTTTCGATGTTGAAGGAAGTATCGCAAACTGCCGATGTTCTAGGTGAAAAAGACGAAGAAGAGAATTCTGGCGTGACATCCGAACAAAAAACTGATACCAATGCTTCCAATATAGCCAATTCCGACTCTCAACAGATAATTACCAGTGAAGCTGATATGGCAGCACAAGGAACTAAACCAAACGAATTGGCCAGTGAGCAGAACCAAAAGAAGAAGAAACAGAAAATGACCCGCGAGCAACGTGAAGAGATCCTTCGTTTGCACGAGGAGGCCAAGGTAGCCAAGCAAGAACGTGTTGACGAGTTGAGCCAACACCTTCTTAGCAAGATCGAAAGCTACCGCGCTGCTGCTGGCAACAGTACAGCTATTGAACAATTCAGCAAGAAATTGGCAGTGGAGTTTGAAGACTTGAAGATAGAAAGTTTTGGAATTCAGTTGTTGCACTTGATAGGTAAAATTTATACGAGCCAGGCCAGCGCCACTATTCTGTCATCCAAGACTTTTGGAGTGTCCAAGATCTTCACTAGTGTCAAGACGAAAAGTGGAACGGTCAAGAATGGCTTTTCCATCATCAAAACGGCGTTGGATGCCCAGACGTCGGTAGAAGAGATGGTCAGAGAACAAGAAGCGTTACAGCAAGCCATTGAAGCCGGTGTAGAAATTCCTGAAGCGGAAAAACACAGACAGCTTGAAATGGAGAGAATAGTGACTGGAAAGTTTTTGGCTACAGCATGGGCTTCTACCAAGTTTGAAGTCACGGGAGTGTTGAACAAAGTGTGTGCCAAGGTTTTGAACGACAAAAGTTTGGGTAGGAAGGACCGGATAGCCCGAGCAGAGGCAGTGCTATATATCGGAAAACAAATGTTACTTGTAGAGAGAACACCGGAAGAGGAGGAAGAAGCCCGTGTTTTTGAAGAAATGATGGCCGATGCCACGGCGAAAAAGTCCAAAAAGAGCTCCAAAGTAAGCGACTTTGATATAGAAGCATTTATGGATAAGGTCGCAGAAGAAGAACACCCAGAAAAGTAATCCACAACTTTCTTCTTATCCTCTGGATATTTCCTCTTTAGACTATATTGATTATGAATGTATTACATAAGCGAGTTTTTTCGCTTTCAAAGCAAAGTGGCGAACACCCGAAGAGACATTAAGAGGAGAGAAAGACTAAAAATGGCTACACAGAGAGAGATATTAAGCTTATACAAGCAACTTCTTAACAAAGCGCACAAGTTTGACAACTACAACTTCAGAGAGTTTGCCAAAAGAAGAATCGTGCATGGTTTCAGGGCCAATAAGTCCTTGAAGGAAGAGAAGGACATCACCACCTTTTATGAACGTGGTGTCTTAGACTTAGCACAGTTACACAGACAAACTGCAGTTTCTCAAATGTATACTTTTGACAAGTTAGTGGTTGAGCCATTGAAAAGTTTAAAGAGAGATTAGACCAACCGTCTGATATATATCCAAGAGCATCACGTTTTTCACCGTACATAGTTCCAAATTCAATATAACGAAACAAGAGCCAAATGTAGGAATAGAAGCGAAGTATCTGCTACTAATAGTGAGCAGTGTATATTTACAAAGTCATCGTAACTAGTGCCACACATTTAATAGATTTGTAATATTCGTAAGTAATAATGGGGACAAGCTTAAAAAAATAGTCCTATGGCTCAGTATCCTAGTGGGTATAACCGAAAAAAACGACCTCGGTGAGGGTCGAACTCACGATCTTAAGATTAACAGTCTTACGCCTTAGCCAACTTGGCCACGAAGTCTTGTAATTGAATGTCTCGATTTGGATATATGGCCAAATTCTATATGTAATTGATGTTCAATTTTGCAATAACTGGCCGATGGATCTGGATTGTCCAAGAAACTATCAAGGGATCTGCAGGTTGTAGTGAAAGTATGGTCATAGTGAAAGATGGAATAGACTAGTAAAACGTTTTTACACGTTTCGTCCAACCGATTTACAGTGCAATAAGAACTCTATGAGCCATCACATACTGCGCAACTTTCTGTGTTTTCGATAGCGATGATTAATCATTGAATCGTTATTTATAGTTAAAACTTACAGTATTTCTTCCTCAGTAATGAATTCACCTTGTCTGTTATATATTTTATATATTTTATATAATCATCGAAGTATTAAAAAGGAAACATATTTCGATCGTATCTTGAAATCTGACTAAAGTAAAACGATCTTGCTTAATTCAAATTTTCTGGACAAATCATGTGAATAGAGACTATCTCTAGATAATACTGCAATCAGATATTTACAATTATGATTGCTCCATAATATGAATAAGTCAGTTGTAAGGACAAGGTCGTGGTAATGAATGGGGTTGGTATTTTATCAACGGTTAAAAGGCTAAAACATTCCTGCTCAAATCAAAATCGACTACTCTTGCAACGGAATCGGGAACGATTTAAATTTGATAAAAACCAACTCAGATTCCTTTTGACAACCTACTATTAGAATGTCCTAGACAGTTAAATGATACTAAAACATACTAAAGGAGTTGAACTCGATATTGAACGTTATCTGGCATATTAAAAAATATAAAAATAAAGCCCGACGCGGGAGTCGAACCCGCAACCTTTTGATACCTTTGAAACATTAGTTTAAAAGTCAAACGCTCTAGCCATTGAGCTAGCCAGGCTCTTTCTTGAAAATCATAGTTTAGCTAGTTTTCTAATATGACGATGTTGAAATATTTGCTTTATATCGATGATGATTTTTGAACAATATAATATAGTAGTTTCTAGGACTCCCCATTTTCTATAGGCTTAAATGAATTTTCAACTAATTATAGGCTTTATAAATAAACTTTTAACCCCCTCTTGTTAGCTTGGATGCACTTTTCTTATTGTTCACATCAATTTAGGTTACCTAAAATTACGGCCTTAAGGACGAAAAAGTTGCAAAAGAAATGAAATAGGACACAAAATTGTAGATGTAGTTCAATTGGAGTCTGAATTTATACAATCTAAATGTGTCGTCTATATTTCATGTTTCCGGTTAATTTAACCAAAAGAGATTGGAATCTTACGATCATTATCTTTTTTTGGAAAATTTCCGTTAAAGCTACTAAAAGAAGACAATAATTGAATGCTTGCAAAATATTTATGACATAATTTACCATCTGGTTGAAGCTATACATATAGATAGAATGCTAGAAACCAAAGCTATTCATCTTGAATGTAAGTCGCTAATCCATGTAAGATGTTTTCTAAACTAGCATAGAAAGGACAGTAATCATTAACACTGACATAATTGTGGCGGAGGTCATACTGAATTTTCTCATTTAATCTTGCTAATTCTTCTTTAGTCTCCAAATTCAACTCCACCGAATTAATTGCTAGTTGGTTATTAATATTACTCAATGAATTATTCTGTCCTTCACTTCCGTTATTTCTCTGCTTGAATTCTGCTTTTTGATATGGTAAGACAGGCTGAGGTACTTTCATTGGGCTAAACAAGTCATTTAAATTGACACGGTTTGTAGATTGATAATCAATGTACTGTAGATTTTGCGTAGAGTCTTCAATATTGTATTTGTCATTGAATTCATTAATTAAAATGACAATATTGTATTTTTTTAGGATAAATTCCCATGTCATATTTGTAAGACTGAGTATTCTTTTATACTTTTCATTCTTGAACCATTTTCGATTCAAGATAAATAATGCCTTATTAATTAAATTCACGTAAATAGATAATTCACCGAATGTCATAAAATCATATTTAAATTTAACACTTATAATGATTAACATTAATACGATCGAATCTATTGGTATAGTTCTTCTAATATACCAATTAAATTTCCCGAACTTGATGAAGTCATTATACTTCAAAAACTCATTCAAATTATGTAGAACTGACGGAATTAGATTATTCTGAATATTCTCATAAGCAAAGTTTTCAAATTGATTGAATTTTAACGAAGAAATCGATGAATTATTAAGATTATCGATGATATTAATTTCCTTTGATTTGCCAAAAGTATCTTCATATTGACTTAAAGAAAGACTGTCATATTTTGTAGGCTTACTATTAAAGAACTCAGTTGACACGAATCGATCAGAATTCAAATCTTTAGAGTACATCGTCATGGAGTTCGGAGGTTCACTCATTAATATCATCTTGTGCAATATCATTAATGCTCTGTCTGAATACGTCCACGAATGGTTTTTTATGAAATGTATTAGATTGGTACTTTGAACAGATGATGGGGGATTTATGATAGAATGTTTATCAATCTTATTAATTGAGTCGTCAATGAAGTTAGCCAACTCTATAATCATTCGCTTAAGTTTATGTGTACTCTCGTGGGAGATGTCATTAGATAAGCCATTATGTAAATTATAAACCAATTCACTCAAGATTCTATCAAATTTAAATTTTATATTGATAGATAATATCCCAATATTCAATTGTTTGTTGCCAAAACCATCTTCCGTTGGCTCATTATCATCAGGAAAAAGCACATTGAAATCATTAATTCTGCAGTTTGGTGGCAAGCAAAAATTGTGAGATGTAATTGCGTCCAATCCGAAGATCACCCACCACAAAAGTCTTCTAAATTTAATAACCTGCCATTTTTTAATTCCAAGACTGAGAAATGGATCTTTATGCATTTGTAGGATTTTAGCATATCTAATGATTTGAGACATTTCCATGGCCGATGGATTAGGAGACGTTGATTGAATAATCACATTCCCAAGCAAGAGAGGAATTGTTTTGATACCATGAGGATAATTGTAATATTGACAAATTTTATTGAACCCACTCAAGTATTTATTTATATCTTGATTGAGAAGTAAATTATCGTATTCTTCGAATTCGGAAATAGTTGAAGCATATAAGACTGGGAAATATAGGGTATAGAATTGAAGATAGTCGATTCCAGAGTAATTTTCTGGCTTAGTGGAATCCTTACCTGGGAGTGAATTAGAACAAGAGCTTGTGTATGAAGATATTGGAGAGGAAGATGATGAATTGGTATCTTTGGGGGTTGCTGTTCTGTTGTTGAAAAAAGATGTATTATCGATCGGAGTTTCAGATTTGGATTCCCAATAAATGTCATGGGATTTTAGAAAGTCATCGAGATTGACCAATATGGGTAGTAAAAGATGCACAGAATTAGTATAACGATTGACAAGTTCGTAACTCTTTTCCTTAGAACTGGGTAGAAACTGATTTAAGTTCTCAATAATGCTTGGGTTTTCGTAGTATGTGTTGGTTCCAAATAGATAATTAACGAGAGTAGCTGGGTTAGATGGAAATGCACTAAGCGAGTTGTTTAATGTTGGAAAGTACAGACTTTTAGCACTTTCAGATATATCCTTCGGTATTTTTTGTACCTGACCGTTAGATTCAGCGATATTTGAAGTACTGAGCTTATTGGCAGGTATACAAAGCCCGTCAAGGTACGGAGCTGATGTATTTTTCTTTGCTTCCAGGCTGTCATTCTTGTATGTAAACGAGCTGAGATTGAAGGAATACAGCTCTTCATTCTTCCTCTCTTGAGGCTTCAGAGAGTTATTAAAAAAACTGTTAGTGATATTGTTGGAAGCACTATTAAGTACCGGCGTTTGAAGTAGACTTGACACAGAATTGATGTTAGAATAATCTAGATCAAACTTTTCATTAGCTGATGATCTAGCATCTGTGTAAGCACCGATTTCGGGTATTCTCAGATTTAATTTGAATTTCAGGTTAATTTCGGGAGATACTTCTCTGTCTAACCGAGCAATTGGCTGCAATGGAGCGGGGGAATATTGATCGGGAAATGAAGAGGAGGATTCGCGGTGACTGGTCGTGGAATGAAGCCGTTCATGATTTGCGGCCGCAGAATTAGACGCCGCAAACGATTTTCTAGTGGGGCTAGAATTCCCCAGCAAAGCCAAGTTACCAAGTTTGTTCGCGTTGATCGTACATTCAGTGACCGCATCAGTTTGTTCAGGATTTCCGGATAGTTGCAGATCTTCTTTCTTCCCGCCTCTGCTTACTCGCTCATTGACGAAGTACTGACATTGAATCCCCAACTTATCACAGTTGTTGCAAACAGGTGTCTTTCTTGAACATTTGATTTTTTTGGAGTGGCAATACACGCAGCTAAGAATTTTTCTTTGGCGAGTCTTCTGAACCTTCAAGACATGTCCATTGGTTAAAACCTTGAGATGAGTTGTTCTGGTCAAAAGTTCTGGTCGATTTTCTATGATTTCATCCGGACTCTTGCTATTATCAGATATGATTCCACAGGAACTTGAAGTCTCTTCATCAACTTCCATGCGATTTAAGTTATAGGATATTCGAATCAGTCGGTCAATAAAGCTGTAGAATCTACCGGTTAACAACAAGCCAGGTTTCTGTAAATGGATATATATTTAATTAAGCCCGGGTATTAGTAATCTGGACTTTACTTGGATTATAGAATTCAAATTTATTAGATGATTCGATTGAAGAGTGAATTAAAGGATCAGAAGAAGTAAGAAGCAATGAAGAACATAAAAGTCAATTGAGAAAAAAAAACTCGAGAAGGAGTAACTGAGATTACTCCGATAGAAATCATAATCATGAATGAATGGAGGGATCGGGGTTCGAATTCGGAAGTGCTGCGGGGTTAAGACTACGCATTTAAGGTCCCTCAGGGGATTTAAGTGTGGAAGTAAGTTCCTTATTCTCACACATAAATGGTTTTTACCGTTTCGGGGAATGCTTTTATTATTCCGAAATGTAAAGGCGTCACTTCCGCATATGAACTTGTGAGCCTGGTAATCACATTTCTAAACTCCGAAATCTCATTGCATTTTATAATAATAGGGATTAATGCATAATTTGGAGATTTCCGGTAGGCGACACATTTTGGTTACGAACTTCATAAACTGAGTGGGTAATAGGCTAAATCGGCAAAAAAACAACTCCGCGACGGGGAATTGAACCCCGGTCCCCCGCGCGACAAGCGGGGATTCTAGCCACTAAACTATCACGGACTATTTCTTGAATGCATGTTTGCCTTTATTTTACGAGAGATGATTCATTACTGCATTGATTAAATTCAAGAAGCTGGAACCGGTGATTGAATAAAAGTCTTCTCGACACATTGTGAGCGTCCCTAATTAGTTTAGTAAGAACATAATAAGTGTCGCGGGAAAGCTTGTGCCCAAAAAATGTCGTTAGAGTATTCCCCACTGTACGCGCCCTGATTTCTTTCTACACCGCTTTAATCTTGAGAAAAATTCCCTACTTTCCGAACTTGACGCGTTCTTCAATTGCACCAATTTCTATCTAATTATCCAGATCACTACACAAACATCTACAACTAATGCATTGACCACATAGATGCCTTGCTTTCTCACCAAACCCTTTCTCTGGATCGTTTAAACTACAATATCCTTGCCCCAATTTATTTTACCTTTTTCTTCGCTTTCCACCGTTTACCACTACACGTTCACATCACGTGTCCAACGCTGAGTTGTCCTTTCGCGAAAAACAGTTGACGGTCAAAATTCAGCCAAATCAGGTTGTCGACAAGGAACAACAGCCAAGCCAAACAGGTTCTAGTATTACAGGATGAATTTCGAAGAAGCTGAAGACATTAACGGGGTCCGTTTTTCGTGGAATGCATTTCCATCTACCAAAGTTGAAGCTGGAAAAATTGTAGTCCCCACCGGTGCATTGTACACCCCATTGAAGTTTAGAGAGGATTTACCAGTGGCCAGCTATGATCCGATTTTTTGCTCCAATCAAAACTGTAAGAGTGTGTTCAACCCATACTGTACCATTGACCCATCTGGATTCTGGCACTGTCCATTATGTGCCTACAGAAACCCATTGCCCGTACATTACCAGGGAATTTCTCAAGAAAACTTGCCATTAGAACTTCAACCTTCCAGTTCTACCATTGAATATATCACTGCCAGACCAGTCCAAAACCCTCCTATTTTCTTTTTTGTGATTGATTTGTGCCAGGATGAAGATAACTTGAAGGCATTAAAGGAGACTTTGGTCATTTCCCTCAGTTTATTACCTCCAAACGCCTTGGTTGGGTTGATTACCTATGGAGCATTGGTTCAAGTTCATGACTTGGGCTCTGAAAAGATCAACAGATCATATATCTTTAGAGGTGACAAGGAATACACCGACAAGCAAATCAGTGAAATGTTGCACAGACCCGTTTCCAGTCCCCAGGGCCAACCACCTCAGTTTTCCAACTCGTTAACCCGTTTCTTCTTGCCCGTTGAAGACGTCGAGTTCCAGTTGACCTCTTTGTTGGAAAACTTGTCCAAAGATCCATGGACCATCGCAAAGGACGACAGACCATTGAGATCCACCGGTTCTGCCTTGGCTGTAGCCTCCAGCTTGTTGGGATTGACCTACTCGGGATTTGGAGCCAGAATTATGTTATTCGCCGCCGGACTTGGTACTTTGAATCCAGGTATGATTGTAGGTCCTCAGTTGAAAGAACCTATCAGATCTCATTCAGACATCGACAAGGACAACGCCAAACACTACAAAAAGGCTATCAAGTTCTACGACTCCATTGCCGCAAAAGTTGTAAAAAACTCCCATACCATCGATATTTTGGGTGGCTGTTTGGATCAAATAGGTGTTTTGGAAATGAAAAACTTGTGTAACCAGACCGGTGGTACGCTCTTGTTGTGTGATGCATTCACTACTTCCATTTTCAAGCAATCGTTCTTGAGATTGTTCAACAAAGACTCTGAAGGTTACTTGTTGATGGGATTCAACGGTACATTTGATGTCAAGACTTCGCGTGAATTGAAGGTCAGTGGTGTGATTGGACATGCCTCCTCTGCTGGTGTCAAGACTGCTAACGTATCCGAAAATGAATTGGGTATTGGCGGTACATCTCAGTACAAATTGTGCTCCATTTCTCCTCAACACTCGTATGGTGTATTCTTTGATGTGGTCAACACTCAACCTTTGCCTCAAAACTCTCAAAGTTATATCCAATTTATCACCCACTACCAACACTCTTCCGGTACCTACAGAATTAGGGTCACCACTATTTCAAACTTTTTGACCAGCGACGAACAGACCTTGACCAATTCATTTGATCAGGAAGCTGCCGCGGTATTAATGGCCAGAGTTACTTTATTTAAATCAGAACAAGACGACGGAGCCGATGTATTAAGATGGATCGACAGGATGTTGATTAGATTGTGTCAAAAATTCGCTGATTATAGAAAGGATCAAGACGAATCTTTCAGATTAGGACCGCAGTTCCAATTATACCCTCAATTTATTTACTATTTGAGAAGATCCCAATTCTTACAAGTATTTAACAATTCTCCTGATGAAACTGCATTCTACAGACATGTTTTATTAAGTGAAGATACCAACAATTCATTGATCATGATCCAACCAACTTTAACCTCATTTTCCTTGGATAGTGAACCTGAACCAGTATTGCTTGATTCGGTTTCGATAAAGGACGACAGAGTCTTGTTATTAGATACTTTCTTCCACATATTAATTTTCCATGGTAAGACCATCGCCCAATGGAGAAAGGCTGGTTATCAAGATCAGCCCGAGTATGAGAGTTTCAAAACGCTCTTGGAAGAACCAAAACAAGAGGCTGCAGAATTGTTGGTTGACCGTTATCCATTACCAAGATTTGTTGATACCGAAGAAGGTGGTTCACAAGCAAGATTCTTATATTCCAAGTTAAATCCTTCAACCACTTATAATAGTTCCGACTTCGTTACCAACAACGGAGCTATTGTGTTAACCGATGATGTATCGTTACAGGTATTTATGGGACATTTGCAAAAATTGGTGGTTAGTGGTTCTAGCTAGTCTGGAATAAATAGTAAGCATAATATAATAAAATCTCGGATTATTGTAGTAACATGTATGGGGGCATATTGGCATGACTGAGTTATTGATCATGCTCCAAAAAAGTGTGTAGAAACCATGGCATGAATCGGCATTAAGTCAATTTATATATTGATCGATAGTTTATGAACGCAGAACCTGCAATATTGACCATGAACGAAATCTAAAAAGTTCTAAAAATTTCAAGGACTTATCTACGCCTTTTCTTTTAACGTGCTAACTAGATTCAAAAGCTGTGCATTAACGTCTTGAAGGGTCTAGAGGTGGAGAGATAAGTTTAACCGAAAGCGATATGAATTTAGGACGCTTATTACGTAAGATAGATTAATTGGCGACAATCTGGAAGATAAGAGAATAATTGATAAGGTTACCATATGGGGCAGAACGATTGAAACAACTTCAAAGGGATCCCAAGTTTGGTGAACACCTTAGATTTTTTGCAACCAAATTGACAATAAATACACAAGAGGTAGTCCATGTGCATCCAACGGTTCGACGTTCACAAACTGGGCGTGTGGCGTAGTTGGTAGCGCGTTTGCCTTGCAAGCAAAAGGTCACTGGTTCGATTCCTGTCTCGTCCAAAACTATTAATTTTTTATTGGTATAACCTTCTGCATGTTCGTCCAATAAATATTCTAGCTAGCCGTTTCGATACTGTTCCTGTATTATGCTTCGTAAGTCCTTAAATTTCGGCTTTATTTGACGTGCATAGTCGCGCCAAATCTTTAATTGAGTGAAAAATTAACGTGGGAAAAACTACGGTAACAAAATATTATTATAATCGAACAATAAAAGCAAAGAAGTTAACTGGCTTGACGAGCTCCTTTTTAGTGAAGTTGATGAGAAAATGGTCAAATGGTTCAGTAGTATCGGACTGGTAGTATACGTGTGGTCAATTGTTGCCAAGTTTGCAGCAGGCTCCCACGGTGATGACCTTTATGCATTCATGGATTGCATCTATCAATGTGAACAGATCACTTGTTACAACAACCATTACTATGAATTTCAATGGCGATTTCAGCAAATCTTGCAGCATGAGCCCGATTTTGAGTTTATGTATTACAACGGCGATTGGCATTTTGAGTCCATGCCGTTACCACAACATCTTCAATGGCTCGGCTGGACATGTGAGCAGAACTGCGACTACCAGTGTCAAAGACTAATCCATGGCTTGCGCAAAGAAAATAACGAGGAACTCTACCAGTACCACGGAAAGTGGCCATTTTTAAGAATCTGGGGTATACAGGAGTTTGCTTCAGCTATATTGTCTGTAGCCAACTTCGTCCCGCATCTCCTTGGGTTTTTAAAGATCCGAAAGGCTCTTTCATTGCTGCAATTTAATCCTCTGTTGACCTATGCACACTATGTGGTGCTAACACTATCGGTAGTCGCTATGTTTGCATGGACATTTTCGACCATTTTTCATATCCGGGACTACGATATAACCGAGAAATTGGACTATTACTTTGCTGGCTTGACAGTTTTGGCTGGTTTCCACTACATGGCATCGCGGCTCATGGGTTTTTTTGAACCAGGCCGTTTTTGGAGTCGGTTGGTGTTCTCTTCATTGTGTGTGTTTGCGTACTACCTTCACGTACACAAACTTGTTACAGACTGGTCGTATACCTATAACATGCGGGCTAATGTTGCAGTAGGTGCCCTTCAAAATGTCTGCCTCTATATCTTGGTATACAAGCTCTACAGTCAGTACTATGAGAGAGAAGGAGATAAACGGCCCACACAGCACTCACAACTTAACTATGCGTCTAGCCGGAATACTATACTTTCGAGTTTTTTCACGCGATCGCCTAAACTATACTCGTTATACCCCATTCTCTTGAGTATTATTGTAATGCTGGGAATGTCGTTGGAAATCTTTGACTTCCCGCCGTTCTTTTATGATTCGGTGGATGCTCATGCCTTGTGGCACTTGGTGACGATTTTTCCCGCGTACTATGGCTGGTACGATTGGATGTTGTGGGACATTAACGAGAACATCGTGAAGATCGGAAGCATGGACAAGAAGAAGACTGAGTGAGTACCAATTTGGTTATAAAAGGACCAGATTCAGCAGACCAAGTGGTCAGTTAGATGAGTGGTCAGTTATATGTGCTTAATATTCAGTCATTAATTGGTCGATTGATGAAATTGTGTTCTATATTCTTATTTTCTATTTTCTATTTTCTATTATTTATTATTAAATGCAGAGAGAAACTATAATATTAATGTTCTTTTTAATTCGAACCATCTATATTACTTGTAATATCTGTTATAGAATCGTATTGTTACATAATATTAGAATAAACACCTAAAGAATTTGATCTAAGGTTACAGGAACATTTAGTGTAGAATCTTTCTGTATTTCGATCCTGGTTTCAACATAGTTCATGACCTATAAAAAAACGAGTAGCAGAGTAGAAATCATTAGTTGCAAAAGTACAAATAAGGTTCTACTTTATTTTCTGGACATGATAGCCGTTAGTCCCATAACCAATTTCCTTTTCATTATTGATGATCAACTTCGTCGACACCAGGACACACCAGGTCCAATTGCTCCATACTATCGAATGCAGATCCACAGTAAAAGCAATAAAAGTGGGTTTCACGAAGATAGAGGAGAAGCAAGCTCAATCGTTCGTCCTGTTCTATAAGATCGTCAGTCAGTTTTGGCTTGGATCTGTGGGCCACAGGGTTTTGTTTCTGGTCCAAAAACTCGGGGTACAGTCGCCAAAGTGGATTCACTACATCTGTATCACGACTATCATGCCAATCGTTCGCTTCTCCACTGAGTTCAAAACATAATTTGGCTACCTTTTGTATGGTATGGTCCGATCTGGCCCGTTTATCCTTGGACGACTGGCGTTCCACAAAAGTTTTGGTATCCTCCTTAGGCGTTTCAGAACCTAGACCAATGCGATTGTTCTTGACCACCGTTTTGATGGGGAGTGAAGGTTTCAGACTCAGTTTTCCAAGTGATTCCCCAACCTTAAACCCCATCTTCTTCATCATCGCGAGTCCCATTGAATGACCTTGGGTCTCGAATAACGATCTTTCTAGGGCATTTTCTCGGTTGATATCTTGCGATTCTGCTCTCTTTAGTCCATAATGCCTCCCAGCATGATCATGCTCAGTGGTACCCACTTGAATCGACATGTAGTCTGATTCCTCAAAATTGACATCCGTCCATGCTTCTTGTGATTCTTCAGCTCCTAGAATTTTGGGAAGAGCTTTCTTTGCAACCTTTTGAGGAACAACATCTTCTACTTCAGAGTCACTACTACTGTCATCACTATTTCCAAATATACTTAATCGTCTCTTCACGGCCATCCATGCATCTTCTACTTTCTGTTGCCTTCAATATACCATATTTCTATATCAGATCGTGCGCGGAACAATTTGAGTTTACATACATCACGAACTTGGTTTAAACTGACTAACACTAAACGCAGACCATATGTTGCACAAGAGAGATACACCGTTCAAGTCGGTACCGGTCTCCCGAGTCACGTCTTCACTGAGACTTAATCAACTTGGAAATGCCAATTTACATCCTTCCATTCCCAGTACACCGGGATACGTGCTGTCGTCCCTCAACCCCATTAGGAACTTGCCAGTGAATTCCGGCAACTACAAGAGCAAAATAACCACCCGCGATGAGCTTGAAAAGTTCGAAAAACTTCCAATTGTTAACCAGGTGACTGAATTCGAGCAACTTTTAGCAGAATTGTCGTCACAAGTGTCAACGTTTCGTGAACAGGGCATGGCCCAAAATGTAGACAACATGATTCGGCTAAACGACGATTTAAAGGCGAAGATCAGTGATCTTCTGGAGCATAAGGAGCTTGGGAAAGAGATAAGAAAATTACAACAGCAAAGTTCTTCCTTGGATACTCAATCGAAGCACATACTAAGGGAATTGATCTCGTACCGCAACGATCTTAAGGCTCTTCCCAGACGACCAGCAAGTAACAGAGTGGCATCTAACCATGTAGAAGTGACGGAGGTACTAAAGTATGCTATGAAACTAGCCAAATTCACCAAAGCTCCGGCCACAGTGGCCAATGCGCAGTTCCAGATTCATCCCAATAACTACGTCTGGCCTGCTGAAGATGCTCTTCGAAGAGGGATGTTGGCAGCCAGTTCGCTTCAGGAAGACGAAATAGTCAAGCAGGAGCTTGGAGAAGATGTGGTGGCAGAAAAAGCGGCACCCGAACAAAAACCAGAGTCCGGCCATCCATCACCAAAGGAAGAGACAGCAGCACCTATACGGCGAGACTCATTTGGGGATTATTCATCGAAACTCAAGGAAGAAAAGAAACAAGACGAGTCTGAGGGACTTGACTTGGACTTGTTTGACCCTGATGACGAATTTTCAGATTAATTGAAGTTGCACAAGATTGGATACATTGAAGTTGTCGAAGACAAGACCTGTTTTTGGCATTTAATCTAGTTGCAGTTATTTGGATGGATTCAGGTAGTGGTGCTGAAGACAGATCAGATAACTCTATTTGTTAGACAGTATTACTAGTATTAGAATGCAAGTCTGGAGAAGAATTCACATATATTCTGCCGTTGGATTTGTATTTGAGGAAGCGAGCTAAGATTGGATACTACAAACGGTGCAGTATTAAATATAAAGTAAACTTATGTATCGGCTATCATCTGACTACAGACTATTTGAATCTTCATATCAAGGGAAAATACTCCAAATACTCCACTCATTGCTTAGTAGTAGCAGATATAGCAGTACAAACACAAACTTAAAGAGGGTTTATTTAGTATAATAAATTATTAAGCACTAATTCATTGATTTGGACAAGAGTACCAAAGTGTGACTTAGAAGTGGATACTAATAGCAAATCAAGTACTTGGAGTTCTGCAGTTCCAGTAACATTGGAAGTATCCTGTCATCGCAAGATAAATTGTATCATGTAAAATACCTTGACCTCTCATCAAAGCCCCAGCCTCCGTTACAATTTCCCGTCTCTCTCATAGTCTACTTTGGTTTATTAGGTACTTTTACTATTTACATTACTTCTTTCCAAATATTTCACTTGGATGTTTGAAGGTCCCCGTGGCAAACTCTCCACCTAAAATGCAATCCAATTCAAGTTGCTTGGAGTATACTTCACCAGACTTCAAGTGGTCCTTAACCAACTCAGCCAAGCCTTCAATAAAGTGCTCGTTTCCATTCAAAGATTCAGCACGCTTGATTTTCTCTGGGTTTTTGCATTCTTCCAAGAGCTCAATGTCGATTTCGTGCAAGGTTTCAATGTGGTCAGAGGTAAAGGCCACAGGAACCAATACAATGCCCTTTATTTCATCTTTCTTTTCCAACTTTCCAACAATCTTGGCCGTTTGGCCCCCAAGCCATGGCTTTGGTCCAACCTGCGATTGCCATACCAAACGGTATGGGTTCTTGAAGTTGAGCTTTTCCATAATAGCATACACACTGGCGGCCACCTCCGACGGATACGAGTCACCACGATTGACAATATCCATAGGAAGTGAATGGGCCGAAAAAAGCACCACCACTTCGTCTCTGATCAGCGCATCGAATTCGTTCAACTTGTCGGTAATGTTTTGAGCAAAGGCTTCGACAAAGTGTCTTTGCTTTGGCCAACGATCAATCATGGACCATTCAATCTTTCTCTCAGGATCCACCTTCAATGTTTGTCTGTACAATTCGTTGGCAGAAGAGCCAGAAGTGGAGTACGAGAATTGAGGATACTGGGAGAAGGCAACAGCCCGTGTAATGCCATCGTCCAACATTTTCTGCAAGGTTTCTTCAGTTAACGGATTAGCATATCTGAAAGCCACGTACGGCTTGTGGGGAGCAGTGTCTGGAGAGGTTTTGTCCAATATGGCACATACTTTGGTGCATTGGTACTCCGACCAGTATCTGATGGGCGAACCGCCGCCAATTTCTTGGTAGTGTTTTTCGATTTCTGGAGTACGACGAGATGCAATGAAGCGGGCAAGAGGTTTCTGCAAGATTCCTCCCAACGGAATGAGATCGCCGTCCAGAAAGAGTCGGAGCAAAAAATCGTAGGTCTCTTTGACCTTGGAGGGGCCACCCATATTCATGAAAACGACACCAGTCGGCAGTCTGGCATTGCTGGATGCATCCGCAACCTTGACACTGTTGAATCGACGGAAGGTGGTGAGTACAGAGCGTCTAAACATGTTGCCGGGCTAATGAAACTACTGCGAAGGTCCGAATATTTATAGTGCGCCATGGCTTGGATTGCT
Source organism: Suhomyces vadensis (assembly GCA_030575035.1). NCBI lineage: Eukaryota > Fungi > Ascomycota > Pichiomycetes > Serinales > Debaryomycetaceae > Suhomyces > Suhomyces vadensis. The sequence continues at coordinate 322,037 of JAJMGK010000004.1, read as the reverse complement.
GCCGTTGATAGCGCGAGAGGTCATGGGTTAAATGAGATCAACTTGGGCTGCACAAAAGGGGTTTTAGATCCATTGTAACAGCTACAAATCAGTGAAGTGGTGAACTTGCTTCAAGACTTAATCCAATTACTGTCTAATTATGGTCTAATGTTATACGGTGTCACATTTGTATTGCACATCAGTACAGAATAAATAGAGATTGGCTATAGTTATGCCGTCGTAGCGCGAGTAGCGCGCGCAAGCGAGAGCCATGGGTTAGCCGCAGGACGAACGGGTTACCCGTTGGGCATGGAGAGACAACTTTGTACTTTGCTTGCAGCGAGATGGTTACGTGCCCTCGGATCAGCGAGACACCCTAGTTCTTCTTCTTCGCTACTTCTTCCTTGATCTCTTCCTTTCTGCTCACAAAGATGTCGTTGATCTCAGTGGTAAAGTTATTGTAGGCATCCTTCAATCCTTCAAAATCATCCTTTTTGATTGAACCACGACGTCCCCGGAACGATTTCCAAACCTCGTCTAGCTCTTTGATTTCCTGGTCAATGTCCTCGATGTTCACCGTCTCCAACACCTCTAGCGACGGAAACGTCAACGATGCATTTTCTCCCACATCCTTGTCAAGAATAGTGTCCACGGCAGTCTTGGCAAGTCCCGTTTCCTGGTCAGTCAACTTGTCTTTGGCTTCCGGTTTCTTGGCATGGTGCGATCTGCACCATCCTACAACCTGCTTGGAAAATGGGCCCCTGAACAAAACGAACGTCAAAACTATGATAATATGCATGTAGTAGTAGCAGGTAGACCACACGTATAGCGATTGCTTGAAGTCTAATACCACAAACGGCTGTACCACGTACCCAAATGCCAACTGCGTAAGCACCCAGCAGGCAAAGTCGTAATATTTCTTGGTGGGCTTGGCCGTCTTGCCGTCTGCCTCCAAGAACATGGGCCGCAAATTACGACGGTAGATTCTTCCAACAGTTTGGTAGAGCGCTCCAAGAATAAACGATAAGTAGTAGCCAGGACGGGTACCGTGCCAGAATGCACTAGTGGCAAACGTGAACAATGTGCTTTTGACACCAGGAGACTTGTCCTTACGAGCAATTCTCAAGTATACATAGTTCTTTAACCACTTGTTAGTGTTCATATTCCAGGACTCCAAGCAAACCTTGCAGTTTTGGCCAGTTTCAAACGCGAATGGATCGATGTTTTGCACCCGGTTCCATTTAAACTCACCTGTAGCACTGTCAACACCATTGTATCCAATTCCGCTCAAGATGCACGCACCTTCAGCAATGGACCAGATAGTGTAGTACTTCAATCTGTGGGTGAAGCCCAAGACCCAAAGATAAAATATCCGATAGACAAACTTGTGCTTGACCAAATGTCCGTCCAAAACGTAGTCCATCGAGATGTACTTGCCTGAATTTGCAAACAAGAACGCCCACACAAACCCCTGCAATGTTTTCTTGAGTGCCTGAACTCCACTACGAGGAATTCTTCTCTTTCTCTTGCCCGGACGCTTCGAGTCGGGAACATCGTCAAACAACGTGGAATGAATGAACTTGTCGTAGTCCGCATAGTCAAATGCCGGCCCAGTCAAGAGTGACGCGTAGAAGAAGACGTAACCTATGTACGGGAAGATATCGGGGTGTTTCTTTAACAGTCTTTCACGGGCATATGGTGTCAACAGCTGCGGATCTTGTTTACCATCGTGCACATTCCAGCCAAACGCAGAAAGCTTCATTACCAATACCATTTGAGCACCAGTGATGTCAATTTGTGTGGGATCATACTCGTTAAAGAACTGGGCACTGAAATGGTTGTAGGCCAAATGGGACATCAAGAAGATGAAATTGACCCATGGCATGGTCGAAGTTCTCAAGTAACGGGTGATAAAGTAGCATCCTAACGACAGAATCGACAATGTTTGAAGGCCGGAATAAAGATTTAAGATTCCAAAGATATAGAACGCCGACACTCCTAGATTGTATGCGTTCTTGAGGGTGTAGTTGCGATCAGGCAACCGTTTGAACAAGTAACTGAAGGGAAAAGACAAAAGGGCACAGATAAGTACTTTTAGATTGGCCAGATCGATACCAATGTACCCCAGCAACACATCTATACCGTCTTGAATAGCCGTAATCATCCTGTTGTGGTGCTTTCTTCGGTATGATCTTTTGGTTGATTTATGATCAATAGCGAATGATCCGTCACGTGTCCAATTTCATCTTCTAGCAAGTAACCGTAACCGTACCAAATATAACAAGCCCACTAGTTATGTTTGTTCAGTACCGAGCGTTGTTGGCACACAGAATCCAGGTTCCATATGATACTAGATAAGCGACCCTTTACATATTAACTCGGTTCGGCAGAATAATCACTACAATTAATATTGCCTTTTTCAGCTGCAAAATAAAACTATTTCTCACCCATGAATTTTCCCGGTAATAAGACAGCAAAAGTACCTAGTAAGTCGGAGTAGATAATGCTACATCGCTGTAGTACGACTGACGCTGTTTTTGTTAATTGCAGAATATACTTTGTCTTGATATTCACCACAACTTAAGCTCTTGAATTTCTTTTTCGTATAAATTTGGACCACTGATTCGTAGATTAGTAGCATAAAATAAATGCTATATACACGAATTCATGATGTATCCCCCGCACAAGTTTCTATCGAAGTTCTTTCATGTTGGTGATTGTTGTAACCGATCTCTGATAGAATCTTGTAGAGTCACTAATAGATTCATTCCAGCTTTTAATATTTTGTGGATCTTGCGGGCCCATGTTCACGGTCTTACTTTCATACTTTTCAAAAAGCGTGGATTGGGGATGGATGGATATAATAAGTTCACATAATACTGACTTACAATTAACTTCAGTCAATTGCTCCCAATGGAAATTGTGCTTTACGTTATAATCCAGGGACAGGAAAATAAAGCTAGACTAATGGAAGAAGCGAAAGATAATTGAGAATAGAAGATTTTGCCCAGAGGATAGTTCATTCTCACTCAGTATAGATCGCTAGCACTATAGTTGCTTGATTAGAATACTGTTTCCTGCCAGCTGAATTATTTACATGCAAATGAGTATACTATGCCAATGTATTCTTCAGAAGAGTCCATCGTCATGGTCACTTTAATCTGATAAGCCCCACTATAAAAACCCCCAAGGATTGACTCGACTCTCGAAAGCTTAAGCTTATCCTATCTATCTCAAGTCAATTCCAGTAACCTATAGTTTCTCTGGCCTGGAATTCTCCGAATACCATATTGGCTGCGAAAGTCTCTCCTACATTGGATGTCACGTGCGAATTCTTTCCAACAAAACCGTTTCTATTTTGCAGCCACACATCTGCATGTTTGTAGAAGGGCCATCTGAGAAATTTAATATTGGATCCCAAAATCCATCCAAGAGGGTGGGTGTTTCTTCGATTAGATATAATACTACAATCAGTACCCATATAGAGTGTGTTTAATAAAAGTTTAATCGAGTGTTTAATTAGAAATTGTACCTATTAACCAAACTGAATAAAGTTAAGAGTTCATATTCTCTCAACTTCACATCCTAAACTTTTATCATTAAAATTATTATATATATTACATATTTTACATACTACTGACGGGCCGAAACCAACTTGTATCCTTCCTCCAAGGTAGCAGTGATCTTGTCGTTCTTGTACGGAAGTGCCGAGAGCACAAACGCAATGTCGTTCCACTGGGTTTCGTCCTGGCATTTGACTAACCGAACCACCAATTTTTCAGCCAATTGTTTTTGGTGTTTCTCCTTATCGATAAACGAGAGCAAGAACTTTATGATTCTTTTCATGGCTTCCTTTGCAAGCGTTACATCTGTAGATAAACCACTAAAGATATCAATGAACCCATTATAAATAGCATTGTCTTTGGTAGCAAGTTCGGCAAAAAAGAGCCGGCACATATCGCTGATTCCCTGATCAGGATTTTCCAAACACTTGGCCATCGAGTACAATTGGCCTTTGACCTTGACTTGTCCGGCAAGAATAAGAAAGGTAACTGTCATGAGACATGTCCTCTGTACCATGAGGTTGGAATCGTTAAGTCTCCTATAGAGAAAATCGGTGCTTTCATCGACAATATTGTTGAAACAAACCGCCATGTCACCCAAACCCAACACACAGTTACATCTGGTGATGGGGTCTTCTGATTTTTCCATAATAGTGATAAGCAACGGAAGGTTCTCCTCACAGTACACCGACGAAACACACATCAATTTGGCCATACACAACACTGCCGACCTCTGCAAAGCCTTGTTGTCGTAATTTTTGTTGTTGGCACATATTTCTTTAACTAAGGGCCCGAATCTCGCTAGAAGCGAATTCTCGCCGTACAATAATTCTCGTTCTTTAACATGAATAATGGCATCGGTGAAATCGTCTTCTGACGTACCACCGATCATTTCTAACTCGTTCTCTGCATTTTCGTCGTCGTTATCTTTCTTGTTTCCGTTATTCTTTTTGGTTTCTGCCTCGTGCTTCTTCTTCTTGAACTGGGTCTCCAACTTCTCAAGATGAACAATGGTCTTAATAGCGACATGGCCTACAATAAAGAGAAGTTGTGAAAGCGACACAACTTGTGATTCTCCCGCCTTGACGTCTTTGAACACCTGTATCGACTTTTGCTTGATAATATCACCACATTCTTGGTCTGGCTTGGAAGAAGCCTGAAAAATTGCACCGATTGCTTGCTCGGCCACCGAGTACCATTCAGGCTTAGAGTTGTAGTCGATAATCACTTGCTTTAACCTGCTGACCGCCTCATCTTCTCTGGCAAACTTTGTAGACACCATAATTGTATCTTTCTTGGATGGAGCCGGTACAATTCTCTGTAAGGCATTACACGAGTATTTGCACAAGATCAAGTCTGCCTTGCCCTTTGCCCCCAAACCTACAGTTAACAATGCGTCCAAACCTCTGACGATGATCTGACTGTCTTCCAAGGCCACCATTCCCAAGATGATGATGGATCCACGCCGTTGTTTCTGGACATATTCTAGGCTATCACTCGGGCTAGGTTCATAGCTATATATTTGCCACAAGATTCGTATCACCTCAGGATTGATGAGCTTGCTGGAATACATGAGTCCGAGTAACTTTTCCAACGACGCCAAGTCAGCTATCGATGCCTGAAATGTCAAAGAGATCAAATTTTTGGCAATGTGAGCAGCCTGTTCGGTTTTGCTGGCATTTGCTGGAGCAGTAAGAAACAAGTCCTTATAACAGTCAATCAAATGCGCAGGCACAGATTTACCTTCGTCCGAAGAACCTTTCAGCCAGACCAAATGAAGCATTCGACGGATTGCTTCAGATGCATTTTCAATGCCATAAGCGTCTGCAAGCACCAAGAAGTCCATCGAATCAATGGCTTCGTTTCTGTTTTTGGAAAACAAGAGCCGCGATATAACCTCGGTACCCTTGTGGATTGCCAAAATAAAACTGACGGCGTCTCGGTAGTAGTTTACCTTTAGCTTGGCCCTGAAAAGCGTGGTCTTGTCGGTAACAATATTTTCATCCTGGTCGATGGACGCGTCAAGATCGCCGTAGTCATTATCGCCTACTTCTAGCGAATTGTCTTCTACATCTTCCATTCCTTCATCTTCTTCTACATCTTCCATGCCTTCATCTTTGTCTTCGTTCTCTTCTTGCTCCCCATTCTCCTCGTCCTCGTCTATATCATCAAGTACAGCCTTTTTTGGGGAAGAAGGCAAGTGTTTAGCGAGTGTATGTTCGGCATCCTTTAACTGAGTTTTCCAGAACTCCAACTCCAACTGCGAGCCATGGGCAGTGTTAAACTGGTGGGTCAACACCAACTTACTCATGAGCTTGATGGAGTTTCTACGAACCAAAGTGCTCCGGTCATCCAAAGAACGCACAGCCAACAACATCATGACCTGTCTTCTACCAGATAGTTTGACCTTAAGACCACACACCTTTGTTAAAGCTTGGAACGCCTTAGTTCTGACATACGGATTTTGGTCTAAAAACCTTTCCTGGAGCAAATCAAGCAACCCATCGACCTGCTTGAGAGAACTATCCACCTCTTCAGTGTCGGTTTTAAGCGAGGACTTGAGTATATCGACTACAATATTACCACATGTTTCCACCACCGAGCATCGCAAAGTCTGGTTACTGTTGTCCAAGAGCTGGGATATGGAAGACATTTGTTTCAATATAAGACGCGGACTAAGTTCTGAAAGCTTGATTAAAAACTCAGAAACCGCCTTGGGACCGTTGGTGTCGTTAGAATTGAACTGAGTCTGGGAGATTTCTCGTAATACTTCTTCAGTAAGCACCATGTAGTCGTACTTTTCCGCAAGCATGTGGAGCAATTCTGCCATATACGGTGGTAGGTGAAGATAGTACGTCAAACACTGAATAATCGAGTGTTGTATGATGGCCGAATGACCATGGAACTTGACTGATACCGATATGATTTGGAAAATCAATTGTTTCAAAGCGATTGATTTCATACGTTCGGGACTCTCCATGAGGTTGATAATAGGACGAGTGAACAATTCGATGAAAAGGTCTCTTTCGGGTGTGGTGACAAATATCTTGCTCAAATCGATCTTAAGCACTGAGGTCGTAGCTACCAAGCAGTCTTCGACTTGGACACAGTTGGATTTCCATTTGGCTAGTGCTTGTACATTTGTACCCGATTTACGACCGCTTTGATGAGTATGTTCCTCTTTACCCAAGAATTTGGTGAGCACAAACGTCAAGTAGCCGTACTTCTCGAGCACCGCTTTGATCTGGTCTATGGAGTCGACAAAATCACCACTTTCAATGACATTGTTGCACTGAAGGGCAATAGTTTGAAAAGAAGAAGTTATGAGGTATGCAAGCTGTTTCTGGTGTTTCGACTCAAGACTTTTGTAGCCATGAACCAATTCGATAACGTCTTCGAAAAGCTCGGTGTTGTAGTTGATGGAGTCCGGATTGCTGGCCAAAGAATCGGTGACAGATTCTAATTTGGAGTCTAAATCGCTAAACTCGATGCTATACTCCTTATCCACATCAAACGCGTTGAAGTAGGTGGAGAGATTGAATTCCATTGATGGTGTAGTTGTTTGTTTGTTTTCATTTGAGATAGCGAGATCAAATGGCGCGATGAGAAAATGAAAAGTGCGGCAAGTTAGCGAGGAAAACAAGTGAAGAAGGTGAGAGACAGGCCACGACTAGTAGTGTAGACTATAATTAGTAATAAGATGTATCACTAAAAAGAGGAGAGATGGCGGAAGAGAACAGTCTCTTGAGAGAATGCTAGTTGTATTTAGGCTGCGAGACTACGAGAAAGAAAGAGCGACAGTTTAGGGACAGAGCGAATTAGTGCGAGTTCAGACTAGAGACGATATTAAAGCAATTGGAGTTAACGTACTAATTTCCTTGGAATATGGATGGCTTACAATATAATCATGGACCATATACGCTAGGTAATCAATTAGTATAGTAAAGCAGGTCTCACAATTTGCGATGCTACTAATATTATTTCAACACTTGGTTGATTTATACTTGAGCCGGATGATTAAATCTAGGTCGGTATAGTTTACATATCTGAATAAAAAGCTAAGGAAACCAAGTTTCCACAAATGTTTTGCAGAAAACGTTAATTACTAAAGTATGGTTAATACAAACTATTATACATTTACACCCATAACAAAAGCTAAGCAGAAGGATAAAACAATCCTTTAATAATCAAGTAGAGAAATGTAAAAACAGAATTAATTTCCAATAATACGGCAAGGGACAGTTACATCAAAATCACGTATTACAGTACCTCATAATATAATATTCGTTAATGTAGACAATTAGTCATGGACCAATTGACAGGTTAATAGTACAGTTTTCCAGATTTAACAATGAGAGTTGTGGTCCTATTTAATTCAAATTTCACAAAAGTTTTGAGCATATCATAACAATTTAATCCTTCAACTTGGCAAAACCCTTGATCAACGCCTTTTCTGTTCCCATTCTCTCGTCTTCAATTGCACCAAGAAGATCTTTCATGGTCACAGAATTACCTGACCGAATTTCTCGGAAACGAAGCCCATTATCCCCTCTGACCGAGATTAAAGTGCTCTGCTTGTTCTTACCATCCTTGTCAGCAGGTCCCTTTCCAGCTTCTCCCGCACCAGCATTCGATGTCATCCAAGAGTACTTTTTACGGCCCGGATTCATAGTCATCATAGCAGCAGTGGCATTGGCAGCTCTATGAAGGGTTTCTTCGGCACCAGCCTTAGAGTCTCCTCCCAGCGCAGCTTCGGCTGCATCCAGCGCATTCTTTTCCAATCCTAGCAATATCCGTTTGGATACTCGTTTCTCCTCAAGTTCTTTCTGGCGGGCTGCGAGGTTGCGAAGCTCTTTGGAAAGCTCGGATCTGGATGCATTACTGGCCGTGGGTGCTCCTTTTTTGTTCTTGTTACTTAAAGCAGGAATTCCTCGCCTACGGTGACGGGACAATATCACGGTTTTTGTTAAGATATTCGAGATCCACGATTCACAAGACGCGGACATGAGCTCCAACAACTCTCCGTCTTGGAGAAAATTCTGCTGTACACCATTCTCCTTGGCAATCTTGTTCATAAATGCGGCCACATGGTAAGAATTTAAGAAGGCTGGAGGTTTGGCGGTTCGTAACACATTTCTCATATCTGCAGATAAATCTGAACGACGGTTGAGCTGTTGCTGAATCAAAATATCCTCTTCTTGCTGTAGATTAACTCCTGCGGCGGCAATTGCATCGTTCAACTTGGACGAGTCGTACTTTGCATTGTCTTGTGACGCTCCCGGAGCTGCCAGACTGTTTCTAGTATCATTGTATGGAAGTGTGGTTACCAGATAAGGCTGTGATGTGATGGAATTAAGCGAGCTGATCGAACTGGGTATGGTTGGCCTGTTCAAACTCGCAATTGAGCTGCTTAAGCTCGTAGTTGCGGGTGCTGCTGCCGTTTTTGCTGATGTGAAAGGTGGCCGGGCCGTCGTAACTGGCTCTTTCTTTATTTCTGAATATAACGGTTTAGTCGATGCACTACTGTTGATGTTGGAATTCGAATTGATACTATTGCCATTGCCAGGTGTATTTCCAGGTGTGTTGCGTTGGCTTGGTTTGGGCAATTCTTGTGTGCTACCGCCACTAATAGGATCTGTATCCAAAAAATTAGCAGGTAAACTATCAAAGTCTATATCCAATGTACTTGATTGTCCACTCTGTCCTTGGTCGCCACTACCCCCATTATAACTATCTCCAAATCCAGGGATTGGATCATTAAATATATCATCAAATTGGCTTTCGTTGGCAATTCCTTCGGTTTTTATCTTTTTATGTTGCGCATCATCAAGCGTATCACTCTCAGCTTCCCTTTTATTACTTTGAGACCCTTCATCTCCAGTACTAGACATCCTTGTCGTCTTACTTCTCCCCTCCGCTGTTTCTCGTAGATTTCACCAGTCGACTATTGTCGTGCGTATACCAAACACCTTTCACACCACTGACACGTGACCTCCGATGAGCATCAAAAAATTTATGGAGCATGGCTCAGTTTAGAAGCCAACCCATCATGTCTGACAGTAAAAAGGGTATGGTGACGTTTGAAGGATGCCGTAACTTCCGGTTGCGGTTAATCTTGTCCACATTATCGGGTAAACCCATCAAAATCACCAAAATCAGAACGGGCGATATGAATCCAGGGTTGAAAGACCACGAAGTGTCGTTTTTGAGATTGTTGGAAAGCGTAACCAATGGTTCCCGTATTGAAATTTCTTACACTGGTACCACCGTTGTGTTCAACCCAGGCATAATTATTGGTGGTGAGGTTACTCACACCTGTCCAAGCTACAAACCAATAGGATACTTCCTTGAACCGATGTTATACTTGGCTCCATTTTCCAAACAGAAGTTTTCCATTGTGTTTAAAGGCTTGACCGCTTCAGTAAAAACCAAGGATGCAGGAATAGAGGCATTGAAATGGGGATTGTTGGCAGTAATGGAAAAGTTCGGTGTACGAGAAGCATCTATTCATATCTTAAAGAGAGGATCTCCTCCCGATGGAGGTGGTGAGGTCCACTTTACCTGTAATTCACTTATTCCCCAACCGATCACCATACATGCTTTGGAAACCCCCAAATTTTCCGCTATCAGAGGTGTTGCTTATTGTACCAGAGTTTCGCCTTCTGTAGTTAATAGAATCATCGATTCGGCCAGAAATGTCTTAAGACCGACCGGAGTCGAAGTGAATATCACTGCTGATGTATGGAGAGGAGAATCTGCTGGAAATTCTCCTGGTTTTGGTGTGACCTTAGTGGCAGAACTGAAAAAGGGCTGGAGAGTTTTGACTGAAGGTGTTGGATCTGCTGGATCTTTGCCAGAAGATTTAGGTGAAAGAGTGGCGTATGAATTACTCGAAGAGTTGTCGTCCAGTTGTGTAATTGGTAGAAATCAAATTATGTTGAGTTTGGTATATATGACCATTGGTAAAGAAGATATAGGAAGATTGAAGTTGCACAAACTGCAGATTGACGAAGATTTGGTCTGGTATTTAAGAGACATTAAGAGTGTATTCGATACCGAGGTTTTCCTTAAGGATGGAGCTGAAGACCCTATTCCTGGCGAAGAAGACTATATGACTGCTTCAGTAAAGGGTGTCGGATTTACTGCTGCTTCTAAAAAAATAGCATGAGGTAAATAGCATAATGTATATTAGATAAATAAAATTTTAATTGATAGTCTATCTACCAGAACGAACACCATCCTATGTAGTGCTGACACAAGTTTTCCACGCTGGTGGCTTGTTGAATCAATTTGTCCACTTGAGTAGGAACATCCAAGCCACGTAATCTTTTGATATCGTTTCCAGTCAACTTATCTGTGATTCTTTTGAGAACCAAAGCTGCTCTAGCGTTCCTAATTTCCAATTCATTTTGTTTTGTTAACCTGGCAGCTTCCTGTTCATCAATTTGCCCTCTTCTTAATAATTCAACCGTGTTCACCTGCGGAACTCTAAGACCAGTAGCTTCAGCCACGGCTTTGGCTGGGAAATCAAAACCCCAGTTGATCAATGGATCATAGGCAAAAGCTTCCAAGATAGCCATTAATGACTCCTTGTTGTCTCTCAACACCCGCATAACATGCTCACAAGTGATTCTGAACGAACCTTCGATTCCACTCACTTCCATGGCATAATTCAACATTCTGGTCAACCTAAAAGGTACCTTTTCCGGGTATTTCTCCCGCAATATGGCCGCTTCAAAACAATCTCCAAAATCAATATGAACCACCTTTCCTGTTATCCTGTCCAACATCAAGTTCGAAGGGTGACGATCTCCAAGTCCGAGAATGTATCCAACCATGGACATCACGGCCAAAGACCTGGTGTAAGTGGTACGACGGTCCAACCACGCTTCAGATGATTTGGACTTTAACCACAACAACTTGTACAAATCTTGACCTCTGGTATTATCCAAAGCACCGGTGAAAACTTCCACCTTTTGTAACAAAGTCAAGCTGTCGTAATCTGGTGCCATTTGCAACATAATCCGGTGTTCAATGTTAAGTAAGATCTTTCTTGATTCACGGTATTCCCTGATCAACACGTGGAACGTGTCACTGTTGGGTACCCAACCAAGCAAACCTACTTTAGGCGATAATGGAATAGCAGGATACTGTTGTATATCCAAATGTCTCTTGAAACATTCAGCATCGTTCACCAACAACGTGTTGACCAAACCAAATAATTGCATAACCAAGTTATCCTGTCTGATATCCTCGTGTCCTTTTAACACGTATTGGTAATCTTTGCCATCGCTTCCCTTACAAGACAACTTTCTAGGTCTTTGTTTGGACGATATAACGGAAAGAGTAGGGTCAACTCGGATAATTCTGATGATTGGTCTACCTGCATGGTAGGTTCCTGGCACAGCCAAGTCCAAATTGTTGGCTTCTTCCAACTTGGGTGAAACATACTGTAATTCCAAGCTTTGGAGTTGCGGCAATTGTCGACTGATACGACGGAAAACATTGTAGTATATGTCCCAAGCTTGATTCAAGTTGGTTATGTCTTTCGTGGCACGATAGTTGAGCACCCATTCGTAGGCATCCGACAATTCACGACCGAATGCAGTGGTAAACGCCGATTCTCTCATTGTCTCAGGACCTTTCTGCAACATTTGGTGAAGAGGATCCAATACTGCAAACATCTTCTCGGTATTATGCTCACCAAAGAATAATCTAGACGCATCTTCAAGTCCTTCGTACCATTGTTCGTGCCATAAAACAGCCACTCTGATCAACTCATGACTAACAAGCTCGGCCTGATCTACCAAGTTCGAAGAGTGGACTCTCATTTTCTCAATGATCGACTCGGCTGCTTTCTTTCTGTTAACCGATTCGGATGTGACTGCCACTGCCAACGGATAAACTAAAGCTTGTGGATGGGCCTTACCTAAGTCAGCCAAGAGTCCAAACAACGATCTGCTGACAATCTCGTTCGGTTGATGGATTCGGGAAATTAACTGTGGTACGACTTCTAACCAGTTGTCTATCTTCACCATATTAAATCCTTCAGTCATTGCAAGAGCAGCCTCGGGAATTCCACCAAACTTGAACCAAAGAGTAAGCAATCTCAAAGTATCTTGAAGAGAGTTGGAGTTGGATAATGCAATGGAATGAAAGAAACCCTTGATGGAAGGAATAACATGTCGCTGGACAGCTTCCATTGGAATCATGTTGGAAGGTTGAATGGACAATCTCTGCTGAGGCTCCTCCAGAGTCCTGGATCCATTAGAATTAGAATTAACAACCGTTGGAGTAGCATTGATAGTGCCATTCGATTCATTATCACCGTCTGATCCTGGAACTAACTTTATCAGTTCATTTTGTTCCATGATTTCGTTTTGCTTTGCAACTTCGTTTTGAGAAGTGTAAAGACTGATCACTTCGAAATTGGCCAACGCCCAGTTATGCCATGCCTTATACCACTTATCATCAAAGTGAGTGGCTAAAAGATATGCTCCCAAAATGATTTCCGACGTTTCTGACCTCCAGTTGTTGTTCAAGGCAATTTGCCATTCTCCCTGTTTCAAGAAACACCTGGCCAACAATTTGGTATACTCCTCAACGTGTTTTGGAATTCCGGGTCCTTCAGATGGCAATGGCTGGGTAATTAGGTCATTTGGATTCAAGCCTAAATCTTGGGACATTCTGGTTGTGAAATCGACTAAATGGCGCAAGGCTTCTTTCTGCTGTCCTTTGGCCCACATGTATTTCAATTGAGCATAAACAACTTGCGGAGGAGCTCTCGAAGGATTCTCGGGGGATCCTTCTTCAAGTAACGAATTTAACGATTTTTCAGCAAGATTTAATCTGCCTGACTTTCTACACAAGTTGGCAAACTTGATCCACATGTCCATGTCCTGTTTTGGCTTAATAACCAAGGCCCTCACTTTAAGCATTCTCTGCCATATGTCAACATTTCTTTGACACCCCAAGAGTCTGGTGTTCCACGTCTTTCTCATAACAATCCTCTTTTCTGATCCCTGAGGAAGACATTTATACTTGATAATTTCTTCTAATTCAGCCAACATTTGGACTCTAACAACGACACCATAAGCTCTGGTATAACTCTCGCTGACCAAAGCAGTGATCTCAGTGATCAACAAGTCTCTGGCCTTCAATATATGAGTAGAAGCATCTTCGAAATTGTTTCTGTGAAGAGACAAAATTGCGTTGAAAAACGCTTTATCTGGAGACTCCGAGTTCATTACCTTAATACAAGAATCCATTCTGTCCCATTGTCCCAAACCCCACGATGCGGCTGCTGCCAATGGCGCAACACTTCTCTTGATATCACTGGAAGAGTTATCCCATTTTATCTTTGCTAACTCACTCAACTGTTCCCATTCTCCTAAAGCGTGCAAGCATCTCATTTTACCCATGGTAATCTCCATGTTATTGGGCTCGATCTTTTCTCTTTCATTGTACGCTCTCAATGCATCGTCCCAACGCTGTAACTTTTCATACCAGGTTTCCTTTAACTGCAAATCGTGGTGCAACTGCGCATGTTTAAGAATACCAATGGCAGCATCCAGCTGTTGAAGTTGATTATTAATACTGATCAACGATTCGATAGTGGGAGTAGTTGGCTCTTCATAGAATTCAAGTTCCTTGTAGTGCAACGCCTTGGCATAAGCGTGACATCTTTGGGCATATTGTCCAAGAGTAGTTATGGCGATGGGCAAAGATTTGTCATCGTGTTCCATAAACTCGGCTAAATTAAGCAAGATCTGATGGATTTCAGGAGGGTTGTTTGGCGAAGACAATGCTATACAGAAAGATTGAACCAACTCTTCTTGGTGCTGAGAATATAATTCACTCCAGCAACTGGCAAAACTGGCATTGAACAAATCCTTGGCCAAAGGATAGTAATCAGACGCTAAACCAGCACATGCTCTGATGGCATGGCTAGGACTCTGTTTCAAGAGCTCCTTGCTTAGTCTTCCTATCCATTCTTGCCAATCTTCTTTACTACGACGTTGACTTGAATCCCACGCTACTTTTAAGGCAGCTTGGTTCACGGGTAATTTCTTGGAAGGAATATCCACTTCGGGGATGTCCAAATGATGCGAATGAGTGTCGTATTCCTTATAAATATCGAGAAATGGAGGCAATGGGTCTCCACTGATCAACTTGTTGACCAACTGTTCGAATTTTGGAGAATGTATTTTCTGCTGAACCAACACCTTTTTAATCACCGGTATAAAGACGCTGAACTCTGTACCAAGCTGCAAAAGCAAAAAGCTCAAAGTGTTCATGGCAGCAGCCTTTAGTTCGTCGTTCCCCTGCCTCAATACCCTGAGAATTGGGTGTATTATTCTTGATGCCATATCATTCAACAACACGTTCCTAGATAATCTACCAACGGTTTCTATGGCGGTTTTCCTCAACACCAATGGTCCTATTTCAAACATCTTCACAATATTCGGAATAATGATATGAACATACTCTTCGACATTACTGCCAAAGACTACGAATCCCTTTAAGACGTGCAACGAGGGTTCTCGTTTCGGCGATTTATCTTCTTCAAAGACATCCAACATGATGGTCAATATTTCAGGTAAGAATGTTTTGAATTCTCCTTCTAAGGCCCTTGAAATGGACTCGATCAAACTGATTATGATAACCTGTATGTTGAGCTGAGTATTTGCGTTAAAAAACTCTTTTATAACGGCAAAGATTTCTGGTAAAAACGGTCTAACATGTTGCTTGACAATTAATATTAATGCCCCCAATTGTTGAAAATAGAACTTAAGCATCGATGGCTGACAAGTATGCATAACATTGATGATCCCTGGGATTATTTGCGGCAAAAATGAAACACATCTTAACCCCAATGTTTGGAAAATGTACATTATTGCCTGGATTACTTTGGTATGATGGGTACTTAACGATGGATCTTTCAAGATTTTCATCAAATTGTTAATGGCAACCGTAGGATAGTACTCATCATTGGATGGTGACATACCTTGCATCAACAAGGCCACATCGACGGGAGGTGCGTTTTGTTCAACAGGGATGTTTTTCGAGTGTTGTTCGACTTCTCTATGTTTGTATGGATCCAAAGCTCCTAGTATACCTAACAATCTCACAGTTTCTCTACGAATCTGGGATGACGTTTCCAGCTTTAAAATTCCCACCAACATACCAAGTAATTGGGGATAGTCCAATAATGGCTGGATAACATAACCAGATGAACTAGCAAGCTGCCCAAGAGTCTTCAATGCTGCATCTCTTTTGTAAGACGAACTCTGATCTTGGAAAGTATCGAGTAATACGGGCATCAAATCTTTGATAAACGGTTGCAAGTCTTCGCCTCCGACTACAGCTACTTCACCGAGGCAAGTGATGGCATTTGAAGACACCGAAGGGCTGAAATCTTTAGCTTTACTGAGAAGTGCCTCCACTATAGGCTTGACATACGGACGAGTCAATTCTTTGGAGTTGCTAATCAACAACGATAACAACGTGGAACTTTCTTCCTTTTTACGACTAGTTGTCGAATATTCGAGTCGAGACAAGAGCTGGATTAAGGTCTTTCTTAAGGATGGAACAATATATGCTGGGTTTATGGATGATAACCTACCCAAGATTCTAATTGCCGTTTTCCTGATGGTGAAGACCTCATCATTTAATGCAATAAAGAGCAATCTGACATTATCAGCTTGTGATAATTGGGGATCGAAGTTGCCGGCATTGGCCAAGCAATTGAGACTTTCCAATCTGATTTCTGGGATCGGATCAGAAATGGCAATGGACAACAATTTGTCCAAGACCTCATTAACCGCATTCAAAGCATTGACGCTTGTCTGCTGGCAAATTGGGTCCTTGATGAAGATTTCACACGATGTTATGGCAGCTACCTGACGAACTTTTCCACTGTTGTGTTCCAAGTAAGTAATGGTACAATAGCGGACGAATTCATTGAGAAGATAGTTTTCAAACTTGAAGTATGCCAACATATCGAGCGCTTGGATCAAAATGGTGGAGTCCAAATTTTCATAACTTTCCTGGTTGGCCAAAATATTATTGATACTTAAGCCAGTGTCCCTCGATATCATGATTAACCTGTAATCCCTTGCCAAGGATTCATTCATCTTGATAGAGCCGTACGGAGAACCAGGAGGCTGGAAGCTTTTGCCCGACAATACCAAACTAAGCAAGTTAAGTAACTTCATATTTATAAGGTTGGTTAAAGTGGGTATGTTGCTGATCAAAATCTGTAGTACATCTTGCATATGTTTTGAAAGGGAGCAGTTTGTGAACATCATATCCAAGATATCACGCTGTAAATGTTTGGTCAACGCTGGGCCAACGGCAATGGATAATTTACCTATACAGTCAAAGATGGAAGGCTCGGTATCTTTTCTACTGGCTCTATATTTTGAAGCACTTGCAGATGACGAGGATATGTTGTTGAGGCCAGTTGATATGTTCTGATTGGGCGTAGAGTCACTTATAACGGCGTTGACCAATATGGACTGGACACTCGAGTTCGTTGGATATGACAAGCCTTCTCTAATATTGTCGAGAATGGCATCCAAGTACGTGGCCATTTGGTTTCCCACTTCAAGAGAAATAAGTCCAATACTTTTGAATATAGCTGACTTATCTGAATTGGCAGTTTCATTATGCTGGTTTTTATATTTTTTGAGTTGTGACAAGTAGTAGTACAAGGTCCGATGGAGATATTTCTCGACGAAAAGTTCCGAGTTAATCTTACAAAGCAAAGGAAATATGTTGGTGAGTTCTTGTCGGATAATGGCTAGTCTGTGATTCTTGTACAAGATCACATTCTCGTAAATCTGTTCAAACTTGGAAAAGATGTACGGATCTGCATAATAGCAGATAAGCTCCCTGTATACCAAAAGGGAACCATGTATACTTTCAGACGAGTTGGAGGCTGACGTGATGAGATTGTATGTAGCCGAAGTGGAGCCATTGATTCCGCCATTCCCATTTCCATTTCCATTTTGTTCCGACTCATTATAATCGTGTTCGTTGAGGAGTTTGGAGGCCAGGTCAAGTAGTTTTTTGATCCAGTGGTTCCTTGCATTAATATCTCTTGCGTATATAATTTTCATACACTTTTGAAGCGTGGTGGCAGTATCGACTCTGATTATAAGTTTATGGTCTCTTAATGGAATCCACAAATGGTCCAAGATTTGACTAATGAACGAGTACAACAACGAAGGCGCATTATCAGCCAAGGCATTTATGATTAATATGGCGGCATGTCTTCTGTTTTCATGCTGCTTGTTATCGTTCTGTAACCATTCAATTGCTCTTTTTGCTTCGAAATCAACAAAGTCTCCAGTCAAAGTTCCACCAGGCGTGGCCAATTTACCCAAAGTTTTGGTGGCAGCTTTCATTATTACAAGGTCATTTGAAAGAATCAATGACCCTAAATAGTTAGAGAATCTGGCAGTTTTGGTAGCATTCTCTTCTCCCACACCAGAATCAAAGTCAATTAGGGCATTCATTGCGGCGATTCCACCAAGCTTTTCACTTTGTTCTTTTCCATGGAGCAACTCAAAGATTGTCTTGTTGATGTCATTGTTGTATCTATTGAATTGTTCCGAAGATAAGTCTCGAGCTATTGACTCGAGGTAGTTTCTCAATTCCAATGCATATCTGTTTCTTTCGTCCTCCTTTGCAGACTTCAATCCGTTGAAAATTTGGGTCAAGGCGACACCGTCAACAACTTGGATGGTTGAAGACATCGGAAGTCGTATTTATATTCCTATTTCTTCTCCAACAGGTGTTCTGGCTGGCTATGTAGTCGTACGGGTCAAATGGGTGATTCTCGGTCAGTCTTATCAATGCTGAAGAATTGAGACGCGCACGCTTTTCGACTACCAGAAGTTGAACCACTGAAAGAATGGGCCAGACGTGTTTTCACTTCTAAGGGGGCTTGTTCAGTTTATTTGAATGGAATTCTTTAACTGAAAGACCCGACAACTTGCTCCTTTTCTACAATCTCTTTTCTACAGTCTCAATAGTCTAAAAATATGTTTTTCAAAGGACTACGGGTGTGTCGATTTAGAACCGAGTTAATATACTTACTGCTTATGGTACAGAAAACAAAGAGAAATTTCTAACAATATTAGGTCCGTACTCGTCGTAATCACTCTTGGTGTAGCAGTAGGACTTGAATTCTGCTGTTTGGGCCAATAACGAACCACCGAACCAAACGGCATTACGTTGTCTCTTGTGAGATATAACCAGAACATTGACACCAGTACTCTTGACACCACTCAATTGTTCACTCAATTCAATTCTTTCGTTAACTAAACCCTTCAAGTCTTTTTGCAATCTTCTACCAAAGTCCTTGAACATAGTAGAACCACCTGACAAAACAATATTCTTGTACAATTTCTTACGTACATCAATAGGTGAAGACTGGATTACTTGGTCAACAACATTGGGCAATGGAGTCAAGTAGTCAGAAGAACAAATCTCAGGGTTGAAGAAGATTTCCGGAGCCAAGAACCTTTCGTAACCAACGTCAACTACGTTTGTCCTGTTTTTATCAGCATATTCAACCACATACTGGGCAAATTTTTCTTCAGGATACTGGTCGAATTTACGGAATTCTTTGACAATGTCAGGACAAACGTAACAGAACTGTTGCTTGATCTTTTCTGCGGTTTGCAAGCTAGTATCGGCTTCACCACGATCTCTTAATACTTGTTGGATAAACGAGGTTATATCTCTACCAGCCAATGGAATATTCTTGATGGCAGTACCGATTACATACCCTTCGGCCACAGGTATAACGTGAGTGACACCATCACCCGAATCAATGACAGTACCGGTTAAAGATCTGTCCTGGACCTTCGAAGAAGTCCAAGACGCAGCCAAAGCCAAGACTGCTTGAACAGCAATATATAAACCTGCACAATTGAACGATTCAAACATGATTTCGGCCGTACTTTCTCTGTTTTCAGGAGGGTTTAACGGTGGTTCAGTCAACAAAAAGTAGTGATCTTCCGGCTCACATCTCAAGTATTTGAAAATGGAATTTTCCCAGAATCTCTCCATGTGGTCCCAATCTTCAATTTGACCATGTCTGATCGGATATGAAAGGTTATAATTGGGGCCCGAAGATGCTGAAAGAGCTTCATCTCCAATGAAAAAGTCTAGGTCTTCAAGTCCTCTTTTTGATGACAAAAACGATGCAGATCCACTGCTAGTCGATTTAGTGTTTTTAGATGTAGATGATGATGTGGCAATTGCAGTAGGAAATACAAACGACGGAGAATCATTACCAGCAAATCCCAATTTAGTTAACCCAGTACCATTGTCCATGACAACGGCAGGAGTTCCCATACTAGCCATGATTGCAGATTTTGTTGTTTGATAGATCTAATTGAGATGAATAGTTTATCGATCAAACGTGCCAATTACCGTAGATATCTCTGGTCTGATGATTTGCCCCAGCCTTCTTGGACTCTCCGGATGATTAGTTGGGTCGAGAGAGGTGGTTTGCGCACGACCCGGCTTACCGATTTGGCAATTTAATTGGGTGCAAATCGGAATAGTTAGTTGGGGCCAAGTTATGGGGTTGTTCAATGTAGATATTCCTTCAGAAAGTGCCTTTAGTGTGTCTCTTTAGTATCGTCTGAGGTATATATCCGCACAGTTCCCAAAAACATGGCGAGCTTACAGTTAAATTTGATAAAGGTAAACTGATTGGTGGTGCCAGACGACCATATCAGCGTAAGGACATCATTATTGAAGGCCATGTTAGAAATCACTAATTTAGCAGGTTAGAAGATAAACTAAGCTTTGTGGACGCCTATCATGACTTTCTGCTTGATCCATTAATTGCGTACCGGTACACAATTTCAACACCGGTTTGACTGATTCTGTTGTACGTGAAGCCTTCTATAGTTTCACAAATTCCCTACATTAGTGAAAAACGTCATAGCCATTAGTAAGTTATTGCTGTTGGGATTGGATTTAGACTTGGTTCCCAAAATGTCGATACCACACAACCTGCTTCTTCGTTTAATTCCAGAAAGATTATCCTTAATACTTATTAGCACCATCTCCAGGTTCAAATTTGAAAATGTCAAGCTAGAATTTGAAAGGTTAAGTCAGAGTATTTGTGTGTCTCGATTCGGTTACTCCAATCAAGTTTGCCGCAGAAGAGGATTACTTTTGGTGTTTAACTTGGCCGACGACATACCTAATTGTCAAATTTCAGGACCTGGATCAAAAGTCAATCTCTTATGTTACTGATGCAGTTATTGTACATTGGTCCATTCTTGATCACACTAAGAGACTCGTTGCTGGATTAGCTAGTTTATGAGAAAAACGAAGCTGGTGATGATAAATCATGTTTTGTTACAGATTTGAAGATGAAGATGAATTATAGATAATTACGTCATTTACAGATAATAATTGGAAAAAAAGAATAGCTTATTAACGATCCAAGGTTGAAGGAAAACAAAATTTAATACTAATGAATATATTGCATAAAAAAGAGTGAATAATAAGCGAAAAAGTAATCCAAAAGTACTTCACGATTATTGACATGAATATATAATTCAACCATCACCAGTAGAGGAATGCGGTTCTCTTATTGCTCGACTTTAGTAAAAGACGAGAATAAAAACCGGCTTGATAACTTCATCCCCCAAATTTGATACAATTTTCAAAAGCTGGAAGCATTGCTGGTGCTAGATGGTTTCAGATAATATTTTGGTTTTCATACTAGCAAGTATAAGCACAGAATTTTGCAGCCTATCCTCCGACCTCGGAAAATGAGAACCCGTGGGAAACAATTCGACTTCTCGGTAGACTTACGGAAAGAAAACTCTATAGATTACTTGGAATTGTATTCAGATGATAGGTCTGGTGCCTTAGCTTTGTTCCCAGTGAAAATATTTAAAATTGGATTCCGTATCGGAATTACAGACTTCTGATTTTACGGAAAATTCAATATAAAAAATGAAGAGAAATACTCCAACTACACTAATCTATTCTTCCTCTTCAGATCCCACGCATAATGCTTAATCTAACCCTTCAATATAAAAACTTGAATTTGAATGTCGTATCAGACAAAGTACCTGCGTAATGCTCTCTTTCTAAATCTACCTCAGTTAACTGTGTTGTCTTGTTGTAATTACACGTCCTCCAATACTTTCAATCATATTATTAAGGGAAAGAAGAGATTGGTATTTAGGAGAAAGTAGTATATAAATAATATAGTCACTTATAGGACTTATCTACAGCAAAATGGAGGATAAGAAATGCGATGACGTTAAAATGCAAAGTGCCACGGCAATATGTGGATTGATTTTATCTGCTGTACTTACTTTCTCGTACGGAATTCTTTGACTCAAGTCTACTTTTTTTAATTACTTTGATTCTCAGAATACACTTACTATTTATTACGCAACAACTGGAAGGTAGAAGAATGTGAAGATATAGAACCACTACAGGTCATTGAGTCCAATGATCTGGATATGGCCTAGAGTATGGAAAAATTACCGGAATGTAATGAACAAAAGTGTTCCGGACAAGTTTGTATACACAAGGCAGTATATAGATTTATAACAAACTGAACCCAGATCATTTGGTTATCACCTAACAAGTCAGTAGAGCGTACTTATTAAATTGATATTCTTACATGCTAGTCAATTAGTGGTCATTCGGGAGGTTCACAAGAAATTACTCAAATATTGCTGTATAATGCTTTGTCAAATTGTCCGCTGGTCTAGAATTATTCTACCTAACTTGGTAATCGTAGTAGGAATCTATATATTTTAATCGGCTAAACATTGATTTACCTGATAATGGTATTATCTTATAGCTCCTTTATCGAAGTGCACTCTGCTTTGTTCTTGGTTACGAATAATGTACAAATATCAATGGTATATTTTTCTTCCACTGAAAGCTCTAAACTATTTTGAGGTTGGTCTTAAATAATATGAAGATATATATATAATGACAATCTTAATTTTATATAAAGTTATGGTAGTATAAGCTTGGCATTATTTTCATCCAGCTAGTGCTCGAATCTGAGCACTTATAATAGAGTGAGCGTCTGAAGATCTGTGGTGTTGACTAGTATTCATCCTTTCCACTGACAATCACATCGTTGATCTTTAAAATCATTCTGGTCAATTGGGTGGCCAACAATAATTGTTGTTTCTTACCGATTAATGGATCGATAACGAACAAATCTTTCATATTGTTGGTACCTTTTCCAAGACAGTCGACACCCAAGTGAGAAGAGTTTTCAATGGATTGTTTGGCTTTCAAGGTGGATAAAGTGCCAATCGGATCCAACCCAGAGTTTTCGGCCAAAGTCATTATGATAGTATCCAAAGCAGAGGAAAATGCTCTGAAGGCATATTGATCGATACCCTTTTGTCTGTCAGCAGCTTCGGAAACTGCTAAAGAACAGGTTAATTCTGCTGCACCACCACCGTACACGACTCTGTTATCTTTAATCAAGTTACGTACAACACAGATGGAATCGTGTAAAGCTCTGACACCTTCATCGACAATCATATCGTTAGAACCTCTGATGAAACAGGTGACGGATTTGGAATTGGAACAATCTTCTATCACCAACATACGATCCCTAGTAGTACCGAATTCTAATTCTCTAATAGAACTGGCGGTACCCAATTTTTCAGGAGTCAAGTCTTCGAATCTAGGAACAATACGACCGTTCGTGGCGATGGCCAAAAGCTCAAGTTCAGAACCTCCGATCCATCTGATTGCGTTCAAACCGTTGGATAACAACAAGTGGTTGGCTTCGTCGTCGAAACCCCATTGACAGGCAACAACATTGGCACCTGAAGCCTTGATGCACTCGATCATTTCTAAGAACTTCTTTTGTTCGTATTCTTGCAAAGCAGTGAACTCTTCGGCAGTCAGGATCTCCAACTTGTGCTTGGTCTTAGGCTTTGGAGGTTCCAACGGACAGGTTAATATAGCTATTTTGCAGTCTTTGATGTGTTTGGGCATTTGAGGGTGAGAAAAGTCTTTCTCCAATAATACACCTTTGATAAGGGACGAATCTTCGATAGAACCACCAACCTTCTTTTCCATTTTAATTAATTCAAAATCCACGTCTTTTCTTTCGAAATCAGCCACAGACAATACAGCATCAACGGCCATCTGGGCAAACTGTTCGTGTGATTTGGATACAATTTTGGACCCCAAAGAGGTCTTGGCGGCTCTTAAAAGATTCGGATCTGAAGACTCATCACTGATCTTAATCTCATCAGCAACACTGTCCAATTGTTGCACGGCAATCTTACAGGCTTCGTCAAAACCATTGGCAATCTTTATAGGATGGATACCTTTTTCAATAAGCTCCAATGCCTGGTCCAACAATGCTCCGGCTATAACAACAACACCAGTGGTACCGTCACCAATTTCGTCATCTTGAGAACGAGACAATTCCACCAACAACTTGGCGATTTCGTTGTCAACGTCCATTTGTGACAAAATAGTGGCACCATCATTGGTTATGGTGATTTCTCCGTCTTGGTTGATCAAGATTTTGTCCAACCCTCTTGGTCCGAGCGATGATTTCACTATGGAGGCAACTGATCTGGCCGCTAATATATGTGATTTGGTGGCTTCCAATCCGTGCTTTCTTTGTTTCTGACCTTGGTCTCTGACAATAATAAATGGTCTTCCCATTTCGTCCTGTGCCACGATGGCATTGGACATGTCGGGCATTCCCTGTGGAGCTGCCATGATGTCTATTGATGAATAACTGAAAGTTGCCGTTGATTAATTTTTAGGCCTACGATTTTTTTGTCAGACGGGGACGTCGTGCGCGCGCCGAAAAGTTTTGTAGGCGTCCCGTGTCGGTACGGGAGCAGGCATGGCTCGTCATCATTAGCAGGGCCCCTAGCTTCTTATTGGACGATGCTCTGATAAGATGTCTGGGGTGCAAATTGGTGCTAGGATTTGCAGAAATCGCCTGGGATCCACTGTAGTTCCTTCCCATCATCCGTTGGCGTTACAGAGGTCGCAGCCCAGTGCCACAAACCCGCGTTGCAGTATCTGAAAATTTTGAAAAATGGGCTGTAGTTGAATTACACTTTTGATCAACCATCCACTATGAGTGACGAGATTAATATCGATAGTGCAACTTTAGAACAGTTAAGAGATGTTTTGACTAACAAGTCCGGGGACATCAAGTTAGCCAATCGTTTCCGTGCTTTGTTCAACTTGAAATGCATAGGTGCCGAATCTGCCAATGCCGATGAGGTGCACAAGGCCATTGATTATATAGCAGAATCATTCAAGGATGATTCCGAATTATTAAAACACGAAGTTGCGTACGTATTGGGCCAAACCCACAACTTATACGCTGCCCCATACTTGAGAGATGTCTTAACCAACGACTCTCAGCAGTGTATGGTTAGACACGAAGCAGCCGAAGCCTTGGGTGCCTTGGGTGACAAAGAATCTTTACCCTTGTTGCAAGAATATTTTGTCAACGACCCATTATTGGAGATCAGACAAACTTGTGAGTTGGCCATCGAAAGAATAAACTGGGAAAACTCTGACAAGGCCAAAACCGAAACTTTGGAAAAGTCGGCCTATACCTCTATTGACCCTGCTCCTCCTTTAGCCACCGACAAAGAATCCAAGGTTGAAAAATTACAACACATATTGAACAACCAGGAAGAACCGTTGTTTGAAAGATACAGAGCCATGTTCCGTTTGAGAGACTTGGGCACCGATTCTGCCTGTTTAGCCCTTGCCAGCGGTTTTGACGATCCATCAGCCTTGTTCAAACACGAAATCGCCTATGTTTTCGGGCAGTTATGTAATCCTGTAACTGTTCCATCGTTAATCAGGGTGTTGAAGGATGACACAGAGGCTGGGATGGTTAGACACGAGGCTGCTGAAGCTTTGGGTTCTATTGCTACTGACGAATGTTTGCCGGTATTGCAATCATTCCTTAATGATAAAGACGAGGTTGTTCGTGACTCGGCTATCGTTGCATTGGATATGTACGAGTACGAAAACTCCAACGAAATGGAGTATGCTACAATTGCCAACTAGAAAAATCTAACGGATTCAAAACTGTATAATATAATAGTTAGGTTTTATGTAAAGTTCTATATTTCTAATAATGTACATGCGTGAAGTGAAAGGGTTAATTATTGGTTCTGAACCGGTAACCACATGAAGTACAAGTATAAAAGACGGTAGCACCTTCATCCGCAGATCTTAACTGTAATGTGTGATATTGCATTTCTTCGTTGTCACATTTTGGACATTTTTCTTTAATGGTGGCCCCTTCGTCCAATTCGTCTTTCTTTAATGAGGTTTTGACAACCGAACGCTCAGACCTAAGCTTGGAAGGAAAGGCATCTTCAGAAGATTTGGTAACGACTTTCAAGTCACTAAATTTGGATTTGGGATATGAGCCGGAGCATAATGAACATTGTATGGAAGACTTGGAACTGGTAGCGTTCAATAAGTTACCACAGTAGGTACAAAAAATCAAAGAACCGACGACTGACATGGAGACTGGCAAGATGGAGATGAGCTGGTGATGAAGATTGAAATTTTTCTGATGGGCTTGGTAAGCGAATTTGGAGCGCGCAGGAATTTTATTATGGCAATGAGAGTAAAGACAAACGAATGAGAGTAAAGACAAACGAAATTTAGGCAGGTCACTAGCTGCAAATCTATCTTGCGGTTCCTGTCAACCTTTCTAATTTCCAAACACTCATGTCACTGGTTAGACAAGAAGACCTATTCCTTAGATATGGGGCCTTATGAGTATGAACGCTGGTGCCGATGATTTTATTTTTCAGAAAAGGTCAAGGATACGGGCTAATCTGACACCTTAACCACGTCTTCCCGGAACAGAAAGCGAATTAGTGGGTAAAACTGTGGTAAACTGTCTTTTTCCTTGAATATATGTCTGTTCTAGTTTGTAAGTTAATCGCCGATATCCGGGAGCTTCACGTGTGTTTGCGACTTCCGGCTTGCTTGGTCTGCAAAATAGGCTCACCAATAATGCAACCAACTTGCGAATACTGGTCTAACAATGTCTTGGTGCTATTAAGACACACTATGTGAACCCCCGGTGGTCTCTGGAATTCGAAACCGACTGTCTCAACGTTCTAAAAGCCCTTTGTACATGGCCCAACCCGTTTCTCCTCATCCACACGTGATAATTATTTTAATCCCGTCCCTAACCCCGTTCGAGACCGTTAGATTGCAAGTACGGCTCCAAAACCGATAGGAAGACAACAATATTAATGAAAATCTCTTGCACGTGTAAGCTATTAGGAATTAAACAGAATTAGAGATTACGGACTTTTGAAACTTGACTATTGTAACAAAACTGAGTTGTGGCTGCAATGGTAGCACGCCAGGGCAATTTAACTAAATAAATTGCCAAATTACACCAATAACCGGCTGAATCTACGAATTTCAGTATCAGCAGAAACCAAACCAGGGTGTTAATTTACAGGCTATCTACAACTATCTTTCCGTAAACCCTAGTGCCATCCAATTCTGACTCACTCCAATTCATTCTATTGTTATCAGTTTAAGCCAAATATCGTTTGAGTCATCGATCACAAAATCGTGCGACTTTCTCGACCCCAGAATATCCACGCCTCTAACCATAGCAAGAACGAGAACGAGAACAAGAGCAAGAAGTAGGATAGTTCAATATACCAGTTCTTACTACAACGTACTAATAATCAACACAGATTTAAACATCTTATAATCTTTCAAATTTCCACCATGGTGAAAAAGATCTTACTTATAAATGGGCCCAATTTAAACCTTTTGGGTACTCGGGAACCTGAAAAATACGGCACAACTTCGCTTCACGATATTGAACAGGCTGGAGTTCAACAGGCCGAAGCCAAAAATAACGGATCCGAATTGTTGGTTTACCAGAATAATACCGAAGGGTTTATTATTGATAGAATTCACCAGGCTCAACGTGAAGGAGTTGGTTTCATTATTATAAATGCTGGTGCCTACACCCATACATCGGTGGGAATTCGGGATGCACTTTTGGGTACGGCCATCCCGTTCATCGAGGTCCATATCACTAATGTCCATCAGCGTGAAGCATTTAGACACCATTCGTACTTGAGTGACAAGGCCACTGCTGTTATCTGTGGTTTGGGGGTCTACGGATACACAGCACTGATTGAGTATGCTTTGAATTACTAATATATAGTTTTAAATAGATCAACGCAACATTTCAACCGAACAACCCTTCTTCTGTAGCGGTGGGTACAGGTTTGTCTCCATATACCCCGTGCCAACTAAAAGGTCTAGTCCATTGCTGAGGTGGGGGAATGGACAACGACTGTGTTGTTCTGGCAGCCAATAACTCCCCGTCTCTGAAGTTATCTCCTTCATACACATGGGCAACAAGAACACTGGTATCCACCTCACTGTGTGCTCCACTGACTACTTGTCGTACAAACGACAGACGGCTATAGCTTTCCACCAGAGGACTCAACTTTAAAGATTCAAGCGATTGGTTCAAGATATCCGAACTGGTTTGAAGATCAATACGTCCATGGCCAGATTCGTCTAGACCGGCATCGGCCGAATCCAATACGAGTACTTTGGCAAACAGGCTACCAACTATAAATGGAAGTATGATGTCTTGTACATAGGTAGCGACAAACCCGGGAATAATGGGCGATCTTTGCTGTACTAAGGTCAAATTGTGTTTGGTGCTATGATATATTTCCACAGGGCCAGATACACCGACATCTGATTCCAGGTCTATTGGTGAAGCAAATGGATAGACATATTTGTCGGAGAGGGCACCGATTTTAGAAAAGTCCAAGTTATTGATTAAAAGATCGATAGACAATTGAGGAATGTTACCAATTGAGACTGCAGGGAAAACAAGTGTGGATCCTGATATGGATACCGTAGAGTCCTTGACACGTATGAAAGACATGGTGACGGGATGAGAAGAGTAAGTGGATGGATGGTGGCAAGTGATTTGAGTTTAGTGGGTGTTTTTCGCAGTGAGAAGAATAGCGAGAAGGGAATGATGAGACTGGGTGTATTTAGTACAATAGGAACGGTGAAGAATACTGAGAGGGAAGAAAACAGGGGACGGCCAAACACAGGTTCTATGAATGGAAATTTCTTGGCAACTGTGCATTAAAGGAATGTAGGAACAAAGTTATTGACGTTAGTAAAGCTAGCAAGTATAGCACTCTCTTTATCTAGGAATGTTAATACATGTAATAAGTCTTATCGGTAAGTAATATTATCTTTAGTCTAGTACTCACCGACAATCAGCTTTGTACCTTGCAAAACCCACCGTAGGCAGAGAGACAACCATAAGACCAGGCACCGACGGGAGTTCTGGTTTATCGGGATACGAAGTTGCTCCTGGCTCAAAATAGAACTGGAATACCTCTAAATCATACCAATCTTTTAAGTACCAGATCGACTAGCTCGAATAAGATTGCGTAGATTTCTGCGGTGAAAAGGATGCAAATCATCAACAAATACAGCTTAGAGCTGGCCATCCGCTTGATTAAGTGGCGTTAACCAGACTGAATACTCTATGGAGTCGTAATTTGTAAATCCGTGATTTATATATTAACCGTTGTATATTAACTTTATATAACCGTGTATCACCAAAAATAGTAGCAAATCAAAGAAGAATTGAAGTCTGTCAGCCTGCTAACAGATGCTCAGCATGGACTACCAGCCCAGATCAGTAAAATTGCCGATATTGTGAAGAAGACTCGAATTGTTGTTCGAGTTGGAGTCGCGGGAGTATGTAGCATTTGGACCTCCGTTGGAGGACGCCATACCAGAAAAGAAGGACGAGGTATTCAACTGGCTCAATTGTTGGCTTGACGGGTCACTTGTCACGTTGCTGGAGGTGTTGGTGCGCTTGATATCGTTCAAGAGGCCACCGGGGTTGTTGCTGAGGCCAAGCAAGTTTTTGGGAGGCCCCGACACCAACAAGTGCGACGGATTGAGAGTGCTATTATTATTGATATTGATACTATTACCGCTGTTGCTGTTGCTGTTGGTGTGGGCAATAGGTGGGATTGTCGAGCCAGAGACATTGGGGCCGAAGAGAGATAGCGTGGTGTTGCCAGGGGATAGCGGAAGCTGGTTCTGGATGGAATTGAACGACGGGAGCTGTTGGCTCTGGTTCTGGATCTGCAACACCTGGTTGGGAATCACGATGTTGGACTGTGGATGCTGGCCGTACGACTGCGACTGGCCCACGTCAATGGTCGGCACCGAGCCACCAGTGTACTCATTGTCGGAGTCGTTCAAGAGCGGCGAAAGCGGGATGAGGTTTGTATTTGGGTTTGCCCCGAGCCCCGAGGAGAGCAGTGGCGGTGTGGAAAGCCAACTGTTCAATAGCGACTTGCGGTCTTGGTACTGTTGGTGAAGTACAGGGACACGAGACTTCTGAGTAGTGTTGGTCTTATTCTGCAGCAACAGGTGGATGAAGCGTTCGCTCAAGTAGTCCTTGTGGTCAAGCACAAACTGGGACGCCACCGAATCAAGCAACGACTCTTTTTCTTTGGATCCAAGCATCGAGTTATCGATGATGCTGCGTCGAATGGCATCGTTAATTTCCTTACGAAGATACTGAGCCACGTCGTCGGACGACTTGAAGTCTAGAGCCTTAATGTCACTTAGCTGCGAAGGCTCGGACCTACGAAGTCCACTGTCTGGCTTGGGGTCATTGACCTTGGGGCGTTTGGCACCTACCAGCAGATTCAAACTGCGTTTCCGAGAGTTGGGCGATAGGCTAAAGTAAGACTGGCTGCCGAATTTACGCTTAGAGCCACTTTCCAAACCCACCGATGGGATAGACGAAGATGAGCCCATGACGCTAAATATGTCAGAGCCACTAGATATGGTGGAAGAAGATGGGAGTGATAGCGGCGGCGGCGGCGGTTCAAACATCTCGTCGACACGGGCATATATCTCGGATTCTTTGGACCTGGTAGGGGCCACAGGACGAGCAAGGGCCCCTAGCGACGCTGAGCTGACGCCAACTGGTCTGGGACCGGATTTGGGCACAGAGCCTCCAGAATGAGACGACGAGGCAATAGAATTGCCACTGCGGGCTGAAGAGCCTATGGCGGCAGCCAAGTTGTTCATGGATCCACCCATGGAACCTATCGTGCTTAACGTGGCGATGCCCCCAGTCTCGGCACCAGTGCTGTTAGAGATGGGAGGAGGACCGTGGGATAGGTTTCGGGGAGACTTGTGGGTAACAGGACGAACAACCTCGTGGTCATGGCCATCGTTGATCACCACCAACGTCCAGTATTTGTTCTTTATCGAGTAGTTGGCTCTGATCTTGAACGGACAGGTGGTCTGGCGTCGGGCGGTGGTGCGTTCGGGTTTGGGGTCGGCGTCTCTTTTGCTTCTATTCTTGCATTTAAAGATGATTTTGTTGGCATCCAGTCGTTCGATCACGATGTGGATGCCATGGTTCTCGATCAAGCATTCCAGCAACCAAGGCTTGATGTCTTCTTTGACATAGAAGCGCTGGCGCTCCAACGCCAAATGGTGCAAAGAAACTCGGGTAATACAAGCCATATCAATGGTTCAGTTGTTTTGCATTTCTAGATCTTACTAACTCTATAATTTATCGTTCTTCTTCTGGGCCGACAATCCTGAAATTGTCAGCTTATGGCGTTTTTTTATCGCAGTGGTGATGGAAAAATGATTTAAATCGTCTAAAACCCTGAGAATAAACGGAAGGGCCAGCACATAGCACGATCGAAACACCACAAATAATGGACGTAGGTAGAAGAAGATCGTTGACCAAGCGCAGATCGATAGGTAGGTTCAACCAGCTCAACTTTGCCGCTTCCAAAGACAATTTTGGGCCTGTCCCCGGACCTTCCACGTCGACCCCCGACCGTGAGTCCGCACCCATGATGCACACGGTACCACCAGTAGTGCCGCCGGAGCTCTTTAATTTTGCCAATTCGCTGTCGATGTTTGCCCCGAACGCTGCCAGAACGCCCACCAAAGACGACTGCACTACTCGAAACATCCTGAAGCGTATAGCCGAGCTCCAGGAACGGGTCATGGTGGCCTCGCTGCTCACCCAGTTCCAGCGTACCAGTCTAGGGGACACTCTTCAGGCCACCAACACGTTTGTGTTTTCATTGTCGGCCCAATATGCTGACAACGAGATCCCGTTGGACTTGGCTGCAAGGATCCAGGCAGTGATCACCAACATAGCAGCTCTTATCCAAAATGCCACCACCAATCTGATTGTTCGGGGTTCCAAGTACGGCATTTTCCAAGACCGTCTCAGCAACTTGTCGCCGTCGGTGTCATCAAAAAGTTACTACGAGGATGATCTTATGGCCCCACGGTTGAGCGTAAGCTCGTTGAGTCTCCAGCGACCAAGAAACCATCTCCAAAACCAGAATCACCTCCAGAACCACCTCCAGAACCAAAACCACCTCCAAAACCAAAACCAAAACCACCTCCAAAACCAAAACCAGAACCACCTCCACCAGCCACCAATCAAGCATAGTCCCCATCTTTTGAACCACCATAGTCAACCTCACCCTAACCAATTCCAGCCCCCATTCCAGTCCCTGTTCCAGGCCTTTAATCCCCAGCTCCAGAGCAGCTTCCCGTACCCAGACCAGTTCCAGCCCGAGCCCTACCAACAGGAGCTGTACGATTACCAGAATGTCCAAAACCCACAAAACCTGGAGGCTCCGTTTTACCATCCGTATCCCGAAAGCCACCGCAGCTCCTTTATACTTCCTCATAGTCCCCAGCTCTCGCAAAGCAACAGAAACTCAATGGTGTTTCGGGCCCAAACTCCTCCAGCGCTTTCGAATCGTAACTCCATGCTCCTTAGGTCGCCCATTTTGCCAGACGACAGTACTGACAGTGAGTTTGACGACGAGGGTGCAGACGACGACCGTATTTCATTAACCAACAGCATCAGTGCTGGCACTGCTACCAACCCCCATGCTCCGTTGACACAAGTGCCACCTTCAATGACTCCCCATCCTGCCCCCTCTATGGCTCCCCAGGCATACAACTACACACCTGCAGCCAAGACCCCCAGCCAGACTTACAAACACCCGTACACCATGCCACATGCCCGCCATGCCAGTTTCGAGAATATCCGTCTTTCCAAAGACTCCAAGTACAACATGCCTAAAAGGCACGGTCTGGCAAAGAAACCAGACGACAGCCAACAGTCTTCCAAAGAATTTGAAGGCACCGGATTCAGACCACGACCAAACTCAATGCTTTCGCTTCAGGGAAGAAATGGAGCTCCGCGCTCAAGTCCCAATGTGTATCGCAACTCCATGGCCAGTAAGTCAAGAAACTTTGACTTATAAACGAAGATGGAACTTTATTCAGGCTAATCACTATAGACTAGTTTATCCCCACAGCGCTTTCAAACTAGTCATTATTAGTAAAACAATAAAACAAGCATTAATGCCTAATATTCAGACTGTAACGCTATCATGTGAGGGACCGATGGCACGACAAACTGGTTTGATAGCAGTTATACATTATAATCCATACTTATCATCGAACGTGGCCCAAGGTCCAGAACATACGTTCATTTACTAGAAGGACCAAGAATAATATGCAATAGTAGCAGCACCGGAACCCAATTGACTGATTCGTCTAATAGAGGCTTCTACTGAAAAGAAAATCATAGTCTGGTTGTAGATTTAATCGAGTATAGTGCAAGTAAGTCAAATGATGTAATTACCCAGATAATAACACTGCTTTTCCCTGGTATAAACAAGACGCGATATTAGAACAGAACAGAGATATTCTGTTATTATCAATACTCTCTCAATACAAACACCCATATGAGATATACAACTATAAGCTATTATAACTTTTAAATCAGTTTGTCTTAATGTTCGTCGATACCATCTGGCTCTCTACAATGGTTACGTAGTATAAGATTAATTTATATATACAGGATGAACTATGATATGTGATGGTCCTTGTGGCCGGCCAAGTAGCTTATTCCAAACTAACCTTAGCACCCAAACCTTCCAAGGTGGCTTTGATCTTATCAGCATCTTCTTTGGCAACGTTTTCCTTCAACACCTTTGGTGCAGATTCAACGAATTTCTTGGATTCAACCAATGACAATCCTAACATTCCCTTGACTTCCTTAATGATCTTTGGCTTGGACTTGGCATCAAAGGATTCTAATTTAATTGAAAAGATGGTTTTTTCTTCAACAACTTCTTTGACTTCTTCCTCTACTGGAGCCACTGGAGCAGCAGCAGCAGCGCCACCAGCTGGTAAGGCAATGTCAGGAATGTTCAATCTTTCTTTTAATTCAGTAACCAATGCTGAGGTTTCCAACAAGGTTAATGTGGAGATCTGATCCACAATCGTGGATATCTTTGGGTCCACAGCAGCCTTGGCAGCAACACCTGAATTCAAACGAACGAATCCGGCTCTCTTGGATGCGAATCTCAACGCAGGTCTGATGCTTTGACGTAATAATGACATCTCCAGTACTTGTTTATCAACGACAGTTGGTATGGTTAGGTTTGAAAAATTTTTGACCAGCCGAAACGACGACCGAAAAAGGGTAGGCGCACGCCCCAAGGCGCTCGCAGCTTACGTCAGCGGCCTCCACTTTCATCGTTTGAAAATTCACCATCATGGCGAAGGCAGTACTGACTGCTGGCAGGATTAGGACAGATGGCTTCGTTTCGGTTTTGTGCCGAGTGCAACAACATGTTGTATCCAAAGGAGGATAAAAACGAGCAGAGACTTTTATACTCGTGCCGTAATTGCGGGTACACCGAGTTGGCTGAGAACCCAAAAGTATACCGACACGAATTGATCACCAATATCGGAGAAACTGCAGGTGCAGTTCAGGATATTGGAAACGATCCTACATTGCCACGTTCTGATAAAGAATGTCCCAAGTGCATGAATAACCAGTGTGTTTTTTTCCAATCTCAACAGAAGAGGAAAGATACGTCGATGATTTTGTTCTATGTGTGTTTGAACTGTAAGCATGTGTTTCGAGTTGGGAATTAAGATGTTATAACAAACAAAAACAAGCGAAAAACAAACGGAAACAGGTAACGAACAAGATCAAGTTACTAATAAATAACAAAAACAATTAGTGTGGGATGCGTTCCTAGTGTGACTGTCCTAGCTGACATGTCTGTGTATATTACGTGTTTTATATCCTTACAAGTAGATTTAGTATTTCATATAATATAAGCCAAGAAATAATTCAAAAGTGTATATATTACGAGAGTCACAGCATGTTCGATGAATACTAAAGCTGGCAGTAAGCAAATAACTTCGGTTAGAACGGCCATAATAAAACTGTCAACCGCTGTACAGGCCCAATTCTGACAAATAAATGAGCCAGGATCGGAGATATTACCAGTGTTGATTGGAAACCTTACTATTGACCACAGGGATCGGAGCTTTATCGAGATAGCAAAAGGAATATAATAATTGAGTCTACAAATAAAGAATAGTTCTGTACATAATCGTACATTGATTTGCCCAGTAAAATACAAAAGCAATTAGAAGTCAAGGAAGTAATGGCCATGTGGATCATCACCATGCGATCCATAGTCTAATTGTTCTTCTGGATAATGATCGAAAAGCGAAGAATCACCTACACCAGCGGTGATTGGAGGCTCGTAAGGAGTTTCAATGTCCTTGGCCAATAACTTTTCCCATACTACTTCAGCAAACCACGGATGGTTTCTGATGTCAGCCGGTCCATTCATCAAGTTACCCAAACGTCTAGTTAAATCTGCTGTGATCAAGTTACGCAACAAATCTATTACTTCTGGCGACATAAAGCTGGGGAAATGGATTTTACCTGAAAGAATCTTTTCGTATGTTTTCATAGGAGTAGAGTCGTAGAATGGTGTATAACCAGCCAACATTTCAAAGATCAATACTCCCAAAGACCACCAATCAACAGATTTGTTGTACGGTTTGGTGGTGATAACTTCAGGCGCAATGTAGTCAGGAGTACCACAAAGAGTCCAAGTGACGGTGCTGACTTCCTTGGCAAACCCAAAATCGGTGATTTTGATATGTCCATTTCTGTCCAACAAGATGTTTTCTGGCTTTAAATCACGATAGATAATATCGTGACTGTGCAAGTATTCCAATGCCAAGGTAGCTTCTGCAGCGTAGAACTTGGCCACCGGGTTGGGGAACCTTTGAGATTTACGCAATAAACTGAAAAGTTCTCCACCCTCAATGTAATCCATAACCATAAACAAGTTTTTGGAGTCCTGGAAAGTACCCCACATTCTAATCAAAAACGGATGTTCGACCAACTTCAACATTCTCCGCTCATCGTTTGTGTGTTCTACTTGTTTCATTTTGACCACCTGGTGCTTTTTCAATACCTTAATGGCGTAATATCTTCCATTGTGGACCGATCTTACCAAATGAACCCTACCGAAGGAACCAGTTCCTAAAGTTCTCATGATATGGAAGTCGGTTAACGAGTACTTGCCCTTAGAAGTGGTCGATCTTTGCGGCAACAATGACCGTTGAATGGCATCGTTGGTGATTTGTTGTTGTATACTCATTTGCTGGGCTTGGGCAACTGGCTGCTGCTGCTGAGGATAGTAGTTCATGTTAGAGACCTTGGTTGTTTCAGAAGAGCTAGTGTTTGTGTTTGCACCTGAGTTTGCGTTAGTGTTGGAGTTATTGCTGTTGTTGTTGCTGTTGTTGCTGTTATTGCTGTTTGGCATAGATATGTGAAGCTTCTTTAATAAGCTGGAAGAATGCATCAAAGCTTAGCGACTCGAATAAACTAGGATTAGTTTATATTGTCACCCAATGGCTTGACGTTGAATGTCAAATAAAGTAGCGATCTGGTCGGCTTTCAAGCAAGTATGGCAGATCTTAATAATAAAACAAGAATCAAACGTCAATTAATCACAATTCAGTAATCTACACAGGAATCCGAGCTTAATTGCCAATGTATATCAACAGTAACCGCAAACTATGTAGTGCCAGGCCCGTCTCCTGTCGGTTTCGTGGATGGAAACATTTGGGGAGTGGAAGTAGGGGCGTGCACGCACCGCACATGTACAAGCCCGGTTACGTAAGACGCGAGTTATAGTGGATCGTAGATGCTACTAGGTAGATAGTGTATTGTTTATAGATTAACTACGAGTTAACTCCGTCCTTGGCCATCTGGTAGATGGCATATATGTTCAATGCAGAAATAAAGATCCAGATTGCCACCAATAACACGGTGGTGAGCCATGAATTTGACATGTCTTTGTACTGCATGGCATCGGAATCCGAATCCAGCACTTGACGTTCTGGCGAATCAGCTGGAATTTCGATACGCATAATTGCTTTGGAGCAGGTAAAGTAGATTAATGGAGCAGTCAATGGAGGCAACAAGATGGAAATGACCACTTGAGAAATATTAAGAGCGGTATTGAGACCGTTCCGGCCGATGCAGATCGAAATAATTAAACATGGAACGATGGAAATGGCTCGGGTAATTAATCTACGCATCCATGGCTTGACAGTCCAGTTAATATGTCCTTCAGATACCATTTGTCCGGCAATGGTGCACACAATGCCCGCACTTTGGCCACTGAACAACAATGCCACCATGAAAATGGTACCCACGGCCGGAGCCAATGTTCTGGACAACAAGTCGTGGATCGTGTACAAGTCGGCATCGATGGCCTCTGGGGTATTGTTGAGAGTCGCGCCGGCAACTATCAAGATGGCAGAGTTGACAAATAACGCAAGGGTGAAGAGAGTCACCACTAGTTCAATAACGGAATATTTGTACGAGTACTGGATGGCCTGGTACGAGGGTTTATAGTCGTTGTAGAAGTAGGCAGCCTCGTTCTCGTGGTAGAGCTGGTCTTTTTCCTTCACGGTTCTACATGCCAGGGTATCGGCTTCTTTGTGGATGTCTTCGAGTTTGACGTAACCGTTGAACACATCGAATTCTCTCAAACGGGGCTGCACCAAGCCCGAACCCAAGAACAAACTGTGGATCATGACCGTGGAACCAATAATGGACGTAGCAATGGTCATACCGTTTCCATGGAACATCTCTGCCGAAGGAACAAATCCTCGAAACACTTCTCTACCGTTGGCGTGAACCTGGGACAATTCCACCGCAAAACACACCACCACTGCCATGACCATGACTGCAACCGCATACTCAAAGTAACGTACAAACTTGGTGGCAGCGGTGTCACTTCTGTAGGCCATCAACACAAACAACACATCGACAATCGTAATAACCACCCCGGCTGGCAATGGGACCTTGATAAGGATATTAAGCGCAATGGCCGAACCAATGACTTCTGCCACATCGGTAGCAATAATAGCACATTCGGCAAGCACCCATACACTGAGGTTAAGCCATCTTGGCAAATGTTCACGACAGCACCTGGCCAAGTCGTGACCTGTCACTGAACCTAGCTTGATGCATAATGACTGCAAAAAAATGGCAATGACGTTGGACAAAAAGACGAAAAACAAAAGTGAATATTTATTTGCAGCACCAGCCGTTATACCTGTGGCATAATTACCAGGGTCCATGTAGGCAACACTTACAAGCAAACCAGGTCCAATGAAAGAACCATATTTACTCATAGATGCCTTGAATGTAGCCCAGTAGTGTGATGGTTTGCTTGGCTGTTTTTCATCAATCTCAGCAAAATTGTCTTGGGAAATATCTGGGGAGGCCAATGAGCCCGAAGAGCTTGGCAAAGTTGATCTAGATATCGACCGGATGGAATTACCGTCAGCCGCCACAGTATTCTCAGTAGTCGAAGCTTCTTGTTCCAGTGTACTGCCCTTAGAACGCATGGTTGGCAATAGGTAACAATTTGCCTGTAGAGGTGATATTCTGAGCTTAAGTATGAGTTGAATATCGTTGCGCGTTTAGCATTTAATTAGATTTAGGTCAAAAAAAAAATTGGCGTACCGGCAGAGTCGCGAGATCTGCCGGGCCAATGCACAGGGGTAGAGAGGATTGCCGGTCCGAAGGATGGTGCGGCTAGTGTTACCCCGGGACAATTTTGTGTGCGTAGGGGAACCAACGGTTGGCATTTAGTGGCTTATTTCGCGGCAATAGTGAGCCCTTAATTAGGCAGCCCGGAAAGATCTGGCTCTCCTACACCGAAGATGAGCAAGTAAGTATCCCCGAAGAATGTAGCTTGTTAGTTATTATAAGAATCGATGTTATGGCCAAGAGTTTTTTTTGGTAAAAGATAGCCAATCATTTCTTCTCAGCACGCTATTGCAACGCTGCTCTATCTGCAACTATCTGCAACTGTCTGCTAATGGCGTGGCTGTTCAGCACACATCTGGTGGTTTTTACTTCTGGTGGCTTTTACATCAGGTGGTTTTTGCATTTGGTGGTTTTTACGTCTGGTGGTTTGTACATCTGGTGGTAATTTTCGTAAACGTATGTGGAAATCTCGCCTATTCTCATAATCGTATCCACTGGTAGTATAGATCATCCGGAATTTATATTTCTGGGCGCAGCACATTTACAATAGATCAGTGTGCAGTGTCATGTGTATGGTAACATGATTTCTGGTCCATCTTTACTAGTATAGAATGTTTCTATCAGAGTGCTGGGATGTTTTCGATTCAAATAGATCTGATCGGTTGTTTCAGTATTTAGTAAGAGCTTCTAGTAGTATTGTTCTATTATTTAGCTAACAGTATCTAGTATAACTAACAGTTTGGCATTATATCATAATTGCCTGACTGACGCGTATCCACTATTTTGTAGTAGTTATATTTATTCTAGTTCTTTCCATTTTCAATGAAGTTGGTGTAATCTTCGCCTCCGTCAATAATCTTGGTAATCTTAGCCAATATATCAGCAAAGTTATTGAATTCAGTGTATGGAATATCCTCTCGATTGCAGTACTTGATGAGATCCTTTCCGTGCTTGGCAAATAACAAGTTTGTTTCCTTTGCAGCAGACAAATCTGAGACTCCGTCTCCACAGTAGAAAAGCGGTGGATACTTGGCAGGGTCTGTGTACCCGTTACGCACCAAGTATTCCCGAATTGATTTGGACTTATCATGTCCAAACGAAGATTCGGGGTCCTTGTAGACAATCTTCCAAGACCCTGTAGCCGAATCCACTTCTACTTGATTACTGATGATTTCAATGTTGTTAATAGCTTCTGGTCCAACCAATTGCTTGAGCAAAGCATAGATAATAGGATGCATTCCTGAACTGATAACAACGACAGGAATGCCTTTGGCAGCAGCCCATTGGTAGAATTGTAAAAATCCGGGGTCCAATTGGACATTTTTCAACAAATACTCGATACATTCCGGAAATGGTGTCGGAATCAGTTCCAACATGTCTCTGAAACCATCACGAAACAGCTGTTTGTCGTCCAAAATGTCCTGGTTAATCTGGGCTCGTCTCTGTTGACCAAACCCAAGATTATCTGTCAAGTAATCATTAGAATCTTGAAGAGTCACAGTTCCGTCCCAGTCGGTGAATACAATTGCAGGTGGTGCCATATTTAGTTATTGTAGTTTTTAATTTGCTCCAACTCTCTCGCCGGTGGTGATAACGAGCGTCTACGCGTACAACGCTGGTGGGGAGTCGTGCACCGCACACAAATAGAGACACGATTTGCAATCGGTGAACGAACCAGTGGATCACAATTATCAGTAATTATTGATACTACTGGGAGTTGAGCCTAGCCTGACTTCAGGGTAGATGAAATTAGAAAAGGAGTATTAAATGAAAGTTTTTTCTATAGTTTTCAGGCCGGAATAATGCGATTGTTGATGCCTTTCCTAGTTTTACTAGGGAGGTCTTCAATGATCCCCCTACCTTTGGTAGGGGATGGTGATCTGGGGAATACAACTTATCTCACCTCTAAATTAATTTTCAGATCTAGTTGCGCCTACAATTTATTATGAACCCAAGACACTGGTTATGGCTCATCAACTTCCGTGATATTGATAGTAGACAACAGAACAATACCCTAGAAAGTAGATTGCTACTAGAGTAGCCACATGTCCGTCCCAAGCAAAATACTGTAAAATGTGTTCAAATCAGCTTGTTTATGACCATGGCGTACTGCATGTGTGATTACAACGATACAACCACTACATAAGAAATATTCATGAAATAAGGTTAAACCAGGAAAGAAAAGCGGTGACCAGGGTTGGAGGTAACCAGGGTTGGAGGTGACCAGGGTTGGAGGTGACCAGGGGTTGTCTCCATGTTAGTGTCCCTTCATTTCATACCTCATCTTTTATGTACACCGTCTTGCATGTAGTGCTGTCTTGGTCTTGGACCAATCCCTGCCCAGTCCTATTGTAGTAGCCTTGTGGGCGGAAGTCCACCTCTACACACCACACGTCACTACGTCAGCGAGCATACTTTCCACACCGGGCGGGTCACATGACCGGAGAGCCCTGTCTGAGACAACGGAACTCAGGCCGAGTGTGGGTTCATGGCCGTAATGTTGCTAAATTATCCGCCTACACGGTTACTGCGGCTGGCCATCTGTGCAACACTTGGTCCCTCGCACTGTTCAGCCACCCATACCGGTCTCTCACATCGGGCCCCGGTGGAATGTCCCATAGCAACTGAAAATGTCGCGCGCCTCCCTTTTTTCCTCATGGTCGGGAAACTGCCGACATTTGCTGCTATCAAAATCAATTTCAGGCCACGATACGATGACATATAACATTTTATTTACACCAGCTTCTGACTGATTGTACACCTTATATTTTCAGACTTTCGAGAGTGTTGATCTAGTGTTTCATACTTCCACCATCCTTACCCTCATCTTTGGCTCGAATTTCCGATTCTTCGATTAGCAATTTCCAACTGCCCCCTTTTCCGTGAACTTCCATTACTAAGGTTTATTATCTAGCAACTTTATCAAATTTTAGACATTCCTTCTGACATATTCATCGATAACTGTGTTTCATATATATTGATATTATTTCTATTGAATAACAACCATATTATACCTTTTTCCACCTGCTAATTTAACTATTTGTTTTCGATGTTTGAAAACTTAAAAGCCTTTATTAGGCACGGTAAACAAGCCAATGACTTGAAAAAGAAACCCCTTCCTACTGATTCAAAATTTGACACCACCAACGAATTTGGTTACCCAGTTTCTGTTGGTATATCTTTTCCCGAAGGTCAGGATTTGAGTAACTTACCATCAAGTAAACACGATTATTACCAGGTCTCCCAGGCCGACATCGAGGCACATGCAGCACATGCTCAAGCGCAGGCCCAGGCTCAGGCCCAGGCCCAGGTCCAGGCTCAGGCTCAGGCTCAAGCACAGGCACAGGCACAAGCCCAGGAAGCAGCCATAGCCGAAGCTAATGCCCAAGTAGAATTGCAGTCACAAAGATATGATAACCAAAAGTATCAGGAGGCTGCCACTCATATAGTGGAGCAAGAGCGTATACAGAAACAGAAGTCTGTCAAGTATCCTTTGTTGGACAATTACGAAGTCATGGAACAAATGGGCGAAGGTGCGTTTTCTATCGTATACAAAGCCAGACATTTACCATCCAATCAATTAGTGGCTATCAAGATCTTAAGAAAGTTCCAGATGGACCAGGCCCAAAAGCAAGCTGTATTAAAAGAAGTAACCATTATGAGACAATTGAACCATCCAAACATAGTAAAGTTTATCGAATTCATTGATTCTGAACCTTACTATTACATTGTACAAGAATTGGCCATTGGCGGTGAAATCTTCACTTCAATTGTCAAATATACATATTTCTCTGAAGATTTGACCCGTCATGTGATAACTCAAGTTGCCAATGCTATAAGGTATCTTCATGAAGAGGTTGGTATTGTTCATAGAGATATCAAGCCTGAAAACTTGCTTTATCTTCCAATCGACTTTGAACCTTCGGTCAATCCTATTGCTAAGCTTCGTAAATCTGATGATCCAAGCGCCAAGCTAGATGAGGGTCAATTTCGGCCAGGTATTGGAGGCGGTGGCATAGGTATAGTTAAAATTGCTGATTTCGGGTTATCCAAACAAATCTGGGAACACAATACAAAGACTCCTTGTGGTACTGTTGGATATACCGCACCTGAAATTGTTAGAGACGAAAGATACTCCAAGGAAGTAGATATGTGGGCAATTGGATGTGTTTTGTACACCTTGTTGTGTGGATTTCCTCCATTTTATGACGAAAGAATAGAAACTTTGACTGAAAAAGTGGCCAAAGGTGAATACACATTTTTGACACCTTGGTGGGATGAGATATCAGCCGGTGCCAGAAACTGTGTCTCCAAGTTATTGACTGTTGATCCTTCCAAGAGATACACAATTGACGATCTTTTAAGTGACCAATGGCTCAACCAGGTTGCCCAAGCGCCTCAAGCAGCACCAGTATCGATGGCAGCACCAGTGAAGAAATCTAGCCAAGAAAACCCAATTCAAGCAGCTGGCAACAACCCAAAGTACTCCAAGAAATTCAACAACTCCGTCCAAAACTATAGCAATGGTTTATACTCTCCAGCCGCACTGGCCATGAGAGATGCGTTTGACATTTCTACTGCAGTCCATAGAATGGGTGAAGAAGCTGCACTTTCGTCTAAATTAAACTCTAACACCATACAGGATTTGGTAGAGGAAGATGAGGAAGAAGAAGATGTGGATACCCAAGATCATGTATTACATTCCAAGCATAAGAGTCCTGCTGTTCTGTCGTCTGCCAGAAAGGCTCCAAGATACCAAAGTCAGCCGGCTAAGCAACAGAATTTGTTTGACTTGAACCTCAAAGGTGCTTCGATTTTAGAGAGAAGAAAGCACAAGCAGATTCCAGTCAAGAGTTAGATTATCTTGACCCTAGATTTAGGTTAATATAGCTGTAGCATAATATGTCGATAAAATAGCCAAATGTACCATTAAATGTAGATGGTATATACTCAAGTGCTAGGCTTGCTAGTTATGAGCTGTACCGATTTAGAGTTTTCATAGAGATTGTCAGACTTAAAAGAATAGTATAAAGTGAAATTCGAGAGAGCCCTGAAGATTTGAATTAAATTCCACTGAAGGTTGTAGTAGAAGTTGTCTCTTTGATTGACAGCACACGAGCACTCTACCAAGAATGTGCCTTGGAAACTGCATTTCGCTCAACTCTGAACCACCATATTCACGGGTGCGCTGATATTATCATAATAGAACACATTCGAATACTGTGAAAAATACGAACATCTACGGGATCCAGCACCTTTTTGATTTAGGTTTAGCTTGATTCTATACAGATGCTCGACCTGTTCATTTTCTAATTCTATATATTCTGCTAATATAAGTCAAATGTCTATCTTAACGATAGCTCGTAATTGGTATAAAATCCAGCTCATCTCTACTTGGTGTTTTCGCAGCCACGCTGTATTGCAAGACCAGATTAGCTTACTCGATTAGTAGTAAATTAAGACTGCTTGCCACTGACTTCTACCTTGTATCATATGGAAGCCAACTTACAATGGGGAACCCACTGCAGTCGGTTATTCCAAGTTTCAAATGAAGTAACACCGTCATAAATCGAACTATGCAATATCTTAGCATTTCTCTGGGTTTATCACCTCAATTTGTAATCTCAGTGCGCGATGTTTAGTGATCAAAACTCACCCCAGATCTCGAATTACTTGATGATGCCGTTTGCCCAACACATCAGAATATGAGTTCAGATCAATATCAGCTTATTCACTTTGATCTAGACCAGGTGTTACATCTAGCCACTCTTCAGAAGTCCAAACATTCCAACAATAAGACTGCCAAAAAGCGGAAATACAGTGTAAGATCAGACCTCAATATCGATAATCTCATATTTAAAGATGTAATAAATAACACAGGGAACATTGGTGACGAAGAAAATGCTTCTCGAGCAGAATCTGTGGAATTAGTAGATACTGTGGTTACCTTTTCGGCTGAGTCGCCAGTGGATTTGGCTAATATCTCCGCTCAGGAAGACGAGCTTGTTACTGACGATATCAAACTCGAGACCAGCGAAGGATTGTTGGTGGTCAAGAGCAAGA
Organism: Suhomyces vadensis; assembly: GCA_030575035.1. Classification (NCBI taxonomy): domain Eukaryota; kingdom Fungi; phylum Ascomycota; class Pichiomycetes; order Serinales; family Debaryomycetaceae; genus Suhomyces; species Suhomyces vadensis. The sequence goes on along the minus strand of JAJMGK010000004.1, from coordinate 277,394 downwards.
AATTGCCCGGCCTTACTGCAAAAGTGGTACTATCTATAAATCTCCTCCACCTAAGTTCATCCAAAAGAAATACCTTCAACAATGAAATATCCGTAATTAATATGGCCAACCTCAAGCTTCGGAAAAATGGGTTGTCAGTAATGGCACCTATACTTCGGGTGACTTTACATCCTCAATCCAGTTCAATATCCATCACGATCAATTACAAGATCTTTCTTCACTGTGATATTCATCGAATAATGCTGGTGGACCTTATGACCAAACTAAGCTCAATCATAGAACCACAAATAGACAATTCACAGCCAACCATATCCGAACCTGTGTCAGCAAAATTGTTCTATACTAGTATTTCTGATAATACATCTAAGTTAGGTGCCGTGACCGAAGACTACGATATTCCCGAACTCGAGACAAACCTTCTTGGATTCCAGAAGAAAACATTGAAATGGCTTTTATCCAAGGAAAATGTCCGCTATGATACCAGCACCAACGAATGCATACGGGTGCCTCTAATAAATAATGAGCAGTACCGTATATTCAAATCTTATCTCCAAGGCACAGAAACAGATGGGTTGGATTACCAGATATCACTGGTACTCGACAAACTTTTCTTTGGTTGGAAATTAGTACGGATAAAGTCAACTGATTATTATTACAACCACTATACGTCAAATTTGATAACCCGAATTGAAATATGTAGGTATTTGGTGCACTATTTTGACCGTGGAGACCAGGAGTACCCCCAATACTTGCCGGCACAAGGACTATTAGCAGAAGAAATGGGCTTAGGCAAGACAGTGGAGATGACCACACTTATTCTTATGAATCAACGCCCCATTGAAGAAATCAATGATCCGTTAAAAATTCAACTTCAGTCTTACGGTGACTACAAGACGATCATCAAATCGAAAACAACCTTGGTGATAGCTCCAGATTCGATTTTGAAACAGTGGGTGGAAGAAATTATCCATTTAGTTCCCAGCTTGGCTGTTACTATATACCATGGAGTGGGAAAGTATCCGAAATTAGACAATAATCCTATACTTATAGCTGAATACTTGAGGAAATTCGACGTGGTCTTCACCACCTACAGCATCATATCTAAAGAACTCGACTACGCCCTATATTCTTCGCGTAACAAGTCCACCCGGACAAGAAGAACTAAGGCTGACGATGCGGATATGGAAGTAAACTCATCTGAAATTTCAAGCGAGTATGATACCCCAGACGAGGCCCTCCTTAACGACTACCAGTCACTCTTTCAAATAGCCATGAAGTCGGCCAAGCCCAAAGTAGCCAATGCAAAGTCCAGCGATACACAACAAGAAACTGACTACGAAAGAGCACTTCAGGACGAAATCAACTTGGCCATACGTCACAATCGAGTTCCTTCGATTTACAAGTCAATAAACTACGAGTCTCCATTGATGCTTTCGCAATTCTGGAGAGTAGTCCTAGATGAAGTTCAGATGGTTTCATCAAAAATCTCTCGGGCTTTTCAAAGCTCCAGTTTAATTCCCCGGTTTCATTCGTGGGGAGTTTCAGGTACGCCTATTAAGAAGAATTTGGACGATTTGCATTCAGTTCTTAAGTTCTTAAGGGTCCATCCTTTTTGCAACGAAATGGGCAAATATAGTTGGGAGTTACTCTTGAAAAGTAACGGGATCCACGATTTTATCCGAATTTGGCAGACTCTTTCCATCAGACACACTAAGGCTATGACCCACGATGAAATCAAACTCCCACCTCAGAACAGAATTTTGTTGAGTATTCCATTCACTCCCGTCGAGCAAGACTTGTACAATCAACTCCTCGAAGAGTGTTTGGCCACTATATGTCTCGATGTGAATGGAAACCCAATTGCTAACGACTGGGAGCCTTCTTCCACAATCATGATGTACATGAGGACATGGCTTCTGAAACTACGCCAAGTATGCTGTAATCCCCAGATAGGAAAGCTCAACATTGGATCAAAAAAGTATAGGAAGTCTTACAATTATACTAATCGAACTGTAGGAATGATCCAAAAATTGAAGACATTAGAGAATTTGCTTGACGATATGTTAACCAAAGCATATAATGAAGTGTTGGACGTTGAAAAACAGTTATACCAGTTATTCTTGGATCTCGGCGAGTTCCATGAATTCATTTACAAACCGCAGGTATCACTACACTTTTTGATTGTTGGATCAAGAAAGACGGAAAGAATATTGTATCGATTAAAATTGATACTCTATCAATTCATTGATAATTATAAGGTGCACCGGGCTAAGTTGAATTCGGCAGGTGACGGAGACACGAAATTAAAAATTGAAAATGATAATGAAATTGGGAACATCGAGGTGGGACCTTCGTCTTCGGGTATTTCTGCAAATAGAGATAGTACTCTAGAAAAACTCGAGGATAAGATCCGATCACTAAGGATCAGAATTAGAGGGTGGAATGTACTGTTGCACCGTTTTTATTTCTTAATCGCTTCAGCTTATTTCCAGCGATATGATGAGGAATATGGTGAAATAATCAAACAATTTGAACCGAAAGCAGTAGACTTGCCTTTGGAATTACAAACGCTAGAGCAATACGATGACGATGATTTAAAGAACGAACTTGCATCTTTGGTGAATGATGTGGACATAAACAAGTTTCAGTACGAAGAAGTTGACCACAGCAAGGATATCAAGTTAGAAGAGTACGCGATTGAAGCTGCAACCGAGGAAGAAGGTAAATACAAATATCTTGAACGAAAATATTACAGTTTGGCTGAACAAACAAGAAGCGAAATTCTCCAAAACTCCATTGAGAATGTCGAAAAGACTGTGAACATTAGAATAATAGCAAGAGGGATTTACCATGTTAATCTCGGCGATTTCAAAGACGACGGGAAACTTCAGATACCCAAGAGTTCCAAAAGTTTGTTTATGAAACTTCCTGAAATCGCTATTGCCAAAATGGAGGATTATGCCACTAGCATGAGTATAAAGGTGTATGTCGATAGCTTGATAAAAATTATTACCCAATTGAACACACAAACTCAGACCATCAACGAATGGATGGATGACATGATCACATTGCTCCGTAAACCATTGTTGAGTCACGACAAAACTCCGGACGGAGAAGAGTATGAAGAAAGTATTAAGGACCAAGACCGTGTTTCGTCGTATTTATTTGTGCTTGGACAGGTTTTGAACGATAGGTTTGAGGTTTTGAATGGCTTGGAGAGTTCAATTAAGCTTGTCAGTATTAAAAAGGCCCAGGAACAGCGTGATGCTGATATTGAACTACAGAAAGTGAATGAGACCGAATTTTTATCCAATCTTCAAGTAATCAGGCAGGTAGTTAAGCCCACGGTGAAGAAGTCGCTACAAGAACTCGTATTGCAAATAAAAATTATGGAGACAGATATAAAGGATGACGTCAAGGAAGATGATGATGAGAGCCGAAACGGGCCACTGAAACGGGCGGAAGTTCAACTAGACCTCTTAGACAAGTTGGCTGTCAAGCTACGTATTGTTTATGATAATCAAAAGCTTGGGTTGACTTTGCTACAGAAGGAACTTAACGTAAATTGTAACGCCGTTTTCAATGCCCGAACAGATTATTTCAAGCAGCTTCAGCAGATATCAGATAGTGTCAAAACTTCCAACTTCAACTTGAACCGGAAACAATTGGAACCAGCTACCGTCGGTAAAGTACTTCTAAGCCATGGGCAAAATTCCAAGACGATCAAGGGCAAGATGGATAAGTCGGTTGCCAAATTCCGGTACCTTCGAGGCTTGGTCAGATCAAACGAAAAGCCAGCGGTCGACATTGCCAACTATGGGGACGATGAACTCATGTGTAGTATCTGTCGGTGTACCATCACCATTGGGTCGCTTACTCAATGTGGTCATAAATATTGTAAAGACTGTCTTGAACAATGGCTTCGTACTGCCCGTAATTGTCCTATGTGCAAATCGTCAATATCCATGGAATCCGTATATAATTTTACCCATCACAAGCCAGATTTGAAAGCCAACAAGGTGGAAGATGCGGTGGAAGGAAACTCGGCGGTGGCAAAGAATATGCACTCAATCTACAAGCCAATTTCCAAAGATGTGATTGATGAAATCCAGCAGATCAAGCTTCAGCACTCGTACAGTTCCAAAGTAGATTTGATAGTGAAGCAAGTTCTTTATCTTCGAAGTCGAGACCCTGCGGTACAGATTGTGATATTTAGCCAATGGCAAGACATGCTTTATATATTGGGTACGGCACTCAAAGCAGCCGAAGTGTCTTATCTTGGATCGGACGGAACGTTTATGCCAGAAGTAGGACTGAGTCGTAAACCTAAAAAGCTTGATTTGGTTGAATATTTTAAGGACCCCAAAAACGAAATAACCTGCTTTCTTTTGAATGCCAAAGCTCAATCCAGTGGCTTGACACTTATTAACAGTACGCACATTTTTCTCTGTGAACCATTGGTCAACACTTCATTAGAATTGCAAGCCATCTCAAGAATCCATAGAATAGGCCAGACCAAAGCAACGACGGTTTGGATGTTTGTGATTGAAAATACGGTCGAGGAGAGTGTGGTGTTGACTTCGACCAACAAGCGGCTCCAGTACTTGGAAGGAGGGAGTCTTGACAGTGCAGAGAAGGCCATGAGCAACTCGGAAAAGAGTTTGAGTAAAGCTGAGTCGATCGCATTGATGAATAGTGAAGGCAACGATTCGCTCATAAACAAGGGTGCATCGCGAGGTGAGTCTGTGACGAACTCCGACTTGTGGAATGCATTTTTCAGTGCCCGATCCAACAAGCCCATTAAGTAGAATATAGATGTTGAAATATAATTGCATACAGTGAAGTAAAGTATACATTACATCAAATATTATAAAGGATACAGTGAAGTAAAGTATACATTACAAGAAGTCAAATATTATAAAGGATACAGTGAAGTCAAGTATACATTACAAGAAGTCAAATATAATGTGATTGGTGTTCATATCAAAAGGGAAGAGTGTGAAATTGGAGTAGAGTGCAAGTACGTTTTTATTTCCAACATAACGTAATTAACACAAGTAATAGACAGACCACATAGCATTTAACAGACTTTCAAGTACAGTATATCGCTAATGAGATGAAAAGAAACGGTTCCCGTGGTTATGCGATACAGTAATGTTACAATGTATCCCCTGAAAGAGGATATATCATATGGAACCCTCTATTCAAGAAATAAATGGTTTGGTATAATAAATATATTTTCTGCAAGAAAGTTAGACTGGTAAAAATAATGGCTGCGAAAAAGGGCAGAATTGCCAATGACAACAGGAACGAAATACTACAAAGCACAAGAGAATTGAACTACAAGCGGGAGACCTAGTGGAGGACGAGCTTGATAGAAAACAGTCAATTACATAAAAACAGTCAAATCCTAGGGAAAGGAATTATTTATTACATATACATACACAAGCCTAGGTGGCAGTAAAAGCCGAGTCATCAGTACCAGCATAGATTCTCCCCTCGCTACATAATTCGTTACAAGTGTCCAACACTGAGTTAGGAGCAGCATTGAGTAGTTGAGCGATGTACGAGGAAGGAACACCTTCAGGCATTGAGCCGGAGAATTTGGCAATGGTTTCATAAACCTTTTCTTTGACTCCGCCGGAGCCACCGGCATTTTCACTTACAAACAACAGATTGCCGTTATTCTTGGCCGGAACCACGCCCTGTGCCATTAAATGGTTTGAAATGGCCGAAAGATTGTGATATAATACCTGGTTATGGTCCTCAATAGGTATGATGGATACATTTTGAATACTTTTCTTGTCCTGGAAGATCTTCAACGATCCACCTACCAACACGTATTTGTTCAAATGAGCTTCGTAACGTTCGGTTTCTTCAGCCACGGTAGCCTTCTCATCCACCACCCATTTCTTGACTGTAATTGACCCAGTTCCATCTTCAATGGTGATGAGAATAGTGTTGGAAAAGGGCAGGATTTTACGAATAATTCCAACCACCGATACGGTATTAAGCTTGACATTGTGTATTGAGAACTCTCCGTCAGGAACCGGCTGTTCAGCATCGTTGATTTGTTTGATGGTGACGGGAGTCACAGTTTGACGAAACCCGCCGCCGTCTCTTTGCGAGCCGTTGTTTGCATCTACGCTGAATCCGCCCGATTGCAGACTCATGTTATTATAATCAGACATTGTGATGGTAGTGAGCTAGTAGTAGTGTAGTAGTTGGTGGTGATGAAGGAGACGCGTCAATTTGAGTTCTCTGGGGTGGTTCGTCACGTGGACAGTCTGTGGCAATGATGGCACTGCACACCGTAGATGATAATTAGGAGCCGTTCTCTACACATCAGTTCTCTTAATGCATTTAGGTTGGACTATGCTGCTGCGGGTGCTCGGCACTCTACTGTAGCGGCAATTTCTCTAACGACACTCTGCACAGCTGTTTTCTATTAGAGTGCTAGGATGTTTTCACCGTTCTTGCTCCTGCGAGTGGCTTTTTGCACCCAACAGCTCTTGCAAGTACAAGCACACAGCATAAGTCCGGACAACCTTACCTTCTGCCAATTCACACACCACATCAACAAGCTTCTGGTTTCAGGCAACGTCGGCTTGTAACAGTATCTATTCACTCACTTCTGTACGCCTCCCGGCCTCCCGCCTCTCCCACTGCAAGACGTACTCATCCGGGTAACCTTTGGTGTATACAAGCGGCACATCTTTCCATCCCTGCAATACAAGCATCGGTATGGATCCCAACATAGATACTTCGATAAGCGAACACGAGCTATTTGAAAGACTCGGTTCCAAAGTAAGTGACGTGCTCGATCATCTGAACATCAACAACGTATTCCAATTAAACGAATTCGTCACCGATCCCCCTACCAATTCTTCTGCGACCACCTCCAGTACCATTGATCTCCCAACTCCATCGTCTATAAACTACGACCATAAGCTAGACTCTGGTCCACATTCAATAACTTCACTTAACTTTCCTGGAATCCCCGATAACCCGTCGGTTGTTTCCCCTGTACCCTCTTCCGTCCTAGCTTACAGCGCAAACCCGCCTGTCGCTGCCACGCGTTTTACCCAATACAATCCAAGCGCAAAACCACGACGTCTTGGTAGACCACGAAAACATCAACAAAGTCTTTCTTCACCATTGGATTCTTCAACCGAGAACTTCAAAAAGTCTATGGTATCTAAGTTTCGATTTGATACCCAACCATTAGAAGGACCAGGTTCGCGAGGAGGCAAGTCAGTAAGAAGCATTCCCCGTGGCAAAATCACCGACATGAAGAAGAAACAGTCGACATTGCCGTTCAAGTCAGAATCCAGTGATCATGAAGATGAAAATAAGATCAGCCATCCACTAGCAGCTGAAGAGCACGCCTCTAAAGACAATCTGGAGAAGCAAGAAGACCAAGATAATACAATAGTAAAACCTGAAGAAAAAGAATTGCAAGAACAGGAATTGCAAGAAGAAGAGACTAAGGCAGAGCTCGAAGGAGACATAAAAAAAGATACAGGAGTTGTAGAAGTCGAAATAGTTGCAGAAGTAGCTAAAAATGCCACCAAAAAAGCTACAAAGAAAACACCAGCCAAAAAGACTCCAACAAAAAAGGCACCAACTAAAAAGGCTCCAACAAAAAAGGCAGCCGCAACAGCAGCTGTCAAGAAAGGTAATACAGGGACCAAAAAGAAAGAAACTGCTAGTACAACCAACGGAAATACCAGGAAACGTACCAAGCTGGCAGATCCCAGCCCCGCCAAGAAACTCAAGTCTTCAAAACTAGTTTCCACCAGCAGAACTACCGTGTTGAACACCAGTCACAAGATCTCCCGACAGTTGCCAGGTCCCTTGGTAGGTTTATTTTACGACTTATACGACGACAATGTGGTTGGAGCCAGCCAGAACACGAAGGCTTCGGCCGAGAAACTTGCTCTTGGTTTCCCGGTCAAGAAATCGCCCTATGCTTCCGATATCTTGTTCATAATCGAGTTTCTCAATAAGTTCTACGACGTGGTCAGCTTTGGTTCTGTGGGGCCGCAAGACATTGAAAATGGCTTGAGCTTGCCCCTGCTCATTCCAAATCCACAAGAACACCTTGGCAGCTATGTATCTGCCAAAATGAAGCAGTTATTTCTCAAGTTGATGGGCTTGGTGTTGAACCGAAAGCGCGAAGTTACGTCACATTCCAGCGCCATAATGGAGTTAAAATCTCTGAGTTTGGTGCTAGGCTTACCTATAGAATGGCGCGAGCCTGCTGAAGAAGTAGCAACCAAACCAGAGCCAGAATTGCCCGAATCGCCCGAACCTCCCGTCGATCCCAGTCATCCTGTCGACAATGGTTTCACCCAGATCTTTGTACAGGGGTACGGAGTCAAGTTCAATCCGTTTTCCACTCAGCTGTTCGAGCAGCAGGGATTGGAGGCTCTTGATCCGGTAGACAGACTAATTACCCTACGCATTCTCGTTCAATGGGCTTTATCGAACTCCGATGCAGTTAGAGGACACATTGTGCTGATCTCACAGAAAACAGACATTCCTGGTGACAAAGAAACGTACTATGCTGCCCGAAGCGTATTAAAGGGGTCAAAAAATGCCTCGGACGCCAAGGTTGAAGCTGAAGCCAAGCTCAACAAACGAGAAGACGATGTAAAGTACATCGACCCAACTTCGGACCCGCTTGACCACTGTTTCCGCATCAGATTACACGAGCAATTGGCCGGTGATATTGGTTTCAATGTCGGCCGATTCTACTTTTGTAGAATGGCCAACAAACACAACGGAGGCTTGACATCAATGAACAAGATGTTATCAGCCTGGGCAGGACCTGCACTCACCGAGCCAGCGACTGAGTTCAAATTGTATGTACAAGATGTACATAGTATGTTGGTGCAATCTTTAGTCCGTGATGGGGTTGACTTCGACGAAGGAAAAGAGGTTGCGCTGAGTAGCACAGCAAGCAAGCAAGAAAACTGGTACGAAGTAGCATCGAACGTCCAGGAGTTGGCTGCTTTTGTCAACTTCTTGTCCAAAAGACTTGGTATCACCGGCACTAAAGAAGACGATATTATTCCAATGACTTCGACCATCTACAAGCCAGTGATGTACTTGTACGGTTACTTGTCAGGAGTGCTCCCCCTTCTCATCAAACAAGAATCAATAGAAGCGTACACCAACAAAGACGGACGAGCCTCGAGGCACCGTGAAATCAATTACAGTGACAAAAAGAACAGCCAGCTTTATGGCGAATTTGAAGAACAGTACAAACCGGTGATCGATGATGAAGAGGAGTACGAAGACGACGACGACGACGAAGAGGAGTATGAGCACGATGAAGAAGACGAGGTCGAGGCAAAGGACTTGCAAGAAGAAGACGACGATTATCTTGATTAATATTCTGCAAGATACGTGATTTGTACCATAAGACAGTCTATTAAATCAACCTTAGTCCATTGTGCTAGTATTAGTCCATTTGTACCATAGATAAGTCCATGTAATATTAGTATAGAGTATCAATAGATAGACTTGAAATTAAGATAAAACATATATAGTAATACAGGTTGGAATGAGAAGAACGAACTAGAAGCGGTTCGAGTTTAGCAACAAGTCGATCTTGTCCTTGATCAAGTGCTCGTTGTCCTCGAAATACTTGGCTCTTCTAACCACTTCCTCGTCATATCCTTCATCGCTCTTCAAGGCCTTCAATGTTTCGGCCTGGCTTTCGAGCCAGCTTTCAATGAACTTGACAGGATCTTCGCTCAATTCCCGATAGAAGTTTTCCCTTAAATTGGCGTTTTGAAGTGCCACTATACCCAAGGCGATTCTAGAGTTCAACTTCTGGATTTGCGAATCGGCCTTGGTAAGATTATCAAATGCCAATTTGTTGAAGTTGAGCAATTCCTTTTGAATTTTAGACAAGTTCAATGGCAATTCAATAGGAATGTCAAGTACCACCTGGCCCAAAGTACTGGAGATTCGGGTGTTGACTTCGTAGTCCACCAAGATAGGAGCTCTTGGTTTGAAGTGAGGCTGCAACAACTTGTAGAGATCGGTAAATTTGAACGTATCGACCTTGAACAAGCCCTTGAGAACTGCATCAGCCTGAACTATGGTCAAGTTTTCGTTTTCGTTATCATCTATCTGGCTCAAGCCCACGCCATCGTTTAACCCAGAAGCCGATACAGCCAGAACCTTAGTCAACAAGTCGTTCTTCTTGATGAGGTTCTTGTACAACACGTACTGCCAGATCAAGTAGATCAACTCTTGTTGGGTGGACTCGTGTTTGCCGGTGAACTGGGACATTTCTTCGCTGAGTTTGAGGCTCGACGAGTGGCTTTTAACCAACAACGCGACCTTGGCTTGGATATTGAAAATCCCATTCCGTTTGATATCCAAGCCATCGAACGAAGCGCTGTTGATGTTTCGGGAAATATCCGCTGGATCGTTTCTCCACTCGATGATGTTGGACTGTGAATTTTGAAGGGCAGGATAGTCGTCGTTGGGGATCAAATCGACGGAAAGAGCCGACAAAAATGAACTGAACTTGAACTGCTCGTTGGTGTCCGACTCTTCTTTGTTGTCGCTTAAAAAGCGGCCCTCTACACGTAAAGTCCACGAGGGTTCCTGGTCGTTCAAGGGTACATTACGTTCTTGCTGGAGCTGCTTCTGCCATGGCTGGTTTTCATTGGTGTTGTAGATAAAAACACGCAAGATACCCGTCTCACCCTTGAAGTTCAGTGGATGGATTGTTTTCTGCTGAATGGCCTGGAAATCCAATGCTTTCCGTGATATTAAAATATCCACGTCTCGTTCGGCTGCTTTGAGCTTCTTGTACGTTTCCAAGTTGGGCAATTTGTGGTACAACGAGGGAGGGATTATGGTTTCCGTGGGGGTGTACGAGACCACCGGTGTGGCCGCCGGCTGTGGTCTGACTTTAGCACTCTGGACAGGCTGCCCTTGTGGAAGTGGTGGCATTCTTGGTGGAGTAACTGTCAACAACAGCAGCTGGAATTTTTGGTCAACAAGATGTGCGCACGTGACCGAACCCATTATTTCAGTACATGGCGACCAGGGTGGATCAAGTAGAGATGGAGAACAGCATGCTGGATTCGTCTTTTGGAGTTACTCCGCCATCCACGCCGCCTACCACACCTGCAGTGTCAACTGAAAAGGGTTTGCCGGCAAAAACTTCCAGATCAGACCTGCCCATCGCCGCACAGGTCCCCACAAATACCCCAGTGGCCACCAGTACCAAAGTGAGCACCACCAAGGTTCACAAGCGACGCAACAAAACAGGAATATCCAACAACAGCAGTCGGCAGTTTATCAACCATGCTGCACAGCTCAAAAACACCCACATGAATGAAATGAGAAAACGCAAACGAGACTTTCTCAACCGAATCAACTACGGCTATGCTATGACTGTGGCAGTATTCCCTGCCTTGGCCGTACTATACTTGCTACAAGGACAGGAACCTATGATCCCGTCCAAACCATCCACGCTTTACTTTACGTTTTTCTACTTCCACTTCACGCTACTTGCGTTCACCAGTGGCTACCACAAGTACTTTGCCCACAACTCGTTCAAGGTCCGGTGGAGAGTGGTTCAGTACTTCTTTGCAGTATTTGGGAGTAGTATTGGACTTGGCTCCATTAGATGGTGGGCTTCCCTACATCGTGCACACCACCACTTTACTGACGATACTGAAAGGGATCCTTACTCCATCAAAAGAGGCTTTGTGTGGGCTCATTGGGGCTGGTTGATCAAAAAACCCAAGATCCGCACCTTCTACCACGAATTCATGGAACAGGAGTTTCCCACGAGCGTACAAGTGCCTTCGTTGGACATTCTGCTGCATGATGACTCTGATTCCGACATAAACGAGGTCTCCAGTACTCCGGTCGACGACTACAGTCAGGGCGATCTTACCCGAAACGACTACGACCACAACATCCAGAAGCTATTGATCTGGCAGGAAAAGTACTACTACGCTCTCTGGTTCTTTTCGTCGGTAGTAATCCCCGTGTCAATCACCACTCTTCTCGGCGACACTGTGGCCCATGGACTTCTTTACCCTGGTATACTACGCATGCTTGTGGCCCAACAGACGACACTCAGCACCGAGTCTGTTTGCCACCTCAAAAAGATACAAGTGACCATTCCTAACCAACCGTTCAATGACAAGAACTCGTCGCAAAACTGCAGCAATCCGTTAGTTTCTCTACTCACGTACGGCCAAGCGTATCAGAACTACCACCACGAGTTTCCTCACGACTACCGAGGCTCATCATCGGGACTTGCTTTTGATCCTACAAAATGGTTTATCTGGTCATTAGACAAGCTAGGTCTTGTGGACGAGCTCTGTCGGACTCCCGAAAACCTCATTGCACAGCTTCGAATCCAGCAACAGCAGGAAGTCATCAATAGAATGAAGAGCCTGCTCAATTGGGGTACGCCCATCTCCAAACTTCCCCTCATAACTCCCACCGACTTTAAACGGATCATCTCGTCTTCATCCAACAAGGATCGCATCTATATTGTGATTCAGAACATCATACACGACATTACACCGTTCATGGACCAGCACCCAGGTGGGGTACCTCTAATTAAGGCTTCTCATGGAAAAGATGCAACCAAAGCTTTCTACGGTGGTGTCTACGGCCATCTGACTGCTGCCATCAACTTACTAGCCACTATGCGCATAGGGGTGCTAGATGTGGGCAATAATGAGGAGGTTTGGGGCAGAGTAGCCAAGGAAGAGGGAAGCGTGGACGATCAAGATAGGCGACAAAACAAGCTGTATCGAACTGCTGAGGCTGCCTAACATTTACTATCAATATACCAGGGAAATCATAATTAATACTACTACCCAAAGTACTATTCGCTTACCTTTTTGCTAGCTATCGCTAACTTTAAATCGCTATTCCACTAACTCATATAATTCATATCTAGTAATATTACCCATTAATCTTACCAATTCACCCCACTAATTTTCTGATAATGTCCAAGTTCAACTTCCAAAATCCGAATGCTGCCAATAGCTTGCTAGGAGCTTCGCAATTTGAACTAACATTTAAAACTGAGCATCAATAATACAAACCTTTTATCTAACTGCACATGTTAAGTTGTACAGTAGTTGTACATTTAGTAGCCAAGATATAATTTCAAATATAAACCAATCAAAAATAAAACCAATTTAAAAATTAAACCAATTCAAAAATTAAACCAAGTTCTGTATTATTATATAAACTATTGATATGACTATACACTAACTATGAAATGACAAACATGCTAAAATAATTGTAACTCCACACCAGGTAGGTCCACATTAGGTTAGTTCTAATCAAATCCTCTTCATCAATATGTAAGGGCATTTTTTCTTTTCTCATCTTTGATTTATCAAGACTCCACGGCTTGATGTTATATGAATTAATCTTCAGTTGAATCTGCTTAATATTTATCTTAATTTACTAATTCTGCTTAATCGTATATACTAAACTTTAGTTATAGTATCCAAAGCCTTTTAACTTGCAATGGATATCCAATTCTGCTATTCCAGGCCACTGACTGAGGCAAAAGTAGCATCGATACTTAATGCCTGTTTTATTTTCATTTTTTACTAATATACATACTATGAAGAAACTTGTCAGTCTATATTTATGTAAATACTACTAGTTTCAGCTTAGCCCTTCTATTATTTCACTACTCATCTTGCTGATCTACTACAATATTTTAATACCTATATTACATAATTACCTATTCAGCATTGACCAGTGAAATCGGTATACTAGGACGTGCGCGTACCGCCACCTATAATTCGTTTCCAGCAGTCCAAGTTAGCTTGGGCAAGCAGTACAACCATGTCTACGTCTAGTGTTACATTATTTCATTATCGGGACTACCGTGGGGCTACTATTGAAGACTTGGACATAAAACCGGCAATTTCCATTAACCCTACCACCCATTTACACCAAGCACTTGAAATCTCGTTTGAAAATGAATTCACCCATTTGCCAGTGATCCATGAAGCAAACAGAAAGCTTTTGGGGGTTTTAAATGTGGAAGAGCTTAAAAAGGATCCCAGCAAGATCGATAGAAGCGTTTTAAAACCTTTAACCCATTACTACATGATTTGGTTCCACCATAAGGCCAAGTTGAATTATGAAGCCGAAGCATTGGACAATTACAAGCAAACTCCGTTAAATTCCACCATAATGAAACCAAGATCGGGTTCTGGCAAAAAGTATCATGTATTAACACCTTTGAGTCCGTTGGAAGATTTGGCCAGGTTTTTCAATAGCGGACAATACTTTGCCATTATTACCAATCAAGAGGGCAACTTTGTCTATGGTGTAGCTACGCCTGAAGATTTAATGAGATATGAGAATTCAAGACCTCGTTTATAAACGAGAGTATATTTGGTAAAATAATCAATGTTCGTATTTGATATATAAAACTACTCAAAAGTTAAAAATGCACGTTTCGAATGAGTTATTGGGGAATTTCCAATACCAATTTACCGGTAGTTTTACGACTTTCTAAGTCTTGAGCTGCAGAAGCATAGTCTTTCAACTCGTAGGTTCTGGTAATATCAAAATTTAAAGTACCAGCCTCGATTTGCCTAAACAACTCCTTGGAGTAATAATCCCATTCTTCTTGGGTAGCAAGGTACGCATGGCTAACTGGACGAGAAATCTTGATGGCTTTTGCAGCCAATCTTCCCACCTCCAATGGAGGAGGCACGCCGGAAGCATTACCGTAACTGACAAACGAACCCTTTCTGGCCAAAGCTTCCAAGGAAATCTCAAACGAATCTTTACCAACACTGTCGTAAGTTACATTGACACCTTTGCCATTGGTAATTTGCTTAATTTTGGCAGCAATATCTTCTTTGTGTGAATTAATAGTATGTTCGGCCCCTAAATCAGAAGCCAACTTTAATTTTTCATCTGTAGATGCAATGGCAATGACATGTGCACCTTTCTGTGATGCCAACTGAACCAATAATCTTCCTACTCCTCCGGATGCAGCCCACACCAATACGTATTCCCCTTTCTTTACCTCGTGACTCTCGGTAACTAAAATCAATGATGTTAATCCCTGGACAAGCGCAGATCCGTATAATTTTAACTTCTCTTCCGAGTCTCCATTCCCAAGTTTTAATACGTGTAATAGAGAGTCTGGAATCTTGGTGTATTGGGCAAAAGTAGAACCATGGAGATATCCTACCTTGTCGCCGATCAGAAAATTCTTGACGTCACTTCCGACAGCATGCACCACACCACTGGCTTCACGACCGAACACGTAAGGCAATTTTCCAGGATAGATTCCTTTCCTAAAGTAGGCCTCTATAAAATTGATTCCCGCATACTTGTTTTTCACCAAAAGTTCATGGGGCCCAAGTGGTGTTATAGCTTGGTCGGTATACTTGATGTGATCGTAGCCTTCGCTAATTTTGTCAACGAGAACAACTTTTTGCGTTTGAGGAATGGACATTGTGTATGGTCTGTATTGTGATAATCTTAAACCGAATTGCCAGAATTTTTGTCTCAGCATCGGAATCGACGTATTATATACTCCCGGAAAAGAAAACTGGATCCACACTTGTCCTTGAAGTGCGGCTTAATTCCGTTATTTAAGTTCGCCGGAAGGTAAATGTACACCATCTGCTCCTGGAGCACTGGCTATTGCTTTTGGCTTTCATGGGATTGGTTTCCGTCCTCTTGATATCATTGGAGTTAGTACAGTATCCTTTGGAAAGTTTTGGAGTTCAAATGTGTTGCCGGTGCTGAGGACACTTGCTTCGAGCGTTCTTCTCGCCGTAATGTTCTACAGGTGCCGGCCCAAGCCTATAACGACTGTTTTTCTCGAATTGCATCTACGGGGCCTTCTACTATAACGATTTATTCTGGCAATTTACAATTGCCTGCTGCAAGCTACAATTGCAAGTTCTGCTTCATGTTGTCCTGCTTTTGCACCCGCACATCACCTTTACCCTTCGGCACCCTCCAGCCGCACTGCGATCACATCATACTCAATTACTCTAAATTACAAATCTGATTACAAATAGTTTCAATAGTTTATCTGGTCAGTTTATTTGGTCAGTTTCTTAATGTAGGATTTTAGCCGCCTCTACTATTGACCTTTTGGTTGCTGTTTAATTGCTATTGCACTGAAACCTTATCTCTGTGGTTGCAACAAGACGAACAGCGAAGGTCAAAGATATTCTGTAATTATACACCAATACAATAGTAATTGGCGTTATTCTTGAAGCTGATACTCTCCGACTAAATATTCACTACAACGATATACGTGTCTAGTGCACTGAACCGGTATGTACTATTCTATTGGAGTTTATTTCTAGTGCACTGAACCGTTATGTACTATTCTATTGGAATTTAATTCGGCTATTAATTACAAGTCTATTGCATAATTCAACTATTTCGTTGTGAAACTAGTTCAAAATTAACTACTTCTGGCATATTAGATTCCTTTTTTAAAAGCTGGCATCATTTAGTTGTCTTCTTTATGCTTCATTTGACATTGAGCTTCTTCTTTTTCATCACGTTGTTACTCTTGGCACTTTCTGCCAAGAGTCTCTCCACCTTGTCACCATGTCGTACTTTCTGCTGGTGGCCCGAAGGATCTTGCTTATATGCATAACTAATACTAACAGGTGAATTCATAAGAATGGTTCCGTCCATCTTCTCGACCACCTTATCACTAGTACTGAAATCATCAAAAGTTAAAAACCCATGACCTTTAGACACCCCTTCCGCATCTCGTTGTATTATGGGTGGCATAATTAAAGGACCAAACTTGGAAAATGTACTCTGTAGAAATTGTTCATCGATCAACGAATTAAGATTACTGATAAATAATTTGGCACCCACATCGATATATCCATTGACTAAATCGGGACCTGCCCGGCCAACCGTGCCAGTGCTCTTTGCACCCTCGGTTCTTTTGATCTTGAGTGTTTTACCGTACAATCTGACTCCTCGTAAGATATCGGCAGTATATGCAGCATCCTCGATTGTCAGGAACTCTACAAACCCAAATCCTTGATGAGATTTCAAGAGTCGATCTTTGGGCATATTGAGTGAGCGTACTGGGCCAAACTGGACAAAGAGCTCGTACATCAAAACCTCGTTGACTTGTGCATCCAAGTTTCCAAAGTATAACGTAGCTTGTTGGTTTCTTTCCGAATCCTGTACTCTCCGGAATATACTCATGGCGTGCTGCTCTTCTTTCTTCTAAATAATCGCTCTAATTGAAGCACGGTGATGCTCTGGTCGAAGCTCTTCTCCAGGGTCGTGCGCGCGCCGTATATTAATCTACTGAGTCAAGTGTTTCGGTTGGGTGCAAATCGGACTCGGCCAGCTTCTGGTCCGCCACTACCGCAGTTTCAGTTTCAACAGATATGCTACTAGGTGAGGTACCTTTGGTTGGTTGTACAATTTTTTGCTCAGAAACTGGCCTGGATGACGATTCTTCAGGAGCACTGTCGTCGGATTCGTAGCTGGAGTCTGAATCCAGGCTGGAATCGGAATCGGAATCAGACTCGGAATCAGACTCTGCTTCGGGCGCTGCTTTGGTTCCATATGCTTCGTTTTCGTCTATTTCGTATTCCTTTACGTTTTCGCTAGAAATGTAGACTGTGGGGTATTCCAACACCACCTTATCCTTCAATACCTGAGAGATCGGAAGCAGTTGGTCTAGGGAAATTAATGAAAGCTGGGCTTTGTTTCGATTAAGTACGTTCTCCAAGTGAAAACTTAGCGTGTTGACATCAAACTGGCCTATACCATTAAGAATATTCATCGGTACAGCATCTTTGAGTACTAAATGTTCTTTGAGTCGATAACTAAGAAACCGCGATAACTCTTTCCCTCCTTGGCCTAAAAACACCCACTCGACTGTCCATATAAATGCCTTGGCCTTCTTATCGTACCCAGTCTTGTTGGAACTGGCTCGCGACATGCCTGCTGGTAACTGGACGACCAACGTATTTTCTCGTTTGATAAATGTGGATGGTTGGTGTGGATACACAGTATTGACACCCTTGACTCTGAAATCCTCAGTGGCTTGAGTGTTAAGTTTGAATCTCTTATTTCCACCATGGTTGGCTGAACTGCCAAGCCCATGTTTGAACACATTACGAGCTTGTGATTTAAGGTCGGTTTTGCCCAATTGGATCAGTCGGTCAACATTGAGCAAGAAGTTGTAGTCTCGATTTAAATGGTTGGAATCCTGAGTGAATTCATTTCTCGATACGAATTTGGTCTGATCAACTAGACCAGTGCATTCAGTCTGTTGCTTGTGTCTTCGTACACATGCAATAGAGCATGTGTTGGTTCGGCACGCGGGACATGTGTACTTGTATTCGTTGATATGGCATATCGAACATAGTCCCTTTTCTGTTTCCATGGCCCTAGTGTTGTGCTTAGTTGTTGCAATTATGTCTGAGGCGATGGCCTTATAGTTCGGGCTGTTATTTACACCGCACGCGTAGATCGCGGGCTGAAAAATCACGGCTTCAAAAAAAATTATGGTTTACCAGCTAGAGGTAGAATACAACCGTTTCGATGTTTAACTGCAGTATTGGACGTCTTTCCAAGGCAGGACCTTTGTTGGTGAGAACCAAGAAGACCAGAGCCAGACTTCCTGAAAAAATTCCTGTCCAACTATTGAAACATGTCCCTAGCGTTGGAGCAGCTGGAGAGATTCTTCGTGTCAGACCAGCCTACATGAGAAACTTCTTACATATAAACAACAAGGCAGCCTATATTCTCAAGGGTGAAGTACCTCCTCTTCCTGTCGTAGAGAGACAAGTTGTTCAAGCGGTAGAGACTAGAGAATTAGAGGTCAGCACCACCACCATTGCACCAGAAGTCCCACCTCCAGCCAATGCCGGTGCCATGTCGTTAGACGAATTGTCCAGTCTTTTCAGTACCATGAAAAACAAGAGGAGTAAAACTGTGACTTCTGAGCAGACATTCACCACCAGTGCAGCCGATGTTAGCTACACGTTGTCTGAATTAAAAGAATTGATCCCTAACCCATACACCATTAAAGGGGAATTCCCTGTGACCAAGGAATATTTGGCTTCTATTATATTCAACTTGTCCGGTAACCAAGTACCTGCTGCAGCCATCAAGATTGGGCATGAGAACTCGTTTGTATCTGAAATCACCCAAGTCGGAAGCTACAAATGGATAATATCATCGCCTGCAGAAAAGGCTTCTGTCACTGTCTCTTTGACTATCAACTAGAACTAGATTAACCAAAACTGGTTTATATACTGTAAATACAAACATATCAAGAATAATCGTAGACCTTCTCTACTTCCATATCCACCTGTCGCACTATGGTTGCAACTGAAATCTGGCTAAATTTCTTTTGTCTCATCATTTTGTTTTACACTTGCTTTGTCTTATTCGTGCTCATTAAACTCATTTGTCTGATTTTGTCCTATTTGAAGTACGCTCACTCATTTTGATCTCTCATTTGGTATCATTTGATCTCTCTCCACCTTTTTTAAATTCTTCATGGGCGCCGACCTCACCTACACTGCTGCGAAGTCGTCCAAGATATCCAAGAAGCCAGCACTTGGCTCCCCCATCAAGAAGCTACTGAAAGGTATAAAGGGAATATTTCCCAGTCTGCAAAACCAGATCGTTCGTACTCACAGCTTGACGGGTTCTGGTGGCAAAAAAACCACTACTTTGGCCTCACCTATTCAAAAACCAAAACCAGATTCCAAGGACGAGCCTTTGGTAATTCTGGACTATAATGTTCAGCTAGACTACCAGTTGTCCAGAAGAGATGATATTATGGATGGAATATCGACCATTTTGTCCAATCAGTGGAGTGAGTCATCGATTTTGAACAAACGCTACTACAATAATGAGGAAAAGCAGGGAGCATCTATGGAAACATTGGTGTTTCGTCTTAAGGGGCTTTCTCTGCCTGTCAAAGCAGAAATTATGAAGTATCGCACGCAGCAGTTTCCCTCCAGCTTGATCACCACCACACAATTATACTCCATGTATGAGCATCATGGCCCCACATTTGTAGACAAGAATGTTGAAATACAGGTTCGGAAAGGTAATCTACGTAAGTTTATCATAACGAACGCCTCGCCAGTGATTCTGAGTTCTCCCCAGCAATTCCAAAATGGCAGAGTTACTTATGGGTTCGAAAACGTCGAGGTTCTTGCGATGGCAAGTTCATATCATGACTTGATTAAGCGCCAGGTAAGTGCTATTGAAAATGAGTTAAAAGCCGAAGGTTCTGCCATTAGCCAACAGACCAAATTCAAGAAACAAAATCACATCCAAAGTCTTGAAAAATTTCGTACCTTTGTGATGGAAAATCCTACTGCTTTATATGTAAGTACCAGTGACAGTACTTTGGGCCATGAAGAAATATCTACATTGGTATCTTATGGACTAGTGACGTTGACATCGAATCATCTCAACGAAATTGAGTCACACCAGTACTCCATCTCGTATCCAGCATGTGGAACGTTTCTTAAGCTAGTCAATTCGGGTCGAGTTTGGCTAGTTAAATTACTCAGCAAGAACAAGTACAAGGAAAGCTTGGAAGAACAAATCCAAAACAAGTGGGAAGGTTCGAACTTCAACGGAGTGTGTAAAATGAATAACTTCCGTAAACCGTTCTACGGCTACGATCTTAGCTGGATACTAGCAGACACTCTTGGTGTGGGACTAATTGAAGTGTTCAATACGCCGGTAGGCCGAGGCTGGAGATTAACCGGTAAGGTCTAAATGTATTATAGATTATTTATAGAGGGAGGGACTTAATGAAACATGTCATAAAATACAAGAGAGAGAGGGGTGACCTACATCTTCACTCTTTGCTTTCTTTGTTGCTTTTTCTGCTTCTTTTCTAAGGCTTTCTTTTCCAACTTGGCTTGTTCTTCAGGTGACAAGTTTCTTAACTTGGCTCTTTCTTCCTTTCTCAACTTTGCCTTTTCAGCGGCCAAGTCTTCTTGCTTGATTTCATCCAAGATCTTGTTGAACTTGGCCACTTCCACTTCTCTGGTCTTGACCACTTTCTTCAAAGCTTCTGGCTTGAAGGTGATTTCGTTGGCAGCCAATTTGTCAACCAAGTTGAAGACAGATTCCAAAATAGCATTCAACTGTTTCAAGCTATCCTTATTTGTAGTGGCATCGGTGGAAATGATGATTTTTCTTCTTGGAATCATATCGTTCAAGGTTTCTGGTTTTTCAACGGCTTGATCAGTGAAAGCAATGTAATTTAAGTACGAGGCAGTATTCACATCCAAGTGGCTTCTTAATTCAGCAGTGGTGATTTTGTCTTGGAACTCATTCACTTCTCCCATGTACACAAACGAATTAGGCAAATTGGCCGAGTCAGATGTCTTGGTTAAGGATAAGTAGTAATTGTATTTTCTGTAGTCATTCATACCGATTTTGGAAACAATTGCAGCAATAAAATTTTCGTAGTGACCATCTTTGGAAGGACTGATGGTGATTTCAACCTTGTCCGAAGGATATCTTATGGAGTCGTAAAAGAAAGACATGCCTGATTCCAAAGCCCAGACAAAAACATTATGTCTTGGTTTCAACTTGAAGTTGATGTTGACTTTGGCGATGTTCGTTCTTCCGGTGGCATACGAGGAGTAGTTTTCTGAAGAATCCTTGATGTAAAGTTCATTGAGAGAAACTCCGAACTGATAGAAGTTCTTGGTGAACGCAGTCTCGACACCTTTAAGGTACTTGGTTACCAAAGATTTATTATACAAGTCACCAAACTTGAACAAACCCACGAAAAGCAAGGTGAGTGCCAAAGTGAACGCCTCCAATTTCCAATCGTAAAGAACCAAACGCTGGAAAACAGTGAGTTCACTCAACTCTTCGACGGAATAATCGGTGTACTTTTTGGAACTAAGGTTAGCGGGTTTGCAATGAAATTGTAGTCAAATGGTCCAATTACTTACGTCTCACTGGCCAAAGCCTTGGAGATCAACAATAATGATGCTACCACAGATGAAATCATGTTTGCCGTATCTCGTAAAGTGGTGATTAATGAAAAATTCATCGTCGACTTTTGGTCCGCCACAAAAGACGGCGCGCTAGCGAGCGGAGTGGGGCGGGCGATTAGCGAGACGAAATCAGAGTATGCTTTCCGTGGTTAAGAATGACATTGGCTTACTTGTATATATCAGAGTAGTTATATCTAAACCATGTGATTCCACACGTTTATTCCCGTAGTTTTTTCGAGTGCTGTAACTCTCCGGGGCATCATTGGCCGTTCTTTTCCAACCGCCAGCCATCTCTTGACCAACTGTAGCTCGCCCAACCATTTACCTTCTCCACTTCTTTATTAATATTTTATCCACGGTATATTGGAGCGAATTTTAGATAGCCTTATTAACCTACTTAATGCAGACGGTAATGGAGTGCAAAATGTTCAGTTTCTGATCTGATTCTGGTCTATACTGCACAACTACCTTGTTAAATTCTCTTATTGTAACGACACTCGCATACTACTTATCCACTATTACTACTTCCTAGTAGCATATTTTGTTGTTCTTGTCGTCTATTTATTCCCTACGTATTCTACATATATTCTATCACATTCTTCTATTACCTACTTCCTCTTCTTGGTCGTTGGTTCTTCCTCATTTTCACCCTGTTCGGCCTGGAAGTTGGCCATTCCTTCTTGAACAGCATTTCTGACAAGATCTCTCAATCCTTCTTCTGGGTTCTCACTATCTAAAATAGCTTTAATCTTGTTTCTTCTCTCTTCCAACTCTTCCGGTGAAAGTTCCTCGGCATCAGTTTTTGCTGGATCGCTTTCCAAACTGTATCTGATTTCGTGGCCGTCAATAAGTCCTGGTGCTGGCAACGACGACACAAACTCGTTGGCTTCTTCTACTGACTTGTCAACTCCCCCGTGTGCTAAAGTTCTTAAATATTCCACTACTTCGGGAAACTCATCCTCTTCTTCGATGAACTCAGCTGCACTCAACCCATCACTATTCTTGATCTTGTAGTCAGCTCCTAACTTTTCAATCAAGTACTGTGCGGTCTTTACATCCTCCACATGATGAAGCGGGGTGTCACCTTCATTATCTTGAACATTGATATCTCCTTTGGAATCAACCAAGTACTGGACTAGCTCCAAATGCCCGTACGAAGCTGCGGCGTGAATCGGTGTGTATCCGTTGGGGTCCTTGGCATCTGGAGCAAACTCTCCCGAATTAACGTACTGTTCGACCACATCTCTTTGATTATCAGCTGCTGCAACCCATATATTCGAAACCATGGCTGTGTTGATCTAATTGTTGGGCATCGGCTTCATTTTGCACGGACTGAAAAATTCCCGTGCGTATCGCCAGAATTAACCACGTCCACCGAAGAATCAAACATCAAATCACCTCGGGTTATAAGGTGAGTTGAAAGAGAAAATAACTATTTAATCTGCTGATAGCATGGCACAACAAGATAAAGATTCTGCTACTTCCACACCGGAGAAGATACAGGTATCGACTCCCGAAAAAACCAGTGGGTTCGAATGGTGGAGAAGATCTCTTCAGTATCGTACCGGTTTGGGATTGAACGAGCACGAAAAACGTCAGTTCGAAGTAGATTTCCAAGCCAAGCAAGCCCCAGGGCGCTGTGTGCTGTGCGAAGAACATCGTGACTGGATGTTAAAATACTCACCTTCGGTCAACTTCATGATGGATCACATTCGCAAACTTAGCAAGACTCCCAGTGTTATCAGTAAAGAAAATATAATATGTGATGTTTGTGACGACATGAAAGGTGGAGGGTTCCATCCGGAAGTGGGTATTCTACTTTGTTCCAATTGGATTCGTAGTAAATGGCAATTGGAAGACATTTTAACCCATGAATTGGTACATGCCTACGACTATCTTAAATTCGATATCAATCTTAAGGATTTAAAACATCACGCATGTACAGAAATCAGAGCATCTATGCTTAGTGGCGAGTGTCGAATACTCAACGAGATTCAGAAAACT
The DNA here is from genome assembly GCA_030575035.1 of Suhomyces vadensis. Classification (NCBI taxonomy): domain Eukaryota; kingdom Fungi; phylum Ascomycota; class Pichiomycetes; order Serinales; family Debaryomycetaceae; genus Suhomyces; species Suhomyces vadensis. The sequence continues at coordinate 253,350 of JAJMGK010000004.1, read as the reverse complement.
GGACTTGGTAACTTTGGCAAAAAGTTCCAACTGTGTATTCGCCGTAGAGCCATTTTATCGGTATCTGCCAATCCCAACTGTAAAGATAAAGACGAGGCTGAAAAAGTGGTCAACACTGTATGGAATTCGTGCTTTAATGATACCCGCCCATTTGAGCGTATCTACAAATAATATGGTATTAATTACGCTACTTTAGACAGGCTAATTCCCCGTGCAATTAACGTGGAGCGAACGACCAGTACAGTTTCGAGCCGGGCATGTGCATTAATTGTTTAATTTACTAATTTGGTACCAATTAAGTATTGGCCCATCCGAATCCAGACCAATCTACGAGTAGGCTTTAAGGTTCGGTAATTTCGGCAGCACGGCAATGCGAGTAGCAACTCTGACTCCTCGCCTGGTTGCTGCCTGATCTACATCTTTCAGGTCGGGGTGGGATCGGCCCATCCGGACCATCACATTTACTCAATATACATGTACATAGACTGAACGTAGAGACTGGTCATGGCAGCGGCACTAGCCGGAATATTGCAGCTGCTGGCTGCTGTGCTGTAGATATCCAACTGCGCGAGCATCTTGCAAGCTTCTTATCTGCGGGTGTCTCTAAACATCTTGTCGGAGCGAGCATCCCTGTACTCTTCGCGAATCTCCACAAGCATCTCCATGAGCGTATATGTTGCCTGTCAGTTAGAATAATCGTCAATTGCAAAATACTTCATGTCACGGTGAATGAAATTTAGTACACTCTCGGTCATTTGACATGACGTTGCGTCCTAACGGTCCCCCGACAAATCTCCGAGAACTGGTTCCTGCCCTGGCCCCCCCACAGGTGCGCATCGCAATCTACATTTCGGAACATTATATTATGGAACTTACGGATACCAAGAACTGTTGAGTATATATATTGTTGTTTAACCTGCGAAAATCACTGCAATTGGTCCAATTGCTGTAATCAGTAGCAAGTGTGAAGAAATGCACAGACGTACCAACACTGAGGACAGACTCGACGCCATACTGAGACGAAATGGCGGTAAGCGGCGGTCACTTTTGATAGAAAACGAGTTCGACGATTCGTCTGGCTCAGAAAGATCTGAGACCGAGTCCAAACTCCCGGAGTCTGCTGATCTTAACCAGAAAGCTACGACTGCTGACGACATTTCCATCGAACAGAAGGCTGCGCTTTCCACTTCGTACAAGTCTGTACCCGACCTAATCGGTCTCGATACAGATTCCTTACTTGAGGAGTTGAGCAATGCAGCCCCAACTAGACAGAGGGTTTCAAAGAAACTGAAGCATCAGGATGGTTCTAACCAACCGGAAGAACCCAAGGAAAAGTACATATCGAGGTTTGGAGATCTCAAGTTCCGGACCGTTTCCAGTACCATCTTCGATGCACAGTCGTTCAAAAAGTCTGACGTGTACGGAATTTACGTCTTGTTTTGGCTGGCAATCGGTTTTTTTATCTTCAGTGGACTTTGCCACTACTACCTTGAAGATACCGCTTCCAAACCTATTTGGCAATGGTCCATTGTCCAGATTCTTCGTCGTGACCTCTTCAAAGTGGCTCTCACCGACTTGGTCATGTACTTGAGCAGTTACGGTGTATACTTTATTCAGCTTTTTGTCTCCAAAAAGTGGTTCACATGGCAAAAAGTGGGCTGGATCTTACAGTCGGTCTATTGTCTTGCCTTTTTCAGTTTTTTCCTTTGGTTTGCGTCTCCCCATTATATGGCGTTTCCGTGGGTTGCAAAGGTATTTTTGGTACTTCACAGCTTAGTTTTTATCATGAAAATGCACTCGTACGGTTTTTACAACGGTTATCTCTGGAAGATATACCGTGAATTGAATTTTAGTAAACTGTACTTGGAGAAATTGTCTTCCGGTGAAGCTCTGTTAAACAAAGACCGTGATGAGCTGGAGATTTTGCGTGCCTTGAACGAGAGTATTGCTTTTTGTGAGTTCGAGTTGGCTTCTCAGGCTTTTTCTGGCCATGTTGATGACAAGGGCCAAGTGACTAGACCTATTCATGCAATTGAGTTCCCACATAATATAACTCTTTTCAACTTCTTTGAGTATTCGCTGTTTCCTACCGTGGTATATACACTTAATTTCCCTAGAAATCCAAAGATTAGATGGTTTTATGTTTTTGAAAAAGTGTGTGGAATTTTTGGTATCATGTTTCTCATGGTTACCATTGCACAGAAATCAATGTTTCCTGTTATACTTCAATGTATTGAAGCTCGCAAGCTTCGTGGATCAGAAAAATTGTTGAAGTACTTTATTTTGTCCCTTGACATCATGCCTCCATTTCTTCTCGAGTACCTTTTGACATTCTTTATGATTTGGGATGTGATTTTGAATTCGGTGGCAGAGTTGACACGTTATTCTGACCGTGATTTCTATGGCCCTTGGTGGTCCTGTACTGATTGGTCCGAATTTAGTAGAATTTGGAATAAGCCTGTCCACAACTTCTTGTTGCGTCATGTTTATCATTCGTCGATTAGTGCCCTTAAGTTAAATAAGGGACAAGCTGCGGTAATGACATTCTTGATATCTTCTATTGTGCATGAACTTGTTATGTATGTCATATTCAATAACTTCAGAGGTTACTTACTTTTATTGCAAATGACTCAAGTACCGGCTATTATGATGGCTAGAACTAAGTTTATGAGAGATCGTAAGATTTTAGGAAACATTATCTGCTGGGTGGGTTTTATAACTGCGCCGAGTGTGATTTGCACCTCTTACTTAATGTATTAATTTATTTATTTAAATAGTATAATCCAAATACACTTATCATCAAAGTTTGCCGCCTCTTGACAGAAGCTTCGAATCTCAATGTTTCAAATTTGTTGAAAATAAGCCTTCTCCTTCCGTTATGCTATATTAATCTGCCTCTAGCAATGTCTCATGAGAGTTATTCCAATTTTAAATCGAACACAGGTATCTAAAAATTCTCGTTCTTTGTATAAATTTACAGTTAGTGCTCATTTCCGCATCCGACCAAGCCATATATTAGCTATATAAGTTATTGGTGTTGCGAGCCCAGGCAGGACCCTGAAAAAAATGCCAAATTTGGAAATAAACTTCAAATTACACTAACGTTATATCTGATGCTGATAAAGCCTTACAGGAACAGAGTTTTATACGAAAATTATAAACGGTCATGATTTGGGGAACGTGGCAAACTGTATTATTATTTTTATTGAATTCGTGGGGTAAAATTTTCTCCTCTTTTTAGGATGCAAACTCTAATCGGTTAGTGATGAGGCCATTCAGGGACCAAACGCTAGATCGTCAATATGGTAAATCCTGTACTAGAAGATATCTGTAATTCTTATAAAGTAATAAGCATGTATCTTATGTGTAGTCATTCATTTCATTTCGATTTATAGTTCATACCTCTTTATTTCCAATCATTTTTGTACCTCATTAATTCAAGATGTTGAGAACTCTAACCCACCAATGACTAATTGACCAAAGTTGGAATTATCTCCGGCTCAGATTTTCTTATGTCTAAAAGTGATTCTGTATTTAATTCTGGTTCTTTTGTTGGGGAAAGGGGGTTACTTAATTTCATCACATCTTTAAACCCCGCAGCCATGAGGCAGAGTTAAGTCAGTTCGAAGGGCGAGTTGGGTAAAATTCTGGGAAATATTAGACTTCCATTAAAACGAAGGGTCGAATATGTAGAATTACAGTTCAATATATATAAGGTATATCGGAAAACTAGATCAGATTTCAACTTTATCAATAAAATAATAAAACTTAATCACTAACATGTCTAATAGCTCAGGTTCTTTACCATTAGAAGTCTCGATTACTTTGCCAAACGGTATTGTTTACCAGCAACCAACAGGTTTATTTATTAATAACGAATTTATTTATCCTAAGCAAAGGAAAACATTTGGGGTAATTTCGCCATCTACTGAAGAAGAAATCACTCACGTATATGAAGCTTTAAGTGAGGACATCGATGTTGCGGTAGATGCTGCTAGCAAAGCATTTGATTCTGAATGGTCTAAGCAAGATCCTTCAAAGAGAGGTTTAGCGATTAACCGATTGGCAGATTTGATTGAGGTCAATGCAGATATATTTTCTTATATCGAGTCTCATGACAATGGTAAATCATTACTTTGTTCAAAAGCCGATGTTGCATTTACGATTGCATACTTTAGATCTTGCGCAGGATGGACAGATAAGATTACTGGCAGTGTCATTGAATCAGGTGATACACACTTTAATTATACTCGAAGAGAGCCAATTGGTGTTTGTGGACAAATAATTCCATGGAATTTTCCACTATTAATGGCAGCTTGGAAAATAGGCCCTGTTTTAACTACTGGTTGTACCACAGTATTAAAATCAGCCGAGTCGACGCCCTTGTCTGCATTGTATTTGGCTAGTTTGATCAAGCAGGCTGGTATTCCTGCAGGTGTTGTTAATGTTGTCTCCGGATTTGGACATACTGCAGGACAAGCTATAGCACAGCACTCGGGTATTAAAAAGGTTGCATTCACTGGCTCCACTGCTACTGGAAGAATTATTATGAGAGAAGCTGCCAATTCTAATTTGAAAAAAGTTACTCTCGAATTAGGAGGGAAATCCCCTAATATTGTCTTTGATGATGCTAATATTGAAAAAACAATTCAAAATCTAATTGTCGGGATCTTTTTCAATACAGGTGAAGTATGCTGTGCTGGTTCAAGAATTTACGTACAGGAGGGGATTTACGATAAATTAGTTTCTGCTTTTAAAAATGCTTCCGAACAGCTTACAATTGGTTTGCCATTTGAAGACGGTGTATTTTTGGGTGCACAGGCATCCAAGGTCCAATTAGAAAAGATTTTGCAGTATATCGAAATTGGTAAAGAAGAAGGCGCATCAATAGTTACAGGAGGTTCTAGACATGGAAATAAAGGTTTTTTTGTCAAGCCTACAATTTTTAGTGATGTAAAAGAGGACATGACTATAGTTAAAGAAGAAATTTTTGGACCTGTGGTCACAATTAGCAAATTTCAGACAATTGATGAAGCAGTACAATTGGCTAATGATTCTCAATATGGTTTAGCAGCTGGTGTTCATACTGAGAATATTTCAACTGCGATATCAGTTTCGAACAGATTGCGGGCTGGCACAGTTTGGGTCAATACATACAATGATTTCCACCCCATGGTTCCATTTGGTGGGTACGGTCAGTCAGGTTTTGGTAGAGAAATGGGAGCAGAGGCTTTGGAAAACTATACCCAAACGAAAGCTGTACGTATTGGTCTCAGTAAGTAAATAGTACTAGATCTAAGAGAACGCTTTTTTAAAAAAAAATTTCTTGAATATCAAAACAGAATATTTAGCCTTTATTTACAGAAAAGACAAAAATTTATAGTTTGAGCAGTTCGGGTCGTCTTGAGTATAAGCGATAAATACATCATTTACCCAAAACGTACTTTGCGGGGATTTCATTATACTTATAAGCAGGCAAACCCCAAGAAATATTCATGTGAGGTTTTTCAAGTAGAGGACTTGGTTGTCTAACCCATATTACGAGTACTATAGTTTTTATGAAACTGTTGAATATAGTATTGGAGTTTCAATGCGTGTGTGTATCAAAAAATAGATTCATAAATCCGGTCGATTAAACCCTTTCCTACTCAGGATAGGAAATGGGCTAAGGCCTAATACATTTATTGCTGGACAAATTCATAAGAACGTCAATTTGGTAGTAACTCCAGATTAAACTATTGAACTGAGAAGATGATGACATGTAACTACACCGCATAAATAACAGTACGTGCATGAGTGGCCAAATCAGGTATTTTTGCGACATGTAACTACGAAGTGTACTAGGTAATTTCCCTGTTAGGAAGTGCTCGTGGCGGGGAAAAGGCGAGCTGCGTGCTGAAACCATCTTCTCCCGCAGTGATGCCGCAGAGCTGTAATCAAGATAAGTATACTTACACCACATCTTAGTAGGAGTATAAGGTATTGGCATTGTCTATAACCAATATAGTGGTATGAAATAATTGTTGGGTTGAGCTTGAGCATGTACTCCTCATTGTCATATATTTTAGAAGGGAACATTTCGCTACTCTTCTGTCATATGCAAGAGCGCGTAATCAGTATGCTCTGGAACAAATTGTCCTGCTTAATCGGGAAATTCGAGTCTTTCCCATAGAACAGCCGAATAATTGGACATCTGAATAATTACACAAGTATATAACTTGGCGTTAGCCTCCCCGGTCTGGAGAATGTAATTTATTGAACAGTTATATAGCCAGTTTATTGAATATGGTACAAGAAGCTCCATATACTCTAGCTGAAGGGGTTTACAACTTCGTCTTAGTGTTTTCCGGCGGCGGAAGTGCTAACGAAGGTACCGGTATTAACGATTTAGTAATATTCGCCCACAACATCTTGGGGAAGAAGGTTTCTCAAGCCGTCATTGATTATGGTGTATCAGTTCAAATCAATCTACTTGGTGATTATCCACTTGCAAAAGACATTGCTCCTAGTTGTATCTTTGCGGCAGTGTTTTTCGTGCTTGGTCTATTACATCTTGCTATATTTATGATGAATTACTCAAGAGGCCATCATTTTTTCCTTTCCCTAGGATGGGTGTTTTATTGCGCCTGTAGAGTACTAGGATTCGCCTTGAGAGCAGTTTGGGCCACGGACTTGGCATTGGTAGGAACAGGTTTAACCAGTGAATTGTTTTTGATTCTCCCGTCGATTCTTATTGTATCTTTCAACTTGATACTTACTCAAAGATTATTTACCTGGAGACACCCTGTTGGAGGATCCAGAAGACTATTTCTTGTAACTATGATTGTCATTTACATGTTCGTTGTCATCTTAGTTGGAGTCACGATTTTGGGTGCTTTTACTCCCTATCTTAATTACTTGAGCACTCAAAATTACACTCGTTATAAGAACGTTGTGCAGTTCACATCGATAATGGTGGTTCTTTACTCCCTTACTTCCATCAATTTACTTGCATTATCCTATTGGTCTCCAACAAAAAAGGATGAAAATTTGTATACATATCAACCATGGTGGATTGAAAGTTTTAATACCTTCTATTTTGTCAAGGCAGGCGCTGTGAAGGAGGCTGAAGAATCCTTTATGAAAAGAAATCACAACCATAGACACGCCGTTAGAGTTATTGCTGCAACTATGCACCACCACAACATGGTTGAAGGCTTGTCCAAACAAAGAGGTGACTTGAAACACAACCTATCTATAATCATGGTGTGTGTCAGCACATTGTTCATTTTTGTTGGTGCTATCTGCAGATGTATCCTGAATTTTCAAGCTAGGGAGAGACGATATCAATCAGCAATCTGTAACCCAGTGGCCTTGTACATATTGTGGGGATTATTAGAGGTCATTATCAACCTTATGTACATCATTGGAAGAGCTGATCTTCGTTTTTACCAACCAGATATTCTTCCTAGAAGAGTCCGTGAAATTATCACAGCTAACCAAACCAACTACCAGTCTGAGGAAGAAGATAACGAGATGAAAGATGACCAAGATTATGACTTCAATTATGATCATGATCCTGAAAAAACCAATCTTTCTTTGGCTGATTCTGGTTCCTTACTGGACGACTGGAATTTTGTTGATGTTGATGTCACTACCAACGATAGTTCTTCAAAGCGAGAACAAATTCCGGGTCGTCCACCTTACCCAATTGCTAAAAAACACGATGATAATGATTCTGAGTTTAATTTCTAACCGATACCATATCAACACTTAGTCAATTCAGAGTTTGGGTTCGAACACCCAAGGATATCATTGATGAAATCTTATTTACTGAGATTCACAAGATATATATCTAGAGCATCAAGGATAGATCCACCATGTCTAGACTTCATTTTCACTTCTTCAAAGCATGTCTTACTTTTTATTTATTTCAGCTTTATAAATCAAACCTATATACGATTATTGATTAAAACTTTATTTAAGATTTGGACCAGTTTTAAACTAACCTGAGATTTTTCTGTGATTTCGATAAGTCCTTGGCAAAAAGGGTTTGCCACAGCAGGTATTCTCAAGAGATTCTATTGATATAGGGAACGGGGAGGGGTTCACCTTGCATTGCATGAGCTAGCTTCTACTTATTGAAGAGGCATATTAGCTCGTACATTTGCTTGGGCTACCGAACCTATTGTTTCCGAATGTTCGGCGCAAGGGAATTAACCAAAAGAGAAATACGGGGAAGTTATGTTGGATTAGGGTTGCGTATCGTTATTTTTAATATTACACTAGTAAATTAAGCTTCTGTAATCGTCTTCTTAACCTTGTTTGCCAAGAATATGTTCAGCCGTTCTTCTTGGTGCTATAAATTGTGGTAAGCTTGGTCGCAAATCTAGCCTTGGTAAATGACTGCGAATTAAAGCCGTGCGGATTCTCAATATTATTCTCAATATTTTCTAAATCCCTAGACGCACAATTCACTAAAAGGGCAGTATTAGTCTCTCTGTCTCCATTGCTTACTGGAATAGGCAATATATTAGACAAGAAAGAAAGAATACGAACCCTGTAAGAGGTGAACTCGTTCATGATCTATGCAAAGTTGATGGATCTCAACACGGGACCGTTCTAGCTTTGATGTAGAAATCCAACAGTGCGAATTATGCTAACGAAATAAACGAGACAATTACAAGCTAGCCGAATCACTGCTACCACACGTTTCTTTGTAAATCCTTGGCCTACAACATATCGTTTTCTTGGTATCCATTGCATCCATTTAACCTTTAAGATCCCCTCTACCCAAGACATTCTTCTGTTCGTTTGGATAGATCTATCTATCTTATCACTCTCTAACCACAAAGCCTCTTTTCTTAATATGGTAAGCATAGTATTTGCGGGGTTCGTATTTGGTGTCGTAGAGTGGGAACAACCTAATTTTATTATCAATAGGAATTCTCTGGGATGCTCCAAAGTGCAGTGTTTTGTTGAAGAACAAATTACTTGGCCACTTTACAAAATTCTCAATATATATATGTTCCAGAAAGTTTCCCCATATCATTGATTAGGATATCATCTTTACTTTAGGTGAAAGCTGCAAAATGTCGAACGATTATACTTTAGTCGAAGGATTGGTTAATTTAGTCAGAATTATCCACAATAACCCTGTCGATGGCACCGGTATCAAATTATTGGTCGATTTCTCCCACAAGCTGATTGGCCCTATTATACCAGCCACATTAACTTCATACCTGATTTCGCTTCAAAACAATATATTTGGTGACTATCCAAAAGCATCTGATATGGCGCCCAGTATAGTATTCTGTGTTGTATTTTTTGTGTTGGCACTTATTCATTTGGTAATTTTTGCAATAAACTGTTCGAGAGGTCATTACTTCTATATTTCGGTAGGTTGGATTATTTATTGCATTATGCGTATCATTGGTTTTGGTTTGAGAGCAAAGTGGTCTAACGATGTCACTCTTATTGCGGTAGGCTTGACCAGTGAGATTTTTTGCATCGTTCCTTCCATCGTAATCGTGTCACTAAATTTGGTCCTTGCTCAAAGATTATTCACTTGGAGACATCCAGTTGGTGGTTCTAGAAAGCTTTTCTGGAGTTTTATGATATCAACTTACATATTCGTCTTGGTTGTTCTTGCAATCACTATTTTAGCATCTTTCGTACCATATCTTAATTATTTAAGTAATTCCAGCTATCAGAAATGGCAAGCAGTTGTTAAAGCCACTTCAATATTGGTTATTTTATATTCCCTCACTTCCATTATCTTGATCGGTTTGTCATACTGGGCACCAACAAAGAAGGATGAAAATTTGTACACCTATCAACCTTGGTGGATTGAAAGTTTTAGTCCATTCTATTTCGTGAAAGCCGGGGCTGCAAAAGAAGCTGAAGATACGTTTATGAAGAGAAACCATAACCATAGACATGCCGTCAGAGTCATTCCTGCTACTTTGCACGAACATAATATGGTGGAAGGGTTATCCAACCAAAGAGGTGATTTGAAGCACAATTGGTCAATTATCATTCTTTGTATTAGTACATTATTCATTTTCGTTGGATCTATCGGCAGATCTGTGGCGGTATTTTATGGTCGCCAACAAAGACACCAGCCAGTAATTTGTAGTAACATTGCAATGTATATATGTTGGGGATTGTTAGAAGCAATCATTAACATCATATATATAATTGGCAGAGTCGACTTGAGGTTCTATAGGCCAGATGTTCTCCCAGAAAAGATCAGATCTATTATTACTGCTGAACAAACATATTATCCATCAGATCTTGAGGATGAAATTGAGGAACAAGATGATGAGTTCCACTATCAAGAAGAAGATAAATCACCAGTTCATTCAGGATCATCTGAGCAAGAGAATGATTGGAACCTTGTTGAAGTAGATGCGAAGTCTGATGTAAAATCTGACATCAAATCTAAACAGCCTGACGTACCATATCCTGTTGAAAAGAAACAAAAGGCAAAGGGAGACAATCATTCTGACTTCAATTTTTAGATTAAAACGGCTAGCAACTTGCGTGTGAAATTATAGTACTACTATAGTACTGTTCCATCTCTTTAAGATCCAGTACCTTTTTTTAATGCCTTATTTAATACCTTATTCAATTCTATAGTAATAAAAATTGTTCTATCTGATTCGCAGTAACTCTTTTTATTTGACACAAACGATTGCCTATTTTGGAAATGATATACATTGCCCGAAAATTTACATAACCATTTTCCCGAGATAGCCGGATCAATAAAACTGACAGGATTCAAAGTCACGAATTAGCTGATAATGTTGGTGAATTAACGGAAACAACTAGGGAGGTATTGACACCATTAATAGTAGATCACTAGAATTACCTAATTATCATATTATAAACCTTGAAGCGTACGTCTGATGATTAGCTTCTAGATCGTTTGAATAAAATTATAGCATAATAAATTTTGCTATTTTCGAAAGTTCAAGTCTATTAAATATATGTTTTGAATTCTTCTGGTAGTGGCACTAATCTCCTTCAAATGATCTATGCGATTTAAAGTTTCCAAAATATTACCTATTACCCCGAATTCGTAAACCTAATTTTTACTAAAACTCTTTATCCGCAAACCCTTGATATTTTGGTGGAGATTTCCTAGTCGAGTAATGCATTAGCTTTTTAATTAAAATTAGTCCACATAAGGAAATTTTACAGAGTGGTTCAATGAAATGAATATTTCACTTCAGCAAACCCCAAATAGTACATCGGCTTTTGGGGCTCACGCAGTAGTATTGAGCACTGGCCCCCATCAAAACCCGAAAAACTGTATGACAGTGCTGCTGCTATGATTGTAGATATCCACCATTCGGCGTATTTGAAGAGTGTCCTTAAAGTGTTCGATGAAGTAAGCCCCCCCTGGAATATACTTTTACATACATAAAATTGCTCAATCGAGCCTGACATCAGTTTTTAAAATTTTCGGACAATTTCATCTTGCTTTTTCCTCAATGGGGCTTATTACCGACGAGAGTCTACTAAATTGAACATCACGACTATTTGTGGCCTAATTAGGATATATCTAGATTGATTTATTCTTGGTGCCTCCAAGTCTTATAACACACTTGCTTGTGAAACTACATATATATAAATAAGAATGCCTACTCATAATTTCCAATCTGTAAATATATTGCTAATAGTACCATTTATATCATGCCCGAGAGAGAGTTTTCCTTAATCGAAGGGGTTTGGGACTTCATCAACACTATTCATAATGGAGCTGCGAATGGAACTGGTATTAAACAACTTGTCTCATACACATTTAACATCATTGGAGGATTTCCACAAGAAGTTATCTCGTATGGTATAACCATTCAAATTAATACCTTTGGTGACTATCCTATTCCCGTTGATACGGCTCCATGTATCATATTTTGCGTTGTTTTTTTCATAATAGCATTGATTCACACTGCTATTTTTATAATAAATTACCGGAGAGGACATTACTTTTATTTATCGATTGGATGGATTATTTATGTTTTAATGCGAGTGGTAGGTTTCGCATTAAGGGCAGCCTGGTCTCAAAATATTCCCAACATTAAAGTTGGATTGACCAGTGCTTTCATGACAAATATTCCTTCAGTTGTGCTTGTTACTCTTAATTTAATTCTTACTCAAAGGTTATTCACATGGAGACATCCAGTTGGAGGTTCAAGGAAGCTGTTCACTTTTTTTATGTATGGTAATTACGTTATGGTGGTTGTAACAGTTGCTGTTACAACATTAGGATCCTTCGTTTATTACATTGATTACTTAAGTGAAGGTGCTTATCTTAAATGGCAAGATGTGGTGAAAGCTACATCAATAATGTCAGATGTTTATTCGCTTACTTCATTCTTTTTACTTGGTTTGTCTTACTGGTCACCAACAAAGAAAGATGAGAACTTATATACGTACCAGCCATGGTGGATTGAGAGTTTCAAACCATTTTACTTCGTTAAGGCGGGGGCTGCACAAGAAGCTGAAGAAACATTTATGAAGAGAAATCATAATCATAGACATGCAATCAGAGTCATCGCCGCTACAAAACATCACCACAATATGGTTCAAGGTTTGTCTAACGAAAGAGGTGATTTGAAACATAATTGGTCCATCATCGTCCTTTGTATTAGTACTGTGTTCATATTCATTGGAAATCTTGGAAGAACTATTGCTGTATTTGTTGCACATACACAATACTTTCAATCGCCGATTTGCAACCGTATTGCTATGTACATTTGTTGGGGATTATTGGAGGTGATCATCAACGCATTATACATTGGATTTAGATTTGATTTAAGATTTTACAGACCAGATGTACTTCCAGCAAAGGTTAGAGCCATTATTACTGCTGAGCAGTCTTATTATCCATCAGAACAAGAAGAGGACGAATACGACTACGAAGAAGAAGATAAAGGGTCTCGTGTATCACACAATTCTGGCTCTGACGATTGGAATTTCGTCGATGTGGACGTTGACGCTGATGACAAGTCTGAAATCAGCGCTGGCAAGCCAATAGGAATTGTTCCGCCAGCTGGGAACCAACCGGCTGCACCGTATCCAATACACAAAAAGGATCTGGCAACCGGAGACAACGTTTCTGAGTTCAATTTTTAATTCTCTTTCTGGAGTAAAACCTCTACGAGCATAAAATGCTATTAGCAAAAGGCGGGATAACTTTTGTTAGGTCATTTAACAACTGTTGAGTTTCAGCCACTAAGTTTTCCATATACCTAGTTCTGTAAGTACGTAATATTTGCAGTCGACCATTAATATTTAACGAATTCCAAAAATATTTTTTTTAATTTGACCAAAGTAGAAGCTGATTGCGATAGATGGAGAAAAAAATTTTCCAGATCCTAAGAAGTATAAAAGAGTGAGTTTAAACCTGGTAGGCAAATTTTTGAGTATATTGATTCGATTGAAATTGTTAAGATGTCTAAATTAACTCACCCTTCAATCAAAGATGGTTGGTTTGCTGAAGTCTCAGATACCATGTGGCCAGGCCAGGCCATGTCGTTGAAAGTTGAAGAAGTCTTACATGCTGAAAAATCCAAGTATCAAGATGTCTTGGTTTTCAAATCGACTGACTATGGTAACGTATTAGTTTTAGATAACTGTATCCAAGTCACTGAACGTGATGAATTTTCTTACCAAGAAATGATTGCACACTTGGCGTTGAACTCGCACCCAAATCCTAAGAAGGCCTTAGTCATTGGGGGAGGAGATGGTGGTGTTTTACGTGAAATATTGAAGCACGAATCAATTGAAGAAGCATGGTTGTGTGACATCGATGAAGCAGTCATTGAAGTTTCCAAAAAATACTTACCAGAAATGTCTAAGTCTTACAATGATCCAAGAACTAAGGTTCACATTGGCGATGGATTTAAATTTTTGGCCGAGTACGTCAATCAGTTCGACGTTATCATCACCGATTCTTCAGATCCTGAAGGTCCAGCTGAAAGTCTTTTCCAAAAGCCTTATTTCGAGTTATTGAAGGGTGCATTGACCGAAAAGGGTGTCATCAGTACTCAAGCTGAAAACATCTGGTTGCACATGAAAATTATTTCTAAATTAAAGCAAGACTGTAGAGAGATTTTCCCAGTTGCTGAGTATGGGTACACTATGATTCCTACTTATCCGTCAGGATCAATTGGATTCATGGTTTGTTCCAAAGATCCAAATGCAATTGTCACCAAAGCTCTGAGATTTGATTGGTCAGAAGAGTACGTGGCCAAGAACTTGAAATACTACAACAAAAGAATCCACGAGGCTGCATTCGTGTTGCCAACTTGGGCTGACCAAATTTTAAACAAGAAAAACTGACACTGTATATTGTAATTTATGTGTAATGAGTTATGAATATATGTTAGAAATTTGGCAAAGAACGAGCCAATAGCGAGGTAAAATGCTCGGTATACTAGTAGCCCTGTAGACTGCCCAGGACGATAACTGTTTTTTCTATGTTAGCCGGCCAGGGCACGAGCACAAATAGCTGACCTTATTCGCGGCTTCTGACTCCCTTATACTGCCGTGCGTCTCGCGCACTAAACAATTAATCAGCCTTATTACCATCAATTAGGACAGCTCAACGAAGACTAAAACGTTTGCCAAGTGTTTGGGTAGATCCGCATGTATACACTGTCAATTGTAACTTGCCAACCACAGATCATATGATATGCCAGTCCCCCCTCCCCCGACAACTTTGATCCACTCCAATTGGGTGGTCACGTACTTTCGAGGGAAAATCTACCAATCTAAGCCGCGCACCGGACTTAACTGCAAACTTGGTCTGATCACTGTTGATAAACGGATTGTAGCACAAATTCCCCTCTAACAGGCGCAGTTGCATTGTGCATTCCTAAGATGGTCATTTTGTAATACTCCACTGCAAACGTCAATTGGTAACATATCCGTTATCTTGAATAATAAGCGTTTAATTATCGGTCCGAAGGCGCGGTTATGGGCTCTCGAGATTTGCATAATTTGCGACCCTAGTAATTTAGGGAGAATTAGTAAATATAAATAGCCATCAACCCCACCAAATCCCTTGTTCAATTTTTCATTTAATTACCAGAAACAAAATGTCTGATTCAGCTTCAATTGTTAAGGAACCTCATGTAAAGCCCGAGATGGTATTGAAGGATTTCGCCAGAGAATATGATATTCCAAAACCTAATGGGTACCAAAACTTTATCAGTAATATGGGTACGCTCTTTGGATCGTGCGGTATCTTTTGTTGCTTGTGTTCCAATCCTTATGAGACAGTTGATCAAGGTGAGGTCGGTTTGGTGCAAACTTTCGGTGCCTTGTCCAGAACTGTTGAACCAGGTTTGTCATATGTTAACACTTGGAGTGAAAAATTGACCAAGGTAAGTGTGAAGATCAACATTAGGGAAATCCCAGCTCAAAAATGTTTCACTCGTGACAATGTCAGTGTAATTATCACCTCAGTGGTTTACTATAACATCATTGATCCACAAAAGGCGATTTACTCTATCTCCAACATCCACGAAGCCATTATTGAAAGAACCCAAACTACATTACGTGATGTGATTGGGTGCAGAGTGTTGCAAGATGTAGTTGAAAAGCGTGAGGAAATTGCCGATAGCATTGAAGGAGTTATTTCCAAGACCGCATTTGACTGGGGTGTTAACATCGAGTCCATTTTAATCAAGGACTTGACATTACCTGACAAGGTGCAAAGCTCGTTATCCATGGCAGCTGAAGCTAAGAGAATTGGTGAAGGTAAGATCATCAATGCTAAGGCAGAGGTTGAAAGTGCCAAGTTGATGAGAAAGGCCGCTGATATCTTGGCCTCCAAGCCAGCCATGCAAATCAGATACTTGGATGCTATCCAGAACATGGCCAAGAGCCCAGGTACCAGAGTCATCTTTATGCCATCGGCTCAAGAGGTTGAGAGAATCTCGTCTAACATTGGCGACACCGGTAAGGAGAAGTTGGCCGACTTGGATGAAAACGACGACTGGGCTTCTGGACCTTCTTCTGCCCAACCAACTGGTCTCCACAACATCAGAAACATCACCGATACTGTCAGTTTGCAAGAAGCCATGAAGTAATCGCATCCGTTGGGTCACACCCGTTTGTGCGCGTGCTGCATTTATTGAAGTACCCCCATTGCTAATTGCCTGCCGAGATGCGACCATAACCCATTCCGCACCAGACTTGAGGTCTTTTCGACTGATGGTGAATGTGGTGCATCAATTGGCTGTTTCTTTAGTTCTTGTTAATTTCTATTGTCCCTCACCTTCGATATTGCCTCCTGTGTTGTAGGCAATACATCTTTACTAATGAATAATCATTTTAACAATCTGTAGTTCAACCCCTAGCGTGGTCGGCTAGACACTAGTCACCTAGACCATACTCTTGTAGTCGTGATTCATTTCCCTCCTGTCTACATCACCATTTCCGCCCCTCCCCTTGCTGCTTCAGCCCGTCTGTTTCGCACCAAATTAAAACGCCAATGATCCGACAAAAAAGACACTCACCACCAACCATACAGCGACAAGAAACCACAAGATATCTTACGACACCCCAGCTAATCAGCAAAGTAAGATCAGATTTGTCTCCAGAACCATCGAATATACGGCTGACGCTTCATGATGAATGGGCCCGGGTTCGATTGGCTAAATACCCCGAGCCTGAACGGGGGTAATGGCAGCAACGGAACCTCCACACCTAACGACAATTCGGGGTCGTTTGCCACTTATACGAACGTATCCAACCGTAATAATGGCTCAGTGTCTCCAATTCCCGCTGTTTCGTTCAGTGTGGGCCACAACAACAACCATACTCCCCAAAACAACCAGGTCCCAGCTGCTGCGCCAATGGCTCCTCCGGTGCCTGCAAGACACCTTCAGCCGCTGCATTACTACTTCAAAAACAACTCTGCCGACGAGCTCCGTGGTTCTGCAACCGGTCGTGATTCGCTTGCTGGCACCGCGGGCAATGTTGGGGCGGTCAGCGTCGACAGCTTGGTCAGCGACCAAAACATCCATGACGACGACTACGGCATTCCTCTCTCCTTGACGGCACAGGAACTCACTCTACAAGAATCTAAAACGTACATGAGATGGTACAGCGACATACTAGCAAGAACAAACAGCAGAACCATCACCATGACGGACGTCTTCAACTTCCTCAATAATTTCAAGATTCCCTTCACTGTCAAAGAAAAGATCCAGCGAATCTTCCACAAACTACTTCATTCCATCAATATCGGCGAGTTTTTTGCATTGCTCAGGCTCATCAGCCATACACTCAACGGCTTGGACCCCCGGCGCAAATTAATCAAGGTCAAGGCCCCGGTGCCTACTCCGCCGTCCATTCTTTCCAAAAAGCGCCAGAACGACGACTACGATGCTGAAACTGAGTCGGAGACTCTGACATCTCTCAGTTCGGCTATGGACACCAGTCCTGCAAATGGCCAATCCGAGTCCAAACCGTTGGATTTGGATAGTTTCACCCAGTTTATGCTTACGGGAGAGCGTCCTGACGAAATCCCCAAGAAAAAACGGTCCAAGAAACTGAAATCAGTAAAGTTTTCCGACCAGATCGTCACCGATATCCACGACGGCTCGTTCGTTAACAGTCCTCTTGGTTCACCGTTGCCGGAACTCGACTACTCACTACCTATGGACCAACTCTTGAACAAAATGAAACTGCAACCTCAAAAGGTCGACGAGGAAGACCGACAGGTACTTGAAGAAATGGAGCCTCAGATGAACCACTTTCAAAATTTGCATTCTGTAGACACAGCTTCAATTAACGGAGTCCCTGCTAATATCGACTCGTACAATCATAACGAGTTACTTCGTCCGAACATGACCGGTCCTGCCCAAATGTCCCAACTATTCAGTCCATCTCCTGAGCCTGAGTTATTGAAGCCTAATATGACCGGCCCAGCCCAGATGAAACAGTATTACAGCTCGGACCCTGCGCTTCGTGACGAAGTCAACTCAATGCAGCCCAACGTTACAATACCGGCAGATATGGCCAGAATATTCTCTCCCTCTAACACCGGCGATGTCCAGTATCAGGCACCAAATCAAAATACCCCCAAAATATCACTCCAGTCATTCACCAGTCAAATGACAGGTAATACTATGGCCAATACCCTCCAAAATTCTCGAAACGATCAACTGCCCTCGCCTCATCGCGTACACTCGTCGTCTTCGGCATCAAGCAGACCTTTACCGCCTCCCCCGGTACCAAATAATCGTAGAACTAGATCGGTTTCATCACCTACTCCTAGAATGTCGTCACCACTAACGAACTCATACTTTCCGGAGAACAATTTGAATATCCCCAACACTCCCACCATCCCTCCACGGTCACCTTTGTCTAACAGCTTTCAAAACAGTCCATCTACTGGTTTTCAGAGTAACACAGGGTTTCCTTCGAGCCCCAGTAATCCGGGTAAAGTACCTCCTCCTCCTCCTCCATCGAGAAGGAGAAATACATCCATATCGGCTGCCAATCCTCCACCATTGCCTCCAAAGGTAAACACGGCACAACCTCAACCAGGTTCAAATAACCCTTACAACGGAAATAATCCATACAGTAACGAAAGTAACAATGGAAGCACCGCCAACATTCTTGACGATTTAAAGGCATTACAAGAAGAAGTAGACAAAATTAGAGACATGACTGGTGGTTTCTAGATTTCAATTCTTTCTGGTGAAATATTCCCAGCCGAACGTTCTGTGCCAGTTCTAGAGACACGGGACCTTCAATCATTACATACCGTATAGGCCTCAATGCAAGCTTTAGTATTGAATTTTGTAGACCTCTATGGGTGACATCCTAGCAGGACAGAACGACAAAATGAAAGTGAATTAAAGATAATTGGTATTCCAACTGAATCAATTTAGGCCAGAACTTTTTTTACCACCTGCAACCTTTAAAACTGACTAGACTTGTAGTTTGTTCATAGGTTCTTTTTGTAATAATTGGTTGGATAATTTCACTTCTTGTAGAATGTCTTAAGTAAAGTAATCGGTGCTGAAAAAGGTGTATCTTTCCTTAATATATAGCCATCCTAGTCCGTAATATTATCGATAATTATTTCGTGTAATAATCGCGGCCCTCATTTAGATCTCTTTTCAAGATAAATTATTACTCTTTTGCTTTAAACCATTGCTTCAAATAACCATGCTAATTATCTTTAATTCACTTTCATTTTGGTATTGTTTAGTCTGTATTTGACAGAATACAAGGCGAATGGACACTTTTCAAGAGTGTGGTACCTCCACTTCTTTATTCGAAAATAAACATTTGAATATATATCGAAACTAAAACTTTATCTTTACAATCTAGAATTTCATTATTTCATATAAGCTAATATAAAGTACCACATATGTTGTCCTTCAAGCTGAATTGTCGCCGTGCAAATACATCAATAATAAATTCATTACACTATATCCAGTATTTAAGACAACTTCGCTGAAACAAGAAGTAGCTTCACTAGCTCAGTTGGCAGAGCGTCAGTCTCATAGTTCTCGAATTGTGTCATCTGAAGGTCGACAGTTCGAACCTGCCGTGGAGCACTTCCACATCTTCTTTCCTTGCTTCACTAGCTCAGTTGGCAGAGCGTCAGTCTCATAGTTTCCGAATTGTGTCATCTGAAGGTCGACAGTTCGAACCTGCCGTGGAGCATTGTTTTTTTATTTTTTACTATGGCAGCCGCCTCTAATTTAACTTGCATGAACCTCCTAAACGCATAATATCACGAGGAGTCAAAAATTAATTAGAGCTGCCTAAAAAAGTATATAGTACAACAATCTTACCATAAATCTATTCTTTCAAACATTTAAGATTTAAAGTATAATGGGTCAGTTATCATCACAAGGCTATAATGCCATCATATATCTTTCCTATGCATTCTTATTGTTTACTGGATTATTTCTTGCATGGAAATACACTAGTCAAGGCTCGTTTCTATCATCAAACGGAACACAGAGAGCCATCCCTTTGGCACTCAACTTTATTGCATCTGGTATGTATTTTTGATTTTTGGATGTACAGTAACAATACTTATCAATAGTGGCATGACCTAGTTAAAGGCAGAATTTCGTAGAACGTTAACTAGCGGGTGTCTATTTATTTCTTCTAAGAAGTAATTAGACTGAGAATATACCGTTTGAACTCGATCAAGCTAATACTTGCGTGAGGATTGTTAACACTGGTGGGGATACCAAAGATTATATCACCTTACTGTTGATGAAATCAGAAGATATAAGCAAAAGGATGGACCAATATTCATTTTATCGTTGATGGGTTTTTGTCACCTTTATCTTCTATCATCTTTTATCGGCAATCAATGTGTGAATGATGTATCTAGCGCAACCCCGACTCTTATCTTGGATACTAACCGTTAGCAATGGGTGTGGGTATTTTAACTACATACGCTCAAATTGGAAATACTGCGGGCTTACATGGACTTTTGGTCTATACCATCGCGGGTTCGATCCCTATTCTTGGCTTTGCTTTGGTAGGACCTATTATTCGTAAAAAATGTCCTGATGGTTTCATTTTTACTGAATGGGTACGCCAAAGATACGGTCCAGTTACGGCCCTTTATTTATCATTCTTCACTTGTTTAACGATGTTCTTATTCATGGTTGGTGAATTGTCAGCAATTCGTGGAGCTATAGAAACCTTGACAGGAATGAGTGCATTAGGTGCAGTAATTGTTGAATGTGTAGTAACCACCATTTATACTTCAATTGGAGGATTCAAAGTTAGTTTTATTACCGACAACTTTCAGGGTGCACTTGTCTTATTGTTGGTGATCATTTGTGCTGCTGGAATGGGGTCATACATCAACATTGATACTTCAAAAATTGGAGATAGTGGTTTACTTAAAGCAAATAAGTTGGGTTGGCAATTGGTTTATATTTTATTTATTGCTATTGTCACCAATGATTGTTTTATGGCTGGTTTCTGGTTGAGAACTTTTGCTAGTAAGACTAACAAAGACTTGATTATTGGTTGTTCCATTGCAACTGTTGTTACTTTTGTAATCTGTACTTTAGTTGGTACTACAGGATTCCTTGCTGTGTGGTCCGGAGACTTAACAATTCTGGATCCAAATGGTGCTAATGCATTTTTCATCTTGTTAGATAAAATGCCTAACTGGATAATTGCATTCGTTTTGATTTTCTGTATTGCATTGTCAACTTGTACGTTTGATTCATTGCAATCAGCTATGGTTTCAACCATCTCTAATGATTTATTCCGGAACAAATTGAACATTCTTTATACAAGAGGTATGGTTGTTTTAATCATGGTACCAATTGTGGTATTGGCTATCAAAGTTGCGGATAATATTCTTCAAATTTACTTAATTGCCGATTTGGTTTCTGCCGCAATCATCCCTTCCGTGTTTTTGGGTTTAAGTGACACCTACTTTTGGTTCCTCAGGGGCTTCGATGTCATGTGCGGTGGCTTGGGTGGTTTGCTAGGCGTGTTCGTATTTGGGGCTATTTACTACCATAGTGCCAAAGAAGGTGGAAAATTGTTGTTGGTATGGAACGGTATTTACGACTCTTCAGACTGGGGTCCATTTGGTGCCTTTGTTATTGCACCTTTTGGTGGTTTGGTTATAACTTTAATTGCTTGTGCATTGAGAATCGGTGGCCTATACGTTTACAGTCGATACACTGGAAACACATTCGCTGCATTAGATAAGCCTGAAATCTTGGAAACTGACCACACTGAAGTAAGCTCCTCGTATGGGTCTTTGGACGAACCTGCAAAAAAGGTTAATGTATAGACTAATAGAGCAATTTTTTTTGCACCCATTAATTAATAAGCCTAACGGCACTAATATTAATATGCGTTAAAGTCGTAGGCAAACTAATAGAAGAGGAATAAGTACTCGAGAATTGGGTACTCCTAATCTGTACGCCACTACACGGAATCTAGAAATTCTGATTCGGCTCGACCGTATATATTACGTAAGATGTCTACAATGTTTTGTCATCCCACGCCCAAATAGATAAAGACCAGCCACAAAGCGGTTCTTATCATTTTCTTCCTTTGCATGGACCTTCATTTAGACTCCCAATATTCTGAGTAAATCGCTGAGCCACTGATTTGCTTTTGTTGGAAAAAAATCACTTCAAATAAAATCTACCCAGTACAGCTTGACTATTATCTCATCTCATCTCGAAAAAGTCAACCGAACGTCAACTCAATTTCATTGGAACAATGTCCGAAGTTCCTCAATCTCGCCGTTTGGCTCAATGTACATGTGCTATCATTTGGTGTTTGCTCTCGGGTGGCCCTATATTTGGCTTTGCAGCTTTGAAACCTATTTTAATTGCCGAACGTGTTTATGAACATGCCTGTGACATATCGATAACACAATCCTCGTTTGCTACTCCAATGTTTACCATTTTAAATTCATTGACCAATATTGGTTCAGACTCTACTGCCAAATGTACCAATCAGGACTTGAAGCTTAATATGATATTCACAATTGCAGCAGTTGTTACCAATACCTCTGCATTGTTAATTGGTAGAGTTTTAGACATCTTTGGTCCAAAAGTCTGTGGATTAATTGGAGCAGGCTTCCTATACTTGGCTTCCTTAGTATTAATCTATGCAAAAGCCATTGACACAAATACTTTTGTGGATCCTTATTTGTTAGGTTACGCATTTATGGCATTGGGTGGACCTTTTGCATTTATTTCTTCATTTCAATTATCAAATGCTTTTCCAAAGAAAAGTGGTATTATTCTTGCCTTAATCACGGGAGCTTTTGATGCATCGCTGGCTGTCTTTTTAATCTACAGTACTTTGTACTATAGGTCGTCTGGCTCGTTTACCATTTCTCAGTTCTTTAAGCTATATCTTTTGGTCCCGGTATTCATTACGTTAGCCCAGATATTTGTGATGCCAAACGAAAGTTACAAAGCACCTTCTGATGCGTTGGACACATTAGATTCTGAAAGAACTCCGTTGTTGGTTTCTGATCAAGTACCACACACTCTTGAAGCTTCAAGCACACCTTCCAAAAGAAGAGACTCGATTGGTAATGCTATTAGACAACACTATGAAGAAGAGGGCGAAGAATACCTAGTTGAGCACTCTGGAGGAGTATTTGGAGTCCTTCACGGGTACTCTGCCAAATTCCAGCTTTCCACCCCTTGGTTTTACTTGATGGCATTGTTCACTACCATTCTGATGTTGAGATTGAACTATTTTGTCGCCACCATTGGTAGTCAGTATTCTTATATGTTCGACTCCATTGATAGGGCTAAGCAATTGAATAGTTTCTTTGATGTTGCCTTACCTCTCGGTGGTGTGATCTCTGTTCCCTTGGTTGGGGTCTTCTTGGATACTTGCTCCTCTGTATTTGTGCTCGATTCTACGTTGGCAATCTCGTTGTCAATTGGTGTTCTTGGTTTGTTCGCTAATTACACCGCGGGAATTTTAAATGTCTGCTTGTTTGTGGTCTATAGACCTTTGTTCTACACTGTGGTTAGTGATTACTGTGCGAAGGTATTTGGTTTTGACACCTTTGGCACTGTCTACGGTACTATCATTTGTTTTTCGGGTGTGTTTAATTTTGGCCAAAGCTTGTTGGATAGATTGACACACAGCACATTCAAGATGAATCCAACTCCAATAAATACCATTTTGGTTGCCTCTACGGCTGTGATTGGACTTGCAACTGTCACGTACGTGAGAGTCCTGGCAAAGCACTTTAACGAATCTAAAAGAAAGATTCAACCTTGATTTTCCTTAAGCTATATATAGCTGTTCTTCAAAAATATAGATTCCTCAATTTTAGGTGGCCTACTGTCCGTGTATTCTATGGCAATACAACATAAATTTGGCTGCAAATTGAAATTGCACACTTCAAATAGCTGCAATAGTAGATATTAAAAGATAGATTTACTTAAACCACCAAACCCTGATCTATTTGTTTTCAATCACACAATTACATATACTATAAATCTACGTACTCAGAGCATCTGCCCTCACCCCATACCTCCCTACGCGTATTTCGGATATCTCGAGTTGGTATTGCACGTGACGAGAGTGCCACGTCAAAATGATCAGGAAATCGTTCCACGAATCAATCCTGGTAGTATCAATCATCATGAAAGCTGCTTCAGTGATACTCGCGTTTGCATGTCTCTATATTGGCACACATGCATCCAGGGGAGAAGATCTTCCTGAGTATACAAGCTGCGTTCAGAAATGTCTTCTGGAAATGCATTGCATCCATAAAAACGTATTTGATGAAATCGAGAAGTCCCGTCCGCACGAGTACAAGAGAAGTGGTACGGAAATTTTGAGGAGGGATATTATAGTTGACAATTCAGGAACATCTTCACAAACATATGCGGGCTCTGATACAAGCTTGGATGTACTTGATTTCAGTCAAAATCTGATTTTTCCCTTATTTAAGGTATTTTGGAATTGTGCTGACGATTGTAACTACAAGTGCCAACAGATTGTTACCAATCAGCGTGTAGCCAATAAATTGCCAATGGTACAATTTTTTGGAAAATGGCCATTTACGCGTGTTCTTTTTACTCAAGAAATTTTCTCGGTAATTTTCTCCATAGGGAACTTCTACGTCAACTATGTTAGTTTACCAAAACTTGTGCAGCAGTACAACAAGAATCGCAAAGACCCTAATGATAATTATCACGTGATGTATAAACAGTTTATTAATTTTATTTTAGTGTCACTATTTGCATGGAGTTTCAGTACTATTTTCCATACTCGGGACAATGCAATTACAGAAACTTTAGATTATTATGGTGCATTCGGATTGATTTTATCTAATTTCCATTGTATTGCCGTTAGATACTTTGAATTGTTCAATAGCCCCAAAAAGTTGAAGTACTGGCAAACTTTTATGATAATAATTTATCTCTCGCATTGTTTAAGACTCAAACTCAGTTGGGACTACGGATATAATGCCCTCATTAATTCAGCATTTGGCATTGCGGCTATAATATTGTGGGTAGCTCATTCGATTAAAACTAACCGGAAGTACAAGGACAATTATATTTTTTACAATAATTCTATTCAATTGTTACCGTTTGAAACCAAGATTTTGTCGAGATTAAATGTGCTTTCATTGTCTCGGTCCAAGTTAATTCCATTTTTACCGATATTTTTTAATATTTGGTTAGTATTTGGAATGTCTTTTGAATTGACAGATTTTGAACCAATTCTAAGACTAGTCGATGCTCATAGTATTTGGCATTTCTTCACGATTTTCCCGACAGTACTCTGGTTTGAATGGGTAGTCTGGGACATTGAATTAAGTAAATTAGGAGAATTAAATAAATTTAATTAGTATATTAATAAAAGAACTAGAACAATTAGAAAGGGTATTGGTGGCTTTGTTTTGATTCTAAACCGTGAATCAAAGTCGAAAAATGGACACTTGGTGTCCTCCTAATAAAACGAAAAGAAGTATGCAATTGTGGTGATTTTGAAATGAAAAGTTAAAACGGGATGTGAATAAGAAATGATTAATATGCAATTGGATTTGATGGTATGGAGACCCTTATCGCTAAAACAATAAACAGTTAGGCTACCACTGATAATGATTTTGAACTCCTATTATCAGGGCTGAGTTATGGGTGGTACCATATGAGATTGATGAGACTTGGCAATTTTTTAAATAACCGCGTCTTTGGGATATATTGGCTGCAAGACGCCTCTGGTATATCAATTGAGCGAAAAATAAATTGAGGCGCCGGCAGTTTACAAATTGTAAAAGGAGCGAGGACTTCCTAAACGATATGTTCAGTTTTCTCCGGTTGACGATTAGGTCGCCATTGACTTAGATAAATACTTATAGCAAATAATGAGAAGGCTCCCAATGCTAGTAGTAGTATTGTTTGAATGTTTAAATCTCCGTTAGAGTGTGCATAGCCATGGTTGTATCTCTTAAGCACCAAGTCGTAACTGTGAAACTTCATGAAAGGCATCACGTGCTTCAAGTTGCCAGTATCATAGAAGGCATGCTCTCCTAGTAAGGCAGCGTCCGATGTAGGTAAAGGAACCATTTTAAGCGAAGGTATTATGTGTCAAAAAAATTGTATAGGGACTTTAAAATGATTGCAGGATAGAAGCTGGATATATACTACTTTTTGAACATTGACATTGCTCATCCAATATCCACAATTACGCTTACAAAAATAGAAAAAAAAACAATATCAAAGAGGCTGGTGGAGTGTATATATGCCCTGGGGTCGCAATGACGCTACAGGAAATGAAGCATTAAGCTCCGAAAAAGTGAGAAAAAGTGGGTAAAAATGACAGACACAGAATTTACTATGCGACTAGTCCATGGAATTTAGCCGTTATGAGGCTCTAAGCTGACGGATTAGGAAGAGGTCGTGGTTCAAAATACGATTTTGGACAAGCTCAGAAGAATCTAGATTGAATCATAATTCAATTTGTGATTTATTATAATAACATTTTGAACTTTTTTGTTTGCTACATTGTTTTACTGTTGCGTAATTCGATAAATATAGTTTCTTCTAAGTAAATAATCGTCATGGTTGGGGTATTCTGACACTTATTGAATGCCATGCAATGTTCCTTTCTCTTCCCCCCCCTTAATTGTCGGAGAAGAAATATTTTTTTGTGCGAACCCTCAATATAATTAGATTGTTATGAATGTTCCCGATACGGACGCCAACAAATACGCAAACTGATAAATCTCGACATGTGTTCTAACATACTAAACTTTTGTCTTGGTTACAATTCGACGCACAGTGCAACTTAGATAAGGTGCATTTAATTAATTGAACCTGTAAAACCAATGATAAAGCGTACAAGCTTGCGAGTATTACAAAACAAAAAAAGAAAATATAATCTAATTGGTTAATCTCTCGGCGAAAAATCATCGTTCTTCTTCCAATTTTGCTCATTAAAATTACCAATACGGACTTTTTAAAAATAATCATAAATGAAGTGATTGCTACCCTTAATTTTCTGTGTAATTGATGGACTTAACTTAAATCTCGGAGATAATAAATCAACTTATAATTGTCGAATAAATATCATTCTCATCAAATAACGTCTCGACCAATTCTTTCGGAGTCCTCGATTACATGCATAATCTTGTTGCTGCCACTCGGAAAACAATACAAAAAAGAAATGTACGGATTTACTTTTGATCATACAAGAATTGGTTTAAACGTTGACTCCTTTATTGCGGTAAAAATTAATATAAAAAGATAAAAATAATAAAAGTAAATGAAATGTAAGTTAAGTTTCAAATTGAATGTAAATGCAATGTAAATGTAATGTAAAAATTGTAAAGTTATCGTATAATTGAAATTGAAATTTTGAAAAATGTT
Source organism: Suhomyces vadensis (assembly GCA_030575035.1). Lineage (NCBI taxonomy): Eukaryota > Fungi > Ascomycota > Pichiomycetes > Serinales > Debaryomycetaceae > Suhomyces > Suhomyces vadensis. The sequence continues at coordinate 225,976 of JAJMGK010000004.1, read as the reverse complement.
GTAAAGAAAAGCCATAGATGATTACCCCCTTGAATCTGTGAACCATTCTGATCCAAGTAATTCGTTAAACACCATCCCCAAGCACTAATTTTGTGAAATTCTTGCTGCCTCAAAGATTCTTATCACCCGTTAAATGATCTTCCCCAATTGAGACAACTGTGGTATTATTTACTCTTGTCAGATTTCTTGAACTTGCTAAAAATCAGTCTTTTAGATTTCTTGTCTGACAATGGAGATGGAGGACAAGAAACATCGCTAATACTGGTGTTGCAACTATTGTTCGCTCCTGAAGAAACCCCACCATTTGTGTATGGAGGACTTGGTGGTGCAAGAATAGGTTGCGAGAAGTTACCGTACTGATTAGCTGAGACCAAACTAGAACGCTGAAGTTGCGGGCTACCAATGTTATAGTTGTGCGTAGAAGGTGGGGTAAATATAGCAGTCTTCGAGTCTTCATAATCCTCTAAGTTATGCAATTCACCAGAATGTCCACTGGCCATAAGAGTATGCAAATCGCTGTTTTGATTCTTATATGTCAAGCCAGTTGAATTTACGCTTGAAGCCATTGAATCAAATCTTTGTGCAGACATGATAGATTGATTGGTACTCTTCGAACTAATACTTTCGTTGCGAGCCAATCTATTGGACTTGTTTCTGGCACTATTGCTCATCTCATAATATCTAAGGATACTATGGTCATCATCTTCTTCTTCTTCTTCTTCTTCGTCATCATCCTGGTCCCCATTAATCTGTTCGTTGTACACAATTGATGATCTAGCAGGTGATACCCTCGATGGGTTTCTCAATGGAACTGAATTGTTAGTCTCTTCTTTGGTGCTGTACGGGATTGAGGATCTCTCGTCTTTAGATCTTTCCGGGACCAGATGCCTTAAGTCTCTTGTTCTCTCCATAGGGCTCATAAGTCTCATACCTCGTTGCTTCTCTTCATCATGACTCTTTCCGTTAATAATTAGTTCAATCATGATATACTTTAATAAGTTTCGCCACAAACCAAACAAATCATCAAAGTTATTCAATCTTGAATCGGACTGACTAATGCATGTAGAGCTCTTCAAGTTTTCTATTATAGAATCTATTATTTTATGAATTAAGATCTTATGAGTTTCTATGTCATCACAGTTACTGTCGCCAAATTTGGCCGAAATTGGGGATGCGGCTGAAAATGGCTGCGAATTAAATTTTCCCTCAAACGAGCCAAATTTTCCGCTGATCGGTGAATTGAGTGATTCATTGATTTCTGATTGGGTATTGTACATCTTGAAATGTTCTCTTCTCATCAAATTAATGTACTCGTAACTGAAGTCTTTGAAGTAGAAGAAATTATAATTTTGAATAGTTTGAACATCAATAGCTGATTCCAAGTTCGTTGGGTCTCCTGACAAAGTAAACAAGTTGTATAACAAATAGTCAATCAAATCACTGAAAAAGTTTTTGGACTGATTGATTGAGGGTAACTTTTCGAAAAAATTAATTCCTGATTGCATTTGGATTGAATCAAATTTTATATCCTGATAAATATTGTTCCAAAATTGCGTTGATTTAATTGATTTTCTTACATTAATCGATACATTTGATTTCGACAGTTTGTCACCACTTTTTCCCGGCTTAGAATCAGTCAAACTAAATTTGTTTAACCTGTATAACATATCTATTTCGTCGTCACTTTCTTCTGCGTTGTCAGAATCATCTGTTTTGATCTCGGTAATATCTTCAACTGACATAGGAGTCAACATGGAGGGAAATCCGTTGATTTGCTGGGCTGCCAGGGTGATTTTTGCTATTTTTCTCATATATTTTAATTTGTGAAGACCGTTTTTCTTATGTTGATTCGATCTTAATTGAATGAATTGATAATCACTTATAAACTCTTCAAAATACGAGTATCTCAAAATATTAAGATTTCTGATTGAAAACAATAATTCACCTGAATCTTTTCTATACTTATTCATTAATTCGTTCAATTTGTGATATTTGCATCTGTTTGTTAATTCCTCGAATTCCCTTTCATATTCACTAATCTTTTGAACTAATGGCAGTAATGGAATTGCTTTATATACGTAGCTATCAGTATTAAGATCGAACACCTTCTTTTTACGCTCACGTAGCGGAACATAGGATTCACCGTTGTTCGAAGTTGAAGATGTGTTTATGGAATTATTACTGCTGCTAACAGACTTGGATGAAGCTGTGGTCGGATTTCTTGTGGAATTTGTCCTTATCTTTGAGGATCTTTGTGACGATCCACTTGATGAAGAGGACCTAACTGATCTGGTGTCGGTGGACTTTTTGGGTCTTTTAACTCTTACCTTAATTTTTCTATCCCTTTCAATTCTTTGAACTTGAGAATTACTTTGAAGAAGTAAGTACGCGGCCATTTTTCACTCTTTATTAAAATTATTATTGAATGATTTAGCTAATTCGGTTTATTTAACCAAAAATTTTGTTTGAAGCTGAACAATATCGAATTATATATATTATTAAAGTTCTATTCTTAATCTATCATTTGTAGATTGCAGCTAAATAATATTTCTCCTAAGTTTGTAACCGTTATCTGAAAAATGGAATTATCGGTCAACCTAATTAATTTGGTTTGGGATACGCAATAAGTTATATTTATTTGGAAAAGAAACCTAATTAATATACGGAGCTATAGTTCAACAAATATTACTTCAATAAACCTGCACAAATAGAATCATAAATAGACAATTGCTTTAAAAATTCATTAATCTGTTCAAAATATCAAGTTAAATTAATATTAAAAAAAACACCTTTCTGTGGGGCAAACTATGCATAACGATGAAACTATCCAATAAAGAATAGCCATGGCATCGATCCACCGCAAGTAGACCATAGTCGTCTAAGAACAATACGCTGCATCCTAATTTTCCTTTTTTTTATATTTCGATTTGTAGGGAGCCACTCTGTGTTTGTGGAGCGGCAAATTCAATTTGTGATACATAAAACAATAGTGCCTTATTGGAGTACATTAACGATAACCATAGGATGCTAAAAGCGGACAATGCGCCGTTGGGCAATCAAAAGAAATGTACGATGCAATCGTTACGAGGCATTGTCAAAGTGAGATTTAATCCAGGAACTAAGAAATGTGGACGTAATTTATGCTCTTGTTCAAGTACTTGCAACTCCTATCTATACTACTACAAGTGACACTGCGTTGTCAAGATGAGATTGTAATAGAAAGCCGTTTCCGTAAACCATTCATTTTCTTTTTTCTTTGATCTGGACAATCTTCCGATATCTCCATGCTGATACCATGCTTGGTTGATACAGTAACACGAATAATTAACAATAAATAATTTAATAAGGTGCCGACGTCACTATCTTTACTTTGTACTAAAGTAATTTTTAATAAACCACTGGTTATAGCATGCGTCGTGTAAGAGGGGCGATGTTTACTGCCGCCGAATTAATGTAACCAAAATATTTTAAGGCGTAATGATTGCAGCGGTTTGATGTTCAAGGTTGTCAGCGCCGGGAGGAGTCTCAAATATAATTTGGGCATTCTTTAACGTGAGCTTGCAGAATTACTGGCAAAGGCTAAGTTTACGGATATACAACACTTCTTTCTATTTATTCCACTGTTAATCAATAAATGCATCTCGAACAATGTTTTACATTAACGAGCAGCAAAATCGGTACTAGATAGTTTCATCCAAAAAACGAATTTTTACACAATACATTAAGGGATTGACGATCGTTGGTTTTGGCTAGTATCGGCCACTTTTGCAGCACCCTATAGTGTGTCAAATAAAAAAATTTTAGAGGAAAAAAAAATTATTTTGCTCATTTGTGCCTCAGCCTCGAGAGGCTAGGTAACATCTCCGATTATTATATCCGACGGACCAATAATATCTTTACATAGGCTAGCAAGTCTGGAGTAAATTAAATTTTAAACATATCGGGACTTCACCTCATTCCAAGCATTCTAGATTAGATAGGCAGATTTTAAGTTTTCTTTCTCCTGGATAAAACAATTGAGTACGGGACCTTGCATAGAAATGAAATTTTGATTAAATTAGTTTCAGTTTTAATTTCGACACTTGTGTTAGGTTGTATAGAGATGTGTGGCGTTTTATTTGGTCTTTCCAAGACAGCCACGTGTTCTCAGACGCCTTATGAACTAACCTCAGGGCAATTGGCGTCCGCTTTTTTGGCACACGACTGTTAGCTATACCAAGATTATCCACAACAATAGTAACGGAAAACATTTTTTCCAATTACAATAGACTCAAATTATTAGATTGATCCGTACGGCATTGGTTTGAAATATTATTATTAAAACCCCTAAACATTTAAAATATCGGTCCCAATGCTCTTGCTCATGTTGAATAACCTGCAGCACACTAACGTTTTTTCCCAATTGAGAGAAATTGAGCCTCGGATGTAATTTGATGTAATAGTAAGGGTGTACCTTGAATAGAGCTGGCCTTTATCCTTACATTCTAATCTGAAAAGATTTTTTGAATACGAGATTTGCCTTTGTAATTTTGTTAACCTGAACATTCCATGCTTCAGATTTTGATGTTAATTCAAGCAGTCCCGGCTAAATATTCACTTCTTAGCTTGCATGCATTAGTTCATGTCTCCTGTCTGTCATTAATTAGAGCTATTCTTGCAATAAAACTCATGTTCTATTTAACCCCGTATTCTCGCTATCACCATGAAAGTTGCAAGACAGCTTGTTGAACGCCAAAGATGCATAACCTATAAAAAAAACAAATTTCCGATACCGGGAGTCGAACCCGGGTCTGCTCGGTGAAAGCGAACCGTGCTAGCCGTTACACTATATCGGAATTTTCTGATGTCTAAATATCATATGTTTATTAAACTGTATCTCATAATATCATGTGATATTTATTCACAACTAACCTACTATGTAATACAAGTATAACTAGAAAGCCAATGCCAAGTAGAAATATATGTGCATAGACATACAGTCAATTTAAATATTAAGAACAGGTGAAAAGATGAAAAGATGTAAAATATTTATCGATACTCTGAATATCGGATAAGAAATCAGCCTTGTTCTCCTCCCTTAATTTGACTGTTGAGTTACGGCATACCAAGTATACTTTTAAATCTTTGATAGTATTCTTTATCAGCAATGTTTATATTGAATATGACCGTACTACTTACATTATCATATCTGTGAAGCAGGAGGTTTAAACTGTATATTATTCTTCTCTTCATTAAATTATGGCCAACTATTTTCGTGATGTTGCACGGAGGTGGTTTAGCCAGAATTTTAAAATTCTTCAATTATTTGCAAAAATTATAAAAACCAATTCCAAGTGTCAAAATAAGAAAAGGACATACGAGGAAACTTACCAAAACTTATATGATACTGCCCAGTATATCCTAAAAACTTATCTCGCGCTTAACTAGTTTCCATACTAGTGACTTTCGATGGGTATACATTCTTGTAGAGTTCACGTGATTTTTCACGTGATATATTGATTGTTCGTGTGCTCAAAGATGAAAAGTTTTCCCACTTGTAAGAAAGACAGTTAATCAGGACGTCAAGATGTGGAAGAGTTTTGTACGTAATGTGTCTAGTAAGAGAGGCAGTATAGCATATGAACCAGTACCTATCAATCTATACAACCCTGCCAGATCAGCATTTAATATCAAGCCCAAGAAAACTCAGGGATTGGTGCACAATCCACCTGCCGCTATTTCCAAACCATCGATTAAAACACCAAGAGCATTTTTGCCTGAAAAAGATCCAAGAAGAAGTCTTTCTAGCAACAATCAAATCCCCAGAGAACAATTGGAAAACTATCCTGTAATTAACCGTTATGAAATCCAGAGTAATAGAAGCTATGAAGTAACACCCGATATTGTAGAAAAGATTGTTGCATTAAGAAGTCAAGATCCCAAGGTTTGGACCATAAACAAATTAAGTCAAGAATTTGGTATTGACCGTAAAAAGATCAATGTTTTTTCGGGTATATTAAAGGGAGAGGCCAAGGTAGATGAAGAAGATGGACTTAATGATAGGCAATTAGAGAGAAGATCGGAAATGAAGAGAAGAACTCAACTATGGTTGAGAGGCGAGTTTTAAGGCAACTCGTATGTATATAAAATGTCCCACCCCAACATTCAATAATACAATTGTAAATAAGTAGCATATACGCATATACCTGTAGAAATCATGAAACAATTTTACCCTAAGTTTGTGTGGTGAAAGTGGAGATTTTTTTTGGCTGTAACTTTTAGTGAGGCAAAGATTTCATTCGCACGCCCCAACCAAACATAAAAAATAGCATTTGGCAACGTAGTGGAAGACGACACAAGCAAGATGAGTGAGGTAAGTGGAAGTACTTAAGGAGTAAGGAGGACTATACTAACGAACATAGAGAAACAACCATCATAATAACCGCAGAAGACACAACAATAATAGCCATGGTACCAAGCATGAAGGTCCCAAGAGAGATGCGATCTTGGACCTCAACAGGTACCAGGATGAATTGATCAGAGTGAACTTTATTGGAGGTAGACAGATTGTAGGATACTTGAAGGGATTTGATCAATTAATGAATTTAGTTTTGGAAGAAGTAAAGGAAGATCTTAGAGGTATGTATACCATCAGGAAGCAGTAGGAGAACCGTACTAACAATTATAGATCCGGAAGATGAAAGTGTTTTGACAGGAAAAACGAGAGATTTAGGTTTGGTTGTTGTGAGATGTACTTCATTATTGACAATTTCGCCTGTAAATGGCAGTGAGGTTATAGACAATCCGTTTGCTCCTCCACAAGAGTAGTTGTATTATAGAAAATGTATATTGACTAGCGGACAAGTGTAAGTAGATGTAGCTGATAGAGACAAGACTAGAAGTGGAGCAAAAAAGACGAGGAGGAAGAAATGAGAGAAATATGAGAAATAATAGCGTGGTGGGAAGACAGAATTGTTGGTTGGGACAGGCAGTGATAGAAGAGAGAGAAAGAGAGAGAAAGAGACAAATCGTGTTAAGGAAGTAAGATCGGAAAACATGATATTATGTTGAAATGCAGATGATATGCTACGGTAAAGTAGTCACAGAAGAGATCGATAGATTTGAGATAGAAAGACTGGTAAAGAGAGAGATATAAAGAGTGAGACATAAAGAGTGAGACATAAAGAGTGAGACATAGAGAGTCTGACGACACCGGGAAAAATGCTCTCAAAGAAACACTTAGCGAGGTTGTCGTGAGCATAGTGAACAGGTTTGGGAAGACATTTAGGGAGACTAGCCTGGGAGCAATTTCCCCACACCACCTACTCTCTTAAACCCTAATAGTCCAACTTTGAATTTCCACAGCCTCAACCTTTGTACAGCCCATTCCATTGACATCACTCAAGTCACCTACAGCACTCGCATTACTTACCGTCTTGTTGTCGCTGACTTGTACTGGTCGCCATTCACTCCTCGCAAATCCCCGGAGCACAGACGGAATCCGCCAGCCGCGCAGGCATCGAAAAATTGGACTATCGATGAATCTCAGTTCAGCTGCTCTTCATCATTAGCATGTCCGACAACGTCATCACCCTTCCACAAACCAACCAGCTTATTGGATTGTACTCGATTATTCGTGACCAATCTACCAAAAGAGGTGATTTTGTATTTTACTCCGATAGAATCATTCGGTTGTTGGTCGAAGAAGGTTTGAATCAATTACCGGTAGAAACATCAGAAATTAATTGTCATGGGAGCCACAAGTACCAAGGAGCCAAGTTTTTGGGAAAAATATGTGGGGTGTCTATTGTCAGAGCAGGTGAATCTATGGAAATGGGATTAAGAGATTGTTGTAGATCTGTAAGAATTGGAAAAATCTTGATTCAAAGAGACGAAGAAACAGCATTGCCCAAGCTTTTCTATGAAAAGTTGCCTGAAGACATCAGTGAACGTTATGTATTTTTGTTGGATCCAATGTTAGCCACCGGAGGCAGTGCTATGATGGCAGTAGAGGTGTTGTTATCCAGAGGGGTTCAAATGGACAGGATTTTCTTTTTAAACTTGTTGGCTGCTCCAGAAGGTATCAAGGCTTTCCACGACAAGTACCCTCTGGTAAAGATTATTACTGGGGGTATTGATGAGAAATTGGACGAAGACAAGTATATTGTTCCGGGTCTTGGAGATTTTGGAGACCGTTACTACTGTATTTAGATCCATAGATGATTCTCGTCTAGATAATGTAGTATGCCTGGATAAGTGTATCAAGTGCCACGTGTAATGGGTATTTGTAGGTATCACAGCACAGTGTAGGATATCTGTGCACCAAAGTGTTGGGTTATTCTTGGCTCTCCAATTTTGTACCCTTACAAGGGATCATGGAAGTTACTTTTTTTTACGATCCTGGGAGTGATGTGAGTAGATGTAGTATTATCTTGTGAGAGAAGACCTTGCAGCTTCTTTCTTGATGTTTCAGCATGGTAGACTCTCAAAAGATGTTAGCGGAATTGGATTAGTCTATGATTGCTGGGATGTTTCGAGCTGTCTATCTAGTCTATGCGTGGTCTGTGTAGTCTATGAAAAGTCAGACAGACTACATGTACTTACGGTGGACTATATCTGGGTCCTCTGCATACTCTGCACTGGTAACCCACATCTTCTTAAATGTACTCAATCCTGCCAATATAGAACCTCCAATCCATGTTGAGTACTTTCTTTCAGGTGGGGCAAAGAGCTTGATTTTCATTTTGGTGGCGTATGCATCGTTCTTGGACCATACACTGGCCGTATCATTCATGGACTGCTGGTTTTTGAGTTCAGAAAGCATACGATCACCGAAGTTTCGAAGAAGAGTGTTTCCACCCAGAAGAATGATGTTTTGATACAATATCGGGCGCAAGTCCAAGTCTGTTTTGGCAATGGCCATGGAAGTCAATTCGTGGAGTCCTGGCGATTCGTCCCCCACAAGCAACGGATTGAACAAGATTTCAGGTGACCGGAACCGTTCACTTCCAAGCTTGATTTCGTGACCGTCGGGAAGTTTGTATGTCAGGTACAAATCTTGATTGTTGTAGTAGTTGGTGTAGAGTTTTTCGTCTCTGACAGGGTCTTTGGAGACAAAGCAAGCGGATTCTTTGACAAGACGAGCGATTTCAAGTTCGGAGCTGCTGCGGAGTGAAATGCCGTTCATGATACGTAGATTGGCCGCCAATTGGTTGGTGATGTCTCGACCAGCCATGTCCATACGCTTGATGGAAGCCGGCAACGAAAAGCCCTCGAAGACCGGCACTATGTGACTGACCCCATCGCCACTGTCCACCACCACTCCGGTAGTTCTGCCAGAAGAATAGAGCGATAACACTGCCTGGATCGACACGTAGAGACACGGCACGTTGAACAGCTCGAACAAAACCTGGCACATTTTATCTCTATTAGTACGAGGGTTCAACGGAGCTTCGGTGATTAGCAATGGATGATCCTCCGCATTAGTCCGAAGCTCCTGTGTGTATGTGTGGTACCACAACTGTTCCATATCGTCCCAATTGCGGACTATGCCGTGTTCCACGGGATACAGAAGCTTGAGAATCCCTCGGTTGGCCTGGGCCAACGAGCCCACAAACGTATCATCTTGGTGCTTTGAGGCGCCAGCTTTGGACGACGGTGTAGCCTGGGCGTCTTTGGAATCGCTGCCGGTTCGATGGGACGAAAGAAGCGAGCCTGCCATGACCTTGTGATACTTGGGCCTACCCACCACTGCAGACGAGTATGTTTTGGGTTTGTCTTCCCCGGCAAACCCAGCTTTGATATTACCCGAGCCATTATCAATAACCACAGGCTGGTTGTAAAGGTCCATGATTTGCTGATGCGGAAGAGTTGAAGATAAAAACCAAGTAACCAAACAAAAGTAAAACTAAGGAGTAACAAGCAGCCAGACAGAAAAACAGCGGTAAATCAACAGTAAGCCAACAGTATGCGCGACAATCAACAAAGACAACAAAGGAGAGAAGGGGAAAAGATGAGGGTTAGGCAGGAAGAGTGAGCAGAAAAGAGAAGTGAGAAAAGGAAAGAGAAGAGGAGACGCGTGGCGTGTGGGGGACCAGAGCTTGTATCAATACGAGAAGAGGGCTAGTGACAGCTTGAGAGGTTAGTGAGGGTATTGGAGCGGTGGTGGTATCAGATAAGTAGTATGAAATTAGTAGAAGATGAACGGGGAGGTGGGTGAATAGTGCAGAGATCATGGTCATTAGTTGTAGATGTTAGAAGTGGTAGAGATCAAGGGTAGAGATCAGTAGTAGAGATCAGTAGTAGAGATCAGTAGTAGAGATCGCACAGTCAACAGTATGCGTAGTGTGGTGTTGATAAGTATTCTACCAATAAGTATCATAACAATCGACTTGTCCTAGCATCACAAGTTGTATATGCATTTTGTGGACTGGTTGTGTTAATTGGTTTAGTTGTCTTTGAATATCGTACTGCGTTTTGGTGTTGATTGTTTTACTTTTCTTTATCAAAATTTAATCCAAACGCGAATCAACACCAAGATGCTGGCCCTCAACACCCTCTCCAACAACCAGAAATCACAACTTCGCAATGCGTTCACGTTGATCGATGGCGAATCGCGTGACTCCACCATCACCAAGCAGGACTTGGTAAACCTCTACACGCAGTTGGGGTTGGCAGTTCCCACCGACAAACAGTTGACGGTCATGTTGACTACTGACGGAGGGAACGGCCAAGGCCTCAACTTCACTCAGTTTCTGAACATAATGGCCAAAGAGTTCCTGCGCTTCGAAGATAGAATGACCATTTACAATGCATTGAAAGTGTTTGCTGAACCAGCCGATCCTCGAAAGTTTAGTGAAGACTTGATTATTGACGTGGAACAACTCAAAGAAGCTTGTTGTTCGGTGCAGTTGGGAGAAATCGGATCTGGTGACCATCGTCTTCTGAGAGCTACGTTTGACCGTATCGTCGAGGGCTTTGTCAAGGAACAAACTGATGGCAGACGTTTATTATTGGCTTCGAAATGGCTCGATGCTTATATAGATTAATGTACACGTATATAAAATATACACTATTTATGTTATAGTATTAGTTGGTATTACAAGTAGCACTTCACTTCTTTTAATAGTATAATATATTGTAGTTTTTGGTTGTTTAGATGTCTACAATCAATTCATCACACCCCCAGTCCTCAAAAGAACCATCTGGTAAGTACCTTCTGACCACCAACGGGATTTTTCTTTGGGCCAATTCTTTCATGGCAATTTGTAATGGATCGGTTTCACCTTCAATGTCTACCAATACCGGGGCATTAAGCGAGATTTGCAAGGCCCTCGTACCCAAAACACGGGCACGCTCATACTTGGTCATATATGGCGTGGTATTACGGCTTTCCTTGGGTATAGCCAATTCCTTGGTGGTTTTGGTTCTTGGGACGGCGGCAATAGCTGCATCTTCTGGTCCCAATCCTCCATTCACTACCGTTTTCCCATCTTCGGTCTTGACTCCACCGTTGGTGACAGGCTCTGGATCTTGGAACTCGTCGTCCGAGAAGTGTTCAGGTTGGTCGAAATCATCAAAGTTTTCGGCTCCCTCTGTAAATGCGTTGTCTTCAAAGTCTGACATGGCGTGCTGATGTCTATGGCTTGTTGTAGTCTTGCACATCGCTTGAGGTGAAAAATAGGCGGGGCGGGCCACGACCGGGTCGGCGCACGACCCAATATAAACAGGTCCAATCCCAAGCCCAATCGCACATAATGGCACCATTCCAGCTGAGGTAAATTCTAGATGAGCTACACGAGTCTAGTTGAAAGTTTATTAGCACTTACGTACAGATTACTGATTATGCACAGGATTATAATTCGTTGGCGTATGGCAAGACATCCACATCTCCGATAGCGACGTAGTTGAAGTCGGTTACTGGGGCAGCACCAGCTTCAATTTTGACCTCGAGTGGGTTTTCGAAAGTAGATTGTAATGCGACAGATAATTCAGCAGCCTTGGTAGCTTCAGACAAGACAGACTTGGAAACAGCAAGGGCCTTTTTAGCAGCCTTGATACCTTGAGCAACATCAGATGCAGCACCAGAGACGGAAACCACAAATAAACCAGCGTCTTGGTATTTGTATAAGAATGAAGAAGCACCTGGGATTTGAGCCAATGGAGTAGCAGCACCTGGCAATTGAGAATTACCAACGGCAGCAGACAATGCTTCGTACTTACCAAAGTCAGCTGGCTTGACTGGAACACCAATCAAAGCAGTGGATTCACCAGAAGCTCTGATACGGGCTTCCTTACCTTTGAAGAATTCAACGGTGGATGATGAAGCAGAACCAGCTGGCAATGCAGAAAAAGCAGATTCACCAACAAATTTGGCCAAGTCCTCGGTGTTGACACCGGAACCGTAAATACTAACGTTGGATGAGGTGTAAGCTTGGGAAGCAAAGGTGGTAATTTCATCAACGGAAATCGAGGTGGTACCATCGTAGTATAATGGTTGACCCAAGCCTCTTCTGAAACTGACTTCGTGCAAAGCTTCTAAGCCCCTGAAACCATTGGAAGAAGTGGCAGCAGCATGTTCGGCACGAGCAACTGGTAAAACAACTTCGGTGAGTTCATGTGGGCGGTAAGATGTATGGGCCAAAACGTTACCTAAGGCTTCGACGTAGTATGGTAAGTCTTGCTTTAAGAATGAAGTCTTTAAAACTGTGGAATCTCTTCCAACGGTAGATGAAAATACACCACCTAACAATTCACTTTCACGGGTGAATCTCAAGGCTGATTTGGAGCTGGTGTTTAAAAAGTTGTACTTGCTCAACAAATGAGCCAATCCAGACTTACCATTTTTGGCACCAGCACCTTTTACTACAACAGATAATGTAGATAAGTTACCTGGAGCTTCACGGGCAGTCAACTTAACAGTTGAAGCTGCGGTACTTAAAGAACGCGATGAACGTAACATTGTGATATTGAATGTGTTTTTTTTGGAAGGGCGAGTGTGAATACGAGACCGTGTGAAAGCAGTTGTAGCCTTTGATTTTTACCTATAATCTACCTGGGTTTGACTCTAACACAATAACTATGGAGTCCTAAAGGTGGTGAAATTTTTCGTTATACTTACGGATTAAAATTCTGCGCGTGTGATTGGTGGGCCGCTAGTGCGCGAATCACGTGGACTCCTAGGTGGCTAGCGTGCGCTGGCGGTGGTCCAGGCACCCGGAAACGAGAGTACCGGCTAAATCACGAGCTGGTGCGAGTTCCGGCCGCCTGGGTCGGTACATTAGAGCCCTCTGATGCTGGAGCAAACGGGCCAATTGAGTTTCCAAAAGAACACCACTAGATGATATGTCTTGCCCCAATGATGTACACGAAGATTGCGGCCAAAAGGGCCGAGGTAAACACCAGGAGAGCGGGCTCCAAAAGTTCCATACAAAGTTCCGACCACTACACGTGACAACACGGCAGGGAATACCAGATTTTGCTTCTGGTACTATAGCCCCCATTTTAAGCAGTCTGGAATTATATTTAGGCTACTTAGGATACTACATTATCTATTTATAGTTTTTAATTTTAATCTATACCTGAGTAAGTCTTAACTTACTCTTTTCTTTGTCAGGGATTTTGTTTTCCTCGACGTAGTCCAACGTCAATTTACCCCAGATTAAATCCATTAATATGGCAATATGAACTCCACCCCACGATAAACTGATGCTATAAAAGAAGTTGGAATTTCCGTTGCCCAAGACGATCCAACAATAGTAAAAAATGGGCGAAAGAAGCAACGACACCAACAATCCCAAACCACTGGCGTAGGCATATTTGCAGTACGGAAGAATAGTCGAGCTGAATATAGGCAACAACGATAGTCCAAATGCCAAGTCTCCAATTGTAGGATATGATTTGGTAAAGGAGATCCAGATATATATAAGCACCACGGCCAAGAACGAATCACCAAGATGAGACAGTTTACTTTCATAGAATCTTAATGTCATTGGCACCACAAACACAATCGAGTATAAGTTGAACAAACCAAGATAGAATGGAGTGAAAAACTCAAACATTTCCGTGAAAATGTACCACCATAAGCCCAAGTTCGGGGTGATTTTGTCAAAGAATAATACTGTACCGTAGTTGTGACGAATAAACAGCCACGACGATATCGACATGTACGAAGCCACAAGCAACGTTGCCACTGCACCCACGTAGGTGCCAACATACTGTACCGCACCACTAGTGATTGGTTTGTCGAACACTGTCAAAGAGAGTGCCGTCATAGGTACCACCAAGAGCACCAGGTGTAAATAGAGGTAACTGGTGCCGCTGAGGGCCACAGCAGACTTGAATTTGTTCTTGACAACCACAAGCTGGTGCAACGACTCCACCAAGCATAACAATGAAAACGTGAGCGAAGAGTGCAGGATGTTGGTCAACACCAAGAGGGGGTTGAAAAGATAGAAACTGGCTATCAAATCGTCGTTGAAACCTTCGATTTTGCGTCCGAATCTCTTGCTGCTGTGTTTGTTGTACCATTTGTTAAGTCCAATGATACGGTACGTGATGTACAAATCCATGGCAGTCCAAAGTCCATGGAACACCACCGCCGATGCCTGTGGCCCAAGCGAGTGGACAAACAGCAAAACCACCACCAATAACGGCGGGTGATGTACCACACCGCCATCGTATAGTTTCATGCCGTGTTCGAGGTAGTAGAAGCCTTCTTGGAGAGCTCTGAACGAGTCCATCGGCGTGGACGTGATGACGCTGGACGACAACACATCGAGGATTTCCGGAGCCAAAAGTGGAAGCAAAAACCGAAAAGCAGCACCTATCACAAACACCTGCTTCAATTTGCTCATTCTGCTGTGTTTACTGTGCGTTGGCAACCTCCTCTTGGCCTGGTGCCTGTTGTTGTATGTCGTGGCCAAGTGGCAGCTGATTTGGCGCGGTCACGTGGCCACAGCTTTATTTAGCGACAGTCCAACTGCTGCGATGGAAGACGGCAACGATGTCGGTAAGTAGGACAGAGGATGTGATGGAGACAGTACTAACGAGCAGTTTCAACCAATAAACCCCAAGCCTTTTCTTAAGACGCTTATAAACAAGCCGGTAGTGGTACGGTTAAAGTGGAACCGTACCGAGTACAAGGGTAAGTTGGTGTCGGTAGACAACTACATGAATCTTCAGTTGGAGGAGACGGTGGAGATCGAAGCAGGGAAAGAAGAACCTATAGGTGAGATATTTATTCGTTGCAACAACGTTTTGTTCATACGCGAGGGACCGGTGGGAGAAAATGGCCACCAAATGGAAGAGTAATGTATAGTGTAATATAAGATTAGAATATGGAGATGTCGTAGACGTGTAGAAGCACCAGGTTTGTTTAGTGAAGTAAAACAAAGCGACCGAAGTGAAGTAAAGCTGGGGTGAATTATAGCTGGGGTGAATTATAGCTGGGGGTAAAGATCTATCAAGTATGCCGTATAAACAGTTGGGCGGTGTGGGTGGCCCCGTATATTTTGAGGTACGTCTATGATACTCATTTGACACTTGTCACCCAATGATATCTATGGTAACTATGGCCGTTGCACCATAGGGCAGCCTGACACGTCAACCCATGCGTGCACGGGGCCATGGCCATGGTCTCTGCCAGCTGTGTTCCATGTCATTACATAAGCGTAGTTGGCCGCAAATCAACACGGTTGTCACGTGCCACGACCCTCAACAAGAATACGTTTTCCACAATGAACTGAACCACCAGCATGTCGGAGCCGGTAGTAGCACCCTATGGTGGTCTTATGACACATACTTTGGAAGTGGAAAAAGAAAGAGATGCAAAGATAAAGGAACTTTCCAAAGAAGTTGATGTCGATGGTATCACCGAAATCACAAGACCAGAGTCGTTGCACATTGATGGAGTAGACAGTTTATCCACCGAAGACATCAAAGCATTCATTGACTACTATTTGAATTTTGAAATTATCCACAAAGAGATAGACGGTAACACCGAAATCTCATACCTCCCCTATCCAATTGATGACCAAGTCAAGTTTAGAATCCAATGGATCAATGATACGTCTGTCAACGTTGTGTTTGAATCCTTCGAAGACACCCAGAAAGCGTTGAACGCCATTATATTGGCCGATTCACTTCCTGAAGAAGGTCTTAATATCGATAACAGTTATTTCAGACGTCAAGCGAAATCGTACACTCCAATATTGGCATTTCGCAAACATCAGGATCTCTCCACTAGACTTGGTTTGGGCACCCAAGCTGAAGAAACTTCCATCGGCATGGAAGAAGATGAGTCATCCCTTGTTTTGTACGCCAGACAAGCTTTTGAATCGGACAAAAAGGTCAAAAACGCCAAATTGTACTCCAGATACTACTTGATACACGGAGAACCCAAGAGGTACGACCGTGAAAGACCCGAGAGATCAGAGAGGTCGTCCAGATCTGACCGCGGAAGTGGCAGAGGCAGAAACAGAGGCCGCAGGCAAAATAGGTCTGACCGCAATGATGTCAGCCACGATAACGATGACGACGACGAAGATCTCTTTGCCCACAAGCTCAAGGGCCAAAGCCAAGCAGACGACGAAGAAGATCTCTTTGCTGACCGTTTGAGACAAAGAGAAAGATCACGGTCGCCCATGCGTTTGGACTAGCCGTTACTATCAGGTGTACAATAGATCTATCAGAATTAAATGTATGATTAACAGAGTATATATGTAAACGTGATGTAGACGTTTAGTTACCCTCCTGACCAAAGTCGTCGGTGAACTTGATGTGGTTCTCGATGTCGCTGTCGTTGACTGTAGGTCTATTGCTCTTAATGGCCTTGATAAAATCCTTGATCGTCAAGTCCGGTTCTTTCAACTGGTCGGTCTCGATCTCCATCCAGTTCATCTCGATAGCCTCCGAGTCTCCAGGAGAGCATGGTGTAAGCTTTTCGGCGCCGTCTTCTCCCAGCACCTTCTTGAAGTGGGTGGCCTGTTGGATTTTACGAATAGGCTGCATCAACGCATCTCGGACCACAACTGCGATATCGTGCCCCGAATAGCCATCTGTCATCTCAGCCAACACCTTGTAATCTTGATTGGTACACTCGCAAGCAGTGTCTCCTATATTGATTTCAAACATTTTTGTTCTGGCTTCCAACTCGGGCAATGCAATGTAGATTCTTTTTTCGAATCTTCTTCTGATAGCGGCATCCAATTGCCAGGGAATGTTGGTGGCCCCCAACACAAGAACCCCGGCCGAATCATTACCTACACCATTCATTTGCACCAACAATTCGGTTTTAATCCTTCTGGAAGCCTCACTTTCTCCTTCTCCTCTAGGGCCACACAACGCATCAACTTCATCAATAAAGATAATAGACGGCTTGTTTTCTCTGGCCATGGTGAACAATTGTTTGACCAATCTTTCTGATTCTCCCATCCATTTCGACACGAGATCCGATGACGAGACCGAGAAAAACGTCGAGTTGGCTTCGGTAGCCACAGCTTTAGCGAGGTACGACTTACCCGTTCCTGGT
This sequence comes from Suhomyces vadensis, assembly GCA_030575035.1. Classification (NCBI taxonomy): domain Eukaryota; kingdom Fungi; phylum Ascomycota; class Pichiomycetes; order Serinales; family Debaryomycetaceae; genus Suhomyces; species Suhomyces vadensis. Next base: position 208,467 of record JAJMGK010000004.1, on the reverse strand, counting down.
GGTCCGTATAACAATATACCAGACGTGGGCTTTCTGTTTCCAGTAAACAACTGAGGAAACTTGACAGGCAATATCACCGCTTCCTTCAACGCTTCCTTGGCAGACTCAAGCCCCGCTATATCGGACCAGCTAATATTGGGCTTTTCCGACAAAATGGCTCCGGCCAATGCTCCTCGTAACTTCTTTGTATCTGAATCATCTTCATCGCCGTCTCCAGAACCTGTTCCGGATTTCTTGGATTTAGTTGACCCATTCCCATTGGGGTTGTCTCCACCTGTCGCTTGCAGCTTTTCTAAATGCTCTTTAAGCTGTTCAGCCCGTGTCAAATACTCGGTGAATTTAGATTTGATTAACTCCTTCGACTTCTGGTTCTTTTCATACTTTATCGCCAACATAAGATAGTCTAACCCATTATAATAGAGTTTGTACGCTTCTTCGTATCTGGTGGCCGTATCAGAATCGATGGCTTTTTGAACCAAGTCTATCCCCTTGGTGAGAAAATCTGATGATCCAGACATAATTATACTTCTATTCTTTAGGACTGTTCCATTTGCCATTTCTGTTACTTAGTCCGATCAACGTACTCGAGAGTCGTGCGCTGCGCAAACGCCCCCCACCACTCCATGATGGGAGAAGTACCTTTGCTTGCCAGAGCCTTCCAGTAGTCCTAATAAACAGTACGGAAGCGTCTCATCGGTACCATTAGCCGCTTCCGATACCGACTTAAGCTCTTCACAGTTATAATCAGGGGCCCTTTGGCGGATGACTCAGTAGTTGGCGCCGGTCCATATTATTCAGTCTCGAATATTATTCAGTCTCGATAATATTATGTTAGCAAATTGTGCTATAATACATTATACTATGGCTAGTGATTGGTAACTGTGATACTTCTATATACTGGAAATACATGGCATTGAATGTTGTAGCTCTTGGTGGAGTGAAGGTAGTTGATAGAAAGTTGTTGAAAGTAAGGCTAATTTTTGTGACGTGGTATATACCTCAACTCAAGATTGTTGAGTAGTGATCGATTTTATTTTATCCATGTGTTCTATTCAACCACAACTCTTGCTGATTATTGCAGTTATTTGCAACAGCTGCTTACATCAACTCTCATCAGTTCGTGCACAAACCGTATATGGCTGCTAACTGATGGGATATGCACCATCGATCTCATCACGTGCATATCTTGGGTGCAAAATTTAACTTTCTCGAAGTTATTGGACACTAAAACGTGTTGAATAACGTCTGTATTAGAAGTAACGATTTAATTATGTCCCTAAATCCTTAGTATATTGATAAAGTAAGGCGAACGTGGTGACGAGATTATCGAAGGGAGGTGTGAAAAGTCGATAAATTTAAAGTAATGACCTGAATAACATTTCAAACCATACTGGAACAGAAAAGCATAGAGTAGAGCATTATAAGCTAAGGTACTCCAACTATTCTTTTAGATTCATTTGAAACTTGGACTAATAAGGTTCACTTTAATTCTTTTGGTCTGGAGAAATAGAAAGTTGCTGTAATGAAAGATAATAGTTCAACAGGAAATATTTGAGATTCAACGAATTTTATAGTCACCGTATTAACGAGTGCTTTGTGGAGTTGCTGAATCATCGAGATACCTTCGTCAATTGCCACCGCCAATCCTAATTTAATTCGGAAGGCAAGCTAGCGTAGGTTTTATTAAATATCAAACATTAACAGCATGACAAAAAAATTGCTAAATTCTCTGTCTGCTTCAAAAAAAAGAAACACCCAAGCCACTGATTAAATAATAGTTCTCTTTCATCGCTACCGATCTTGCAGACTTCGTTTATTGTTTTCCGATCTATGTTTAATTGTCTAGGGGTCTCTATCAATCTGAATCAATCCAGAAAACGCATCTAAAATCGTTATTTGTGCTTATTATATAGAATTTAGCATTTGAAATCGTTCTGATAAGCTGAAAATTGCTTGAAAACAGTTTGAGGATATTTCGACCACGACCAAAGTAATTTTCAATTTCATAATATTCAGTAAAAGATATCAAGACCCGCTCGAGAATAAAACAATCTGTCTACGAATAACAGAAACCAATTTGAATAAGTGGAGGATTTAAACCATTTTGAAAGATAGTAATTCATCCAATCGAGTGTGTATCTTAATTTCTGCTTACCAAGATTTGGCCTGAGCTTTATCTTAAGAATCACCAGTCCCGGTCTCCTATGTATTTCGCAAATAGGAACAATAGCTTAAAACACGTCAGCATATAAAGCAATCAAATAATTTATATCTGAGTCGTGTGATCTAACAACTGTAAGAAATATTGAAATCGTAAAGGATCTAAAATAAGAAAGTTAATGACAAATAGCAAGGATCGTGAAATTGAATTGACTGGTTTCGCAATAAATGCATAACACCAATAAATATAAATCTCAGTATATAACATTTTGCTGGTTGTTACCATCATGTATTCTTTTCAACTGATTGTTACCATCAAAACCTAGCAGACGTAAGATCTCTTACACTCTTTCGATCTTTAACGCACACCTAAACTACATTTTATACGTAACAGGCTTATATGATATTATATATTTCTTTTATACATTAATGTGCGATTTTATAAAAGATGAGATAAAAATACACAAGTAACCCAATAGAATAAAGCTTCTTAACGGTTAGACTTGGCAACTCTTTCTAATTCATCCTTCTTCTTAATAGCGTAAGAGGTAGAAGAACCTTTAGCAGCGTTAATTAATTCTTCAGCCAAACATTCAGCAATAGTCTTGACGTTTCTGAAAGCAGCTTCTCTAGCACCGGTGGTCAATAAAGAGACGGCTTGGTTAACTCTTCTTAATGGAGAAACATCAACAGCTTGTCTTCTAACGGTACCGGAAGAACCGATTCTGGTCGAATCTTCTCTGGCACCAGAGTTGACAATAGCATCGACAACAACTTGTACTGGGTTTTGTTCGGTTAAAACGTTGATGATTTCTAAAGCGTGCTTGACGATTCTAACAGCCTTCAATTTCTTACCGTTGTTTCTACCGTTCATCATTAAAGAGTTGGTTAATCTTTCAACAACTGGACATTGAGCCTTTCTGAATCTCTTGGAAGCGTATCTACCAGCAGTGTGGGAGACAAAGACTGGTTGTCTGATTTGAATGTAGTCAACTAAAGAAACATCCTTAATTTCAACGTCTTCAAAAGACCATTTGTTGAATAATTTGACTTCTTGTTGAGCAGCTTGGACATCAGCTGGAATAGCAGTAGCCAATTCGACTAATTGTAATTCTTCTTGGACAACTGGTTGTTCCTCAACGTATTGTTCTTCGACGTCTGACATGTTTGCTTACTATATTATCGACTAGAAAATCTATTGAAAAGAAGTGAAATATATGTGCTGCTAACAAAATCTGCTTCGTTATGATCTCGCAGAAATTAAAATTTTCAGCAGTCGCGCAGCCGGGGATTACCCGGATTTAGCGGTCTGAAATATTGTGTTTTGATGCCTTTAGTAGTGAATATGTGAGCCCGCCTTCCTAATCGGGCGCGAGCCTGAGGGCACAAGCCCTGTGTACTGTCACGTGAATAGTTTGTTGCATGTATGTTTGGCTGCAACTTCACTTTACTGGCTCTATATTGGCCACTATAACTCTCAGTGATATTTTTCGATCTATTCAATAAACTGAAATGGTTGTGGAGAGGTTTGAGATATATCAGGCCAATTATATGAGAAATTATCGCTTCCTACATTATTCACGACTAGTATGGCATGTATTGGACATTTAAAATTCAGGAAAATTATAGAGGTATTGCTTGACTTATAAACAAGCCACCCATGAACCTTCTAGTTACTTAATATGACATTTAATAGTAATAAATCATCAGTTTGGCTGAATTGTTCATTTAGTTGCCAAAAGTAGATTGACAAAACCTGTATACAAATTCGATTTTTCTATCGACGAAATACCCTAAAGAGCCCAATTAGGCAATGTAAAAACCATACCGTGACCGTGTAACTATGGGACCATAGCTTGAGAACGGTTGGTGCACGCATGTCAACCCTATCGACAAAATACCCTAATGGGCCCGAATAGGCAATGTAAAAACCATACCGAAACGTGTAAGTTTGGGAACACCCCTCGGTTATAGAAGCCCAACCTTACAGTCGCATAGAAGTAGATCGCTGCATAGTCGTAGTGTCCCAGTTGAACAATGTAGCAGGAGGTATCAAACCAACTATTATAAACTGACTAAGATAGAATTCTTAGTACAATCTCTCCTTCACTCCTCCACAGCTTTTAGCATAGCCAATAAGCTTCCAAAATATTTACCGCAATGAGCTTTCAACTTCGTAGCTGATGCTGCAAACTGACCTGATATGCGTAATTTAAATTAAAACTCGATTTTAAATGATTTTCATTTCTACGAGTGTGGGGATAATTCGCTTAGCTGGCAAGATCGACAATCAAACTACCGAAAACCGAGCATTAAACGATATTAAACGATAACGAGGTGAGATAAAAAGTGATTTCAGAAAGTAAGAATATCTGCTCAGGCTTTTAGGTCCATCTCTGTGACAATAACGAACCATGTAAGAGAAGATTACTAATTTTCGTGGAATTCTCGTAAGTACCAGCTCATATAAGAATAATTTTCGAAGCCCGAAAACTGCTAAATTTGCACGAAAATCTTTGGTTTAGAAACCCGCACGTCATGTACCTTGCAGAAAAAGATTCACTGCTAAGGTTACTAAGCTCAAATACAATTAGATCAAGATCAAGCGTCCAATGTACTTAAGTCTAGATACGTTGAGCCATATTTATGATTAATGACCCGAGGGATTGAAATTCTTTGCAAATATGTTATTGGGGCTTATCTGACAAGATCCGAAATCAACTTTTTCAACAGATTTGTTTCAATCCCTATTAAACAATATGTGAGTGGAATTTGAATACATTGCTGTGAAGAATCGTGTGAACCTGGAACGGCGATCCAACCTTTTGTACGATTGTATTCGGTTACGTTCACTAAAGATCGTCGGTGTGGAATAAAGAATATATTCTTTAATTAATATTTATTTCATGTTATATAAAGTAAGGCAATAATCTCTATCAAACTGTTACCCACTCTCTTAAACATTGAATATGAGTAAAGAAGAATCGCTTGATTCAATTGAAGATGAACTTAACCGTCAAACTCCAGAAGATGAAGTCGAACAATTAGCCAAGGAACTCGGTATTAACCAAAAGAAGCTAATGTGGAAAATCGATCTTTGGGTTGTGCCTCCATTTTGCTTGCTTTACTTCTTGGCTTTTATGGATAGAGTCAACATATCTAATGCTAATCTTTACGGGTTATCGAAAGATATTCATTTGGTCGGAAACCAATTTAACACTGCTTTGAGTGTATTTTTTGTTCCTTATATCGTGTTTGAAATATTATCTAACTATGTAATCAAATATGTCAAGCCCCATATTTGGTTATCAATGCTTGTTCTCCTTTATGGGGCTGTTTCGATTGGTTTAGGATTCGTTACTAATTTTGGAGGGTTAGTTGCATGTAGAATATTGATTGGTTTTACTGAGAGCGGTACGTTTCCGTCTATTTTTTATTTGTTATCTAACTATTATACCACTGTCGAATCTCAGAAAAGGTTTTCTGCTTTCTTTTCAGTTACTACATTAGCTGGTGCTGCTTCTGGCGCTCTTGCATTTAAGATTCACGATTTGGAAGGAGTTCACGGGCTTAAGACTTGGCAATGGATTTTTGTTATTGAAGGTATCATTACCTGTGGCTGTTCTGTGATTTTGTATTTCACATTCGCTGATTTCCCAGAGGAAGCTCGTTTCTTGTCAGAAAATGAACGTAAGTTCATAAAGCAGAAATTAGAAATATATACTCATGCTAATTCTGCGTACGAAATTCCTTTGACTTTTAGAGATATTTGGAATGTTCTTAAGGATTACATGGTTTGGGTTCCTGCTATTTCCTATTTTGTATTGATTATTCCTGCTTATGGTTACGCCTACTTTGCAGCTTCGATTATCAAAGAAATGGGTTACACTGCTGTTTCAGCAAACAAGCATTCTATCTACCCTTGGCTAACCTCATTTTTTGTCACCAATATTGTCTCCTTTATTTCAGATAAATCTGGTAGAAGATTGCCTTATATAATCGGTTGTTGCTTAATCACAATTGTTGGTTTAGCAATGGTTTTGGGTGCAAAAACTATGCCTCACGTTCGGTATGGAGGCTTGTTCCTCACGGCTAGTGGGTTGTATACTGCTATGCCTTTGGTAATTTGTTGGGCATCTTTGAACTATGGTGGCCATGCAAGGAAGGGTGTTGGAATTGCATGGCAAGTTGGTTTCGGTAACATTGGAGGCATCATTTCCACCTTCATCTTCCTTGCTAAAGATGCACCTGTGTACAAGCCAGGTTTATCCACATGTATAGCTATGGTTGCATTGTGCATGGCTTGCTCAATTTTATACTTCTTGTTACTTAGAAGACTTAACAAAGTGAAGAAAACCGAAGAGTACGTGAGAAAGTATAACACTTTAACTGAAAGAGAAAAGATATTAGTTGGAGACAAGAACCCTAATTTTGTCTACTGCTACTAATGGACTACAACAGGTTTAATATTGAATAGTAACCGATAGCTAATCTTGAAATAAACAATCACACATTATTTGGGCCCTATTTTGCACCCATTGATCCCCGGAATCGGTCGGACCGGTTCAGAGAGCACGTGACCTATGACCTCCGCCTGCGTCACACCCCTCCGCCTGCTGCTCCCCTAGGTATCACCCCTCCTCCCCAAGCAATATATGCTATGCTTATATATAGCCCCCTAATCTCATCCATTACCAAAGAAGCTGGTGGTATTGGTATTGTAGTCTCCAAAGTCCAGCCCTGGTTATCACACGAAGGCGCCCAGAAAGTAATAGAAAACTAGTTGAAAATCAAAATAATAATTAAACTCAATTTCAAACTCACTCAAACTTGATAACATGTCGTACAATAAGGGAGGCGATGATTTCGCTCCACCTACAGGAGAACCGCCTAGCTGGTCTCAATCAGAAGGTAAAAGTCAACTGGGATACGTTCCACAATCTCAACCATCATATGAACAAAATCAACAACTGAGAGGGTTTCCACAACAAGGGTACGGTGGACAGCCACCTCAACAAAGTTATGGAGGATACCAGCAGGGTGGGTACCAACAACAGGGAGGTTACCCTCAACAGGGAGGCTACCCACAACAGGGAGGTTATCAACAAGGATACCAACAAGGTGGTGGTTATTACCCTCAACAGCAACAACAACCGATGTACGTCCAGCAAAACAGAAGCTCGGGGGGAGGGGAAGGCTGTTTAATGGCGTGCTTGGCGGCATTGTGTGTGTGTTGTACATTAGATATGCTTTTCTAGTGCGTCATATTAATTCGTTTCAACTCGAAACAATCTTTTATTCTATTTGCTTCAATCCATAGACTAAAAATGAGTGTATGAACAAAAACTATCTAATATCTATGTATGACTATAGTAAATAAATAAAATAATTAATTTATCGCATTGTCAACTTTCTGTTGCTCAAGAATATCGTAGTCCAAATGAAGAAAGTTGGCAGCCAACACTACGTCGGCAATCAATACACATACACCATTGATAACGAACCCGTATCGTAAATTTCCGTGCAGGGCTAGTTGACCAGTAAATACGGGACCCACGCAACGTGCAAACGTCTTACCAATATTGACCATTCCCATTACTTTGGTTAAATCTTGTTTGGGCATAATTGAAGCTAACAATACTTGTCGAGGTACCACATCCATCACAGTGGTGATGTAGTATAAGAACAAAAATATTGTCACCAACACAAACTTGTTAAGATATGCGATAGTAATGAAAAAAATTGCTGATGGTGCCTGCGTGCCCAAAATAGCTCTAACAGGACCAATTAACTTGGCCAAGAATGCGGAGGGGAGTGAAGAAACGGCAATAATTCCATTCGTAAAAAAGAACAATACTCCGAGACCAGTTGCATTGACTTCAAATTTTTTCTTCAAGTAGTACACAACCCAAGCTGATGGCATAAAGCCGTACCCCATTGAGTCCAACATAAAGATGATTAATAAGCGGGGAAGATAGTACCTTGAAGTAGATGAAAGAGAACCCTCTTGCTGACTTGCTTCCGTTGGATTTCCCAGGTCAGTTTCTTCAATAACAAGAGAAGATTCCCCATTCACCTCCATTTCTTGGATTTCTTCATTATTCACTTCTGCATATTCTCCATTTACTTCACATTTATTAGTCAAAAATAGCATAAGTACCATTTTAATCAATGCCAACAACGAATATACAACAAATGTAAACCTATAACAACTCATCAAACTATACCCTGCTCTTAAATTGAGATAATCTACCATGAATCCACATATCAACGATCCTACAGCAGCTCCAGCCGTTGAGAAAAGTCCATGGAACGCAAATATCTCAGGCATGTGGTTAACGGGCGTCAAATGAGCAATAGAAGCTTCTTCTACAGATTTAAATGGTCCAGTTTCATCGCCAGAGGATGATATGACACCAAGTACCGCTGCCGATAAGAGAATAAAGTAATTCGAGCAAGTTGCAAAAACTAATCCCGATCCAAGCATCATTATTGTTCCAATTACCATAACTAAGCGACGCCCGATTTTGTCAGCATACCAAGTTAATACATAAGATATAAATGCATCACCGACTAATGTCAAAGTCATAAACCATCCAATTCGTCCGGGTGAAATACCCAACGATTCTAAATAAAGCGTCAAAACTTGGTTAGTTAAGCCATAACTGGCCATTCTAAAAAAAACAGAGCTCCATAGTATGCGAATATCTCTGTTAGACTGCTTTAGTGACTTTATCAAATGCATATTTGACAAAGACTTACGTCGACCAATTGTTAGTTGCTAATTACAATTGAAATTGCATGCGCATGGATGCAGAGGAACAAAAAAGTGCGATTTGTGTGGATCGAACACACGACCTTCAGATTAACTGTGACTGAATCTCTTCAGTCTGACGCTCTCCCAACTGAGCTAAAACCGCAAATCGAACCCACGCCGAGAGTCGAACTCGGAATCTTTTGATTAGAAGTCAAACGCGTTAACCATTACGCTACGCAGGCTTTTTCTTGTGCAGTAGAAGTGGAGAAATAATCTCTATCTGTAAATACTGATTGTACGATTGTACATTTTCTCTATTCTCTATCTTGTACAACAATTATCGACGAACGAGCCGTCTACTTGTATTCAGCTAAGTATTTTGACTTAGGAAACGTATGAGAATTATGCGCTTTACAGAGCCCGCTTAAATTATAATTTGTGATCTCTTGCATTACTGTCTAATAGTAATCATAAAACTACATATTGTATTTGTGCATATTCGCAGTTAATGGAACTTACTGGTTTCTCTGTTATCTTGCTATCCAGCTACAAGGATCAGATCACGGCCACACCATCATATCATCCTACTAACTTCGATAAAATTGCTTTTCTAGCTCGCAATTTCAACAATCTTTCGGATAAAATTGCGTTTACTTCACCAGGTTAGAATCACTAGCGAATTACAGATTGTAATTGAATTGATTTATTGGTAAATGTATAAACGTGCCAATGCACGGGAGAAGATAATTATCGTAGAATCATAAGAACATACCACTTCAAGGGCAACGTATTCTTGGGTGCAAAATGCAAATGACGAGGAATAATAATCAAAAACGCTTGTGTCTTTGATTATTTGGTAAAAAAATTAAAAGAAATATAAACCAAAATTATTGGTTGCAATTAGCACCAAAATCCGTAGAACTTGATATACCAAGGTTGAGCAGCTTTTTCGGCCTTTTCTTGAGCAATTTCTTGCTTCAAAAGTTCAACATCGGTTTCTTTTCTTCCAACATCTACGTCAATCTCACTTGGTTTAACGTAGAATTTCAAGTTTCTTGAATAGATTTTATGGCCAATGTAAAATACAATGATGATAACGAAACCCAAGTAGTTTTCAAAAAACATTTTAGCATTAGGTTTCTTACCAATTGGGAATAACGAGATCCAGAACTGCAAAGCCAAGACTAATATATTCATGAATAAGCCGTAGTATGCTCCAATTATACCGGTATTAGAAACATATGGCAATTCTTCAACACATCTGCCTTGATAAGCCATAGCTCTTCTGAATTGAATAAAGGAAGCATTGATACTTCCCCAGGTGAACAAGGTGGAAAGTCCCGATAATGCAACCAACCAGGCAAATACTTCTGCTTCTTGAGGTGATGCGGAAACGAATGCAAGCAACCCCACAATAGCGGAAACCATTATACCTGCAAGAGGTCTACCTTTGCGATCGACATAACCCAAGAACTTGGGCGCCAACCCCTGTTCGGATAAGGCCAATACTGTTCTGGAAAAACCGTAAACCGCAGAGTTTCCGATTGCCAAGAGAGCTACCAACACCACGACGTTGAAAATTGAAGGTAACGCTTTGATTCCTCCTGCTCTAATAGCAATAACGAATGGTGAAGCCGAAGCATCTGATGAACCTGCAAGTTGAGCGGAGTTTGCAGGAACCAAGAATCCCACCAAGGTAAGTGTAAGCATGTAGAAAATCATAATTCTCCAAAAAACTTGTTTAATTGCCTTTGGCAACATTTTTCTGGGATTCTCTTCGGATTCCGAAGCAGTCAATCCAACTAATTCCGTTCCTGCTAATGAATAAGTCGCGGTGATTAGCACAGACACAACACCCTTAAAACCGGTGGTAAATGCACCGGGATCATGCCAATACTTCCCTCCAATATAACCTTGTTCACCACCGCCACAAATTAATATTATGGCAAGAATATTAAAACCTACGATGCCGAGTAATTTGATCACTGAAGCAATGAACTCTGCTTCACCAAATCCTTTATTTCCGCAAAGATTCAATGCGAGAATAAGCACGTAAAATACTGCTACCCACACCACAGAGTTAATGGATGACTTCCAAAAGTTGATGGTGAGTGAAGCTGCAACAAGTTCCAACGGTAAAACAATCACCCAAAAAAGTGCGTAGTTCCAACCCATTGCAAAGCCCCATGAGGGATCTATAAACCGCGTGGCGTAAGTTGCGAAAGATCCCGACACCGGAAAAACACTTACTAATTCTGCTAACGATTGCATAGTACAGTATAAAAATGTTGATACTATTGCCCAGGCTACTAAAAGGGAACCGGGGCCATTCTTAAGAGCCAAACCGGACGCCACTAGTAATCCCGAACCAACACAACCTCCAAGAGCAATCATTTGTAATTGTCTCTTCTTGAGACCCTTTTTGAGCTTGGCTGGCCTGTTGGATTCCAAGTCAGTGCCTTCGGTACCTGTGGTTTTTTCAGGTATTTGTCTTTTAAATGAATCGGCAAATTCTTGCCATCTTCCTGGTTTGATGGTGGGGCTTGTAGTTGACAGTAAAGCTTGTTCGTCTGAACTGCTATGTATAGATTCCTTCGAGTACGTTTCGTCCAGCTTCATGGTTGCGAAAGAAACTGGCTATTTAAAAAAGCAGAAAAGTCCTTAGTCAAATATAAAAATTTTCAACATCTTTCACGTAATTGTGAAATAATGTTATGACCCATTATAGCATCTCGCAGATGCATACAAGCCGATTCAGGGTATAGTGATACTACAGGCCCGTTGGCGGAATTGCTCACGCTTGGAACCCTGTCTGTGTACAGGAGTATGTGTCAGTTGTTAGGCATTCTAATGGCTGTCCTGCATGAGAGCGCTGGAAAGCTTGGATGTTTTTCAAAATGCTGAGTGGTTGGGATTTTCAGGCGAAGCGTTTCTTTTTTTATTCTTGCCCATCGGCCATTACCTGCCGTAAAAAGGAGCTGGAGCGGGACAAATTCGCGTTAAACTTCCACCTTTATTGCCCGGCCATGCCAAGACTCATAATGTCTGCCTAAATTATTTCTTCACTAAATCTTGTCTCTGCTCCGTTTATATTTGCAACACTTAATTGGGTAACCACAAACATACTGATAGCACACTACATGAGTTTGGTGAAAGACACGATTTGGAACTTGACCTAACCCCACTGGCCACGTGAGGTGAGTTATATTTTAACCTGACCTTATGCGGGCTGTCAACTAAGCATGCAGGCGTGACGTCACAAAGTACTCTTAAGATTGAGTTAATTGGCCCATAGGTACGCCCCTTAAGGATTGTAAGAAGGTGGGGATAATTGCCTGCAGGAGTTTACGATCTTATTGCTTCTATATAAAAAGTGATGAATTGCTACCAATTACTACCGGATGTCAATAAACATGTCCTATACATTTCATACTACTACAGATCCGGAGAAAATACGTCAAGCGTACTCGGTTAGCGGAACAGAATGGGGAGGAAACCTTACTGCTGAAGAGTTTGGCTATCTTGAATCTACTCGTCACGAGTATACTGAATCTAGCGGAGATCCAATACGTATCTTTTATTTGCAGGACCAAGATGGAACTATTGTAGCCACTACTTCGGTTAAACAAACTAAGGGTTTTTACAAAGATGCTGATAGATCCAATGCTATATCATCTATACCTGACCCTACACTTTTCGGAGTAAAAAATATTAGGATATTGATATTAGGACATGTATTCACCTTGAAAGACCATCGTGGCAAAGGTTTAGCGCAACAGGTAATTTCTAAAGCAATTGAGTATACTGAAACTGAAATTATTACTGAAAAGATCGAAACATCTGATGCTTCCAAAAATGATAGTTTCAAGAATATGGTCCTAACCGACGGTATTGTAGACAAACAATTGGCCAACTATTACTTGAGTAAGCAATATTTTTGGGTATTATACTCTGCTATTGGCACTTGGTACGAAAGATTTGGATTCCGTGGTTATCCTTTGGAGTTCTATAAAGTCCCTTTTTCTATCTTGACCGACTCTCAAGAATCTTTAGTTAGACAATTGATTAGCCATGCCACTTCCCCTGACTTGACTCTGGCGGTGGTTGGTAAAAAACTCAAACTATTGAGTGGTTCCAGTAAAGCCGATCAGGATTTGATATCGTTTGTATTGCAAGGAAAGGAATTGGAGATTTTGACAGAATTGAACAAGATCGTTTCTCATAGTGAATTGCAGGGAGACCGTCGGTCTTCGTCATCATTGGTGGGATTGAGTGATGTTTTGAGAAGAGGGAGTGTCAACTCCATGACTGCTATTTCTGAAGCGGTGGGAAGCGTACCAGAAAACCCACGTCGTAAGTCTTCTGTGATTACAGGAACAATTCCCAAGGTTGCATTTAAGCCTTCCTACAGCACGTTTAGAGGTCACCACTTAATCAGTAGTGGTAGTGCCGAAAAACACAATGATAAAGAAACGGCCATGAAATGGAACGATGTCAATGGAGCCATTTTCACCAATGAGTTGCAACAGAAATCGTACTATATCATCTGGCACACATACATGTTTAAGAAAATGGTAATATTGGGCATGGGGGAGCTAAAATTCGAAGCTTTTGGCGCTCTTGCCGATCCTACTGGAATGGGTGGTACACGGAGTCGCCGTGGTTCTTCGTTTACTGGTATAAATGAATTGGGAGGCTACAATTTCCAGGACTTGGACATACTTTTGAGCGTAGCATGCTATGTTGGCAAACAAAGGCACTATTCGCACAACGATGTCGTGGTTTCTGTCAACGATTTGCCCAGTCATATTCCTGGTCCGATCTTGCATGACTACTTTTTGAATTACTTGCCCAAGAACTTTGAAACAGTTGAGGGTCTGGACGCTAGTAATGCAGAAACGAGAGTTGAGTTTATAAACGATGCTGCGAAGTCCCTACTTGTGTTGCCAATGCTCAAGAAGTTTGGCTCGTCATCGCCCGAATTTGAGTTGGACTGGAATGCCAGCTCGATGTTGTCGTGGAACTAAGTAGATTTTGCAGCCAGTCACGTGGCACATATACGGTATGAATTTAGAGATAGAATGTAGCCAGGTAGACAGCGAAGCAACCTTGGATTTGCAGTCACGGGGAAACACCCGCTGTTCGTAATGTAGCCAAAACGCGATGCCTAGCGCAGTGGCCGTTTGCTACTCAATTGATTGTCGGCCCATCCCAAAAGTCGCAAGGTGATAAAACGCCGCACGGTTGACTTGAACAGGTAAGGTCCGACTTGTCCACCATCACCATTATCACCACAAGAAGAACCACGGCAAACAGTAACTTCACGGGATCAGAAAACGATCTCAGGGCCACACGCAACCCAGCCCAGCAGATAATAGTCCAAGTACCCTGTCTCTATCCCTGATTACCCCTTCCGGCCATCAGCCTGACAGCATCGCCACGTGACCAGTCAGGTGTAAAAATCAACAACAAAAAGCGATGCCGTAACATAAGCAACATCTAATCTGCCAGTCAAGGTAGAATACCTATTAAAATGAGTAATGGAGCTGTCCAGAACTCACTCGATAATTTGGCACATATTGCCAACATGTCGCACGAACTTCAAGTTCTTAATCAACAGCTCAAAGACGAGGCTGCTGCAGAAACATCTCCTTCAGGAGCAGGCCTCACTGCCAATGGGGCTCTAAGCTCGACCGGTGTGACGTCCAACAGCTCTACGCCACCACCATCGCATAACAAATCGGGAAAAATCAAAAGGATGGCATGTGTTGAATGTCGCCAGCAAAAGTCCCGATGTGATGCCCATGAAAGACATCCTGAACCGTGTACTAGATGTTCCAAGAAAGGACTTCTGTGTGATTTGAAGTCAGATTATAAAAGAACGTACAAGAGAGCTAGAATAGCGCAGATCGAACGAGAGTTTTCTGAACTCAAAAAGAATTTGACTTCAGCCCAAGCAGCTGAGCTTTTCAACAAGGTACCGTCTCTAGGACAAAGCCGAGACTCTGGGTCACCTGGAGTGCTCAGAATGCCAGCACTGAACCAGCAGCCTGTAATACGGCAAGCTCAGCCGTTCTCCCCGTTGGCATATCCCCAACAGTACGTGCGGATCAATCCATCTCCAGCAGGCCAACTAACAGGCCAAGTTCCACATTCTTCGGCTCAGATAGCGCAAGGAGGACAAGTGGGCCAGATTCAGGGTCATTTGGGACAAGTTCCGGGCCAAATAGGCCAGCTTTCAAGTCAGTTGGCCCAGATGCCTCAGTTCCACGAACAGTCTGCCGACTCGCCCCGTCATTCCAATTCTTCCAACACTTCCATACCTAACACCCCGTCAATCCACCGGCCACTTGATGAATCTTACGTACAGCCCATCCATAGCAACGAGGTGCAGCAGCTCGCCCAGTACTCGTTTGTATGCGAAGAGAAAACCCTCGATACGGTCTCGTTGTCGCAGGAAACCATAAAGCTGCTCTATATCGAGTATGTCGAGCGTTACCACCTGATATTGCCGGTAGTAGACATTTCATTAGGTCCCGAACGGATTTACAAGTTGTGTCCAGCCTTGTTCTGGGTGATCATGTTTGTGTCATTGAGGCGATTCAATGAAGACTCGGAAAAGTCTCTTCTCCTCCAGTTGTCGCCGTTGGTCAAAGGAGTGTTGGCGGAAATCATGATCTCGCCCATCTCAAGATATAACCCTATTGAAGAAGATGAGCCCATATTTAATGCGTTATCGGTATATTCGGTTCAGGCCTTCTTGTTATACTCGTTCTGGCCCCCCATAACCTCGTCCTTGAGTGCAGATTCGTCATACAACACGATTGGTAACGCTTTGTTCCAAGCCATACGTATCGGACTCCATTCTCCAGGCTCTTCAACCAAGCCATTTGAACAATCTAACTTGGTTGGTGCTAACGGCACCGACTTACCCCACTCCATTATCCAAGAAAACTCCAAAACTTGGATTCTCTGTAATATAGTCTGTCAGACCATTGCTACGTCCTTTGGTTTCCCAGCGTTTGTTCAATTTGACACCTCCATTTGGACCACCTCCACATCATCCATCTACAAACTACCCAAATCTGTTAAATACATGATGGAGATAGCCAACTTCGAAGACCAAGTATCAAAGACCCTCAACACCAATCCTATGGATCCATATGGTCTTATTAACTCCACTGAGAGGTTGCCTATACTTAAGCTTTTGCTACGAAGACTTAATGAAATTGAGATCAACTTAAACCTCGAGCTCTCACCCGATGATGGCTTTAGAAGGTTTCAGCTCCATTCAGCCCGTGTCCATTTATTAACTTA
Organism: Suhomyces vadensis; assembly: GCA_030575035.1. NCBI lineage: Eukaryota > Fungi > Ascomycota > Pichiomycetes > Serinales > Debaryomycetaceae > Suhomyces > Suhomyces vadensis. The sequence continues at coordinate 192,233 of JAJMGK010000004.1, read as the reverse complement.
CTACTTTATGGATTCGTCTCGAATGTCTCAATTCGAGCTCCAAAGCGGACTCATCAAGCTATTCAATGCAGCAATCACCCTCATTAACCATACTCAATCGTTCCAATTAAAAGACAAGAAGTTCGTCAAATACTTACCGGGAGTATATATTCTCGATATATGGCAGGCTGCGTGTATTATTGGCAAGTTGATTCACTCATCCATGAGAAAACTCATCGATACCGGTTCTGGTAAACAAAGCTACGAAATAGCCATTTCCTTGGCTGCTAAGGCTTCCATCATGAAGCACGATATGGCCCACAGATCTTCGGGTATTATGCGCAACATGTGGCAATTGTTTCGTACCCTACATGAAAAGAACCTCAACAACCTCAGCATCACCATTAGAAACAGAATGTCTGCTTCGGTATTCTTTGATTGCTTATTCTTATTAAGAGACCAGGTGGGCATGATTAAATTGAACAGCCGGAACGACGTGAAGAATCCCGAAGAAGTGCGAGAACAGGAATTACAAGGCAATCTTGACGATCTTGACGACGAAGATGATGATGATGATGATGATGACCTTCATCGAGATAACCCTGGGTACGACGAAGAAGCTGTGGCTAGTGACGGCGAGGATGGACCTGACGTTGTGGGATCACACAGTCGTGAAGGAAGCCAGAAATCGACTCCAGGCAGTAGTACGTCGTCTAGCAACCGTCGCCGCCAAAGATCTCTTTCCAATACTGTTAATGCCGAATCAAAAGCTAGAAAGATTATTCGAACCATTCCATTTGACCCTAGGCCTATTTCTTCTGCCAGTGGCACTAAAAGAAGTACCATATTCAAAGTGGTTAACAATTCAACTGAATCGTCCCCCCACGTCCGCTCGGAAAGAGATTCTCCTAATAGCTTGAATAGTCAGCCTATTGGAGGAAGCACGGGCAGTAATGCTTCTTCCAACGTGGGATTCAAAAATCCTCGGAAACAAAAGGTTTCTTCCTATGGAGCAGTTGCTGGCAATGCTAGGCCGTATGTTGGAAACTACCAAACTGGTGCCAATTCTCAGTTCGAAGGTGTGTCGCAGCCATTACCAACCGTAAATCAACCTATCGGTGCAAACATACCTATTCTTCCCGGCCAGGGAGAATCGCCTTTGCCATTGTCGCTTGACTCTTTCGACATGAACAGTGATCTTTTGTGGAAGGACGTCGATAGCGTTATGAATGATTTCGGATTCCACACCCAGTAACCTAATATTTACAACTTGAATTAGCTAATTCACTGGTAAATTTGTAGGCTGATTTGCTGGCTGATTCGTAATCCCATCATCTCTCTACATATGTAACATTGCTGTAATATACAATATTCAAGGTTATATATAATTATCAATAACATCTTGATGTACCTTATAATACAAAAAAAAATACAACTCTTTATCTTCAGCGCCAGTATCACATAATCTTCCTTATGGTTCCAGCTCTGGATTCCTTAAATAGATGTACAGCTATCTGCGCTAAGCCTTTTCAATGTAATGCCCAAAGTTGCTCCACTCCATCTCGAGGTTATAGGTCGATGTATTCACGTGATCCGACTCTGTCGTGTGCTTCCCGATAAAAAAAAATATGAAAATTTTGACTATATTTGATTTCAACAGGCAGTAAGCGTAATTAAACAAGCAACACAGGATGTCCTACGATGATATTGAAAATGCGGTCCCCGACATTGTGATCGGTGGAGACTTGGTTGAAGACGAACAATTTCAATACGAACACGATGTTGAAAGTGACAACGAGGGAAGAGATGAATCTGAACAAGTTGAAGTGGAAGCCAACACCAAAAAATCGGTTAGTTTTGCAGGATTAAACGACGATGAAGAAGACGAAGAAGCGTTACGTCGTGAGTTCGAAGAAGGTGGTGGATTGCCCGAACAACCTGAAGACCCTATTTTTTCCGAATTAACTCCATTATCAGCCGATATTATTAATAGACAAGCCACGATCAATATTGGTACTATTGGACATGTTGCCCACGGTAAATCCACGGTTGTGCGTGCCATTTCAGGAGTCCAAACTGTCAGATTCAAGGATGAGTTGGAAAGAAATATTACCATCAAATTGGGTTATGCTAATGCCAAAATCTACAAATGTGATGATGAAAGTTGTCCAGAACCAGATTGTTACAAATCTTTCAAATCCGATAAGGAAATCAGACCAAAGTGTGCCAGAGTGGGATGTGAAGGTCGTTATAAACTAGTAAGACACGTATCATTCGTCGATTGTCCTGGTCACGATATTTTGATGAGTACTATGTTGTCGGGTGCAGCCGTTATGGATGCTGCCTTATTATTAATTGCCGGTAATGAAAGCTGTCCTCAACCACAAACATCAGAACATTTGGCCGCTATTGAAATCATGAAATTAAAGCATGTCATTATCTTACAAAATAAGGTTGATTTGATGAGACAAGAATCAGCCTTGGAACACCAAAAATCGATCTTATCATTCATCAGAGGTACCATTGCCGATGGTGCCCCTATTGTTCCTATTTCTGCTCAATTGAAATATAATATTGACGCCGTCAACCAATTTATTGTCAAATCCATACCGGTTCCATTGAGAGACTTCCAAGCCACTCCAAGATTAATAGTCATTAGGTCTTTCGATGTCAACAAACCTGGTGCTGAAATCGACGACTTGAAGGGAGGTGTTGCTGGTGGGTCCATTTTGAACGGTGTGTTCAAGATTGGCGACGAAATTGAAATTAGACCTGGTATTGTAACAAAAGATGATAATGGTAAAATCCAATGTAAACCAATTTTCTCAAACATTGTGTCATTATTTGCTGAACATAATGATTTGAAATTTGCAGTTCCTGGTGGATTAATTGGTGTTGGTACTAAAGTTGATCCAACTTTATGTAGAGCTGATAGATTGGTTGGTCAAGTGGTTGGATCAACCGGTAATTTACCTTCGATATATACCGATATTGAAATTAATTACTTTTTGTTAAGAAGATTATTGGGAGTTAAGACTGACGGTCAAAAACAAGGTGCAAAGGTTAGAAAATTAGAACTCGGTGAAGTGTTGATGGTTAATATTGGATCGACAGCCACCGGTGCCAGAGTGTTGGCTGTCAAGGCCGATATGGCCAGATTACAATTGACATCGCCAGCTTGTACTGAAGTGAACGAAAAGATTGCTTTATCCAGAAGAATCGATAAGCATTGGAGATTGATTGGTTGGGCCACCATCAAAAAGGGTACTACTTTAGAGCCTATTGCATAATTTTATGTATTTATAAACGATATTAGTAACGGTTGTAGATGCCAAGTTTGACATGTAGGCAAAGCTGTATGGACTAAGTTATAGATACTTGAAACCATTATGGTATATCAATAATGGACGATTGCCGTCAATTAACGACAGTTTGGAAATATCCTTGGGCTTTTTATATGAGATATTACATGTATAATTCAACTATATTTGAACACTTGACTGTAGGCGATTCAATTGCTTTGCACCGATTCTGTTTTGAAAGCCTGCTCGAGGCCCCTATAAAAGTGGAATTAATACAATTAGTAAGTAAAACATTGAAGTCCATGTTCGGCAATCTTCTGAGCTAGATCACTAAATTCGTGTCTAATCATGAAAATTTCTCTACAGATCAAGCTCAACCAGAGTGCTAGGATGTTTCGTACTCATATTGGTCCATCTTTCAGGAAACATAGTCTTATCATTGTAAGTCATTTGGAATTCATTAGGCAGGTTTCATCTGTTCAGAAGTTGTATTTACCGGAAGTAGCAACTTTATAAGTGCTTCCGATAACCTTTTTATTGTCAACTGTAGCTTTTTCAAGCCACACAAGAAGCTCTTCAACAGGAAGAGTGTCCTGTTTAAAGGACATTTGCCGAATGCTCCCATGTCCCAAGACTTGGTGTTGAGAGTCAATCTATTCAAGCCAGTGGATCGCTCGGATTGGAGGGCTGAATCTGGTACATCTTTTGTCAATGGGACTTTATTTAATTGATTAACAACTTCAAATAATTACAAGAGGAATGATCTGATTTTAAAGAGAAGGGATATATGGATAATAAACGAAGACAGAATTGAATGTTTTCACTTTAAGAATTTTACAGCCTTGATTTCTGTATCCGGAAACGGAGAAACGCCCGTATATGAAACAAGCCTCTGCCACAGACTCATCAACACTAAATAAACGAGTGGTCGCAATTTTTTAAAATGGGTGCAAAAAAACACTATGGAATCCAAAACGTTCCAGAAAAATAATTCCACGGCAAAGTTTTTAAAGTTTTTATGTCAATTTTTTTTTTCTAGAAAATGAAATAGAATCAAACAAAACAAATATATGTTGACTTTTGAATTATGACGTGCCTACGAAGAGTACTAATCACTTTTGGATAATTTTATTCACGTTAGTATTGAGTTTTCCTTGATTTAACTAATATCAACTTCTTTTTTACTTCTACTTCCGACTTCTACCTTATAGGTGGCTTCCCTAAACAAATCGCTTCTAAGAAACTTGGGGAAAGAATCAACTTGCATCATTTTGTATACCTGTAAGGAAACCAATTCGAACAAAGGAGATATTTTTACCAAATTGGACAAGTTTTTGGAAACACTATTGTCTAATGGAGACGTGGACGAGGTCATCACTAAATTCGGTACTTGTTGGCTTACTATGCAATCTGAATCACCAAAAAGTGGTTTTTGAGGTATCTGGATAGGTATATCGGGGATATGCCTTTTCTTGGGAGCGGGATTTATGGTGGGTCCTTTCTGTATATTTGATTTTTCAAAAATTGGGGTCTGTAGCATAGTGTTGCTGATTCGTTCTCGAATTTGATAATCAATATTAAGTAGAAACGGTGATTCTGAACTGAGATAAGTAAAAAATATGTGATATGCAAGCGAAAGGCATATATTAGCCAATCGACAAATCTGGAGCTTGATCTTTCTGGATCTTGTAGAATCATTTTCGTTAGTTTGAAGTTTGATAAGTTTGCCTAGGTTTTTTACTTTCTTTTCATAAATTCTTAGTTGTAGGTATGAGTTAAGGTTTTCCGAACAAAACTCCTTCTCTAAATGCTTTTTAAACAAATACCTTGTACCAGGGTCATTGAGCATGTCTTTGAGCACGTATTGAGTTTTATTGTCAGACACTGCATCATTTTCCGTAAGTAAAAACTCACCAAACGAGTCAAAATTCTCTGATGCTTCTCGTTGGTTGTTGTCGTCTTCCCAGTGAGCAACCTTACGTCCCAAACGACTCAATACGTAGAAACAGTCTCGGTCTCTACAAAACTTATCACTGGTAGAACGGGACGGCTTCAATGTCACCGGGTTAAGTAACTTAATCTTCATCATTAAATAGGCAATTTCTGAACAATTTGTACCACTTAGAATGTCAGTACACTCAAAAAGCCACTGATAAATGGCCTTTCCACTAGCACAGTACTTTACTAGGACGTCCTCGCCATTCATGCTGAAGAGGTGGTCGCCGAAAAGACGGACCCCTGATGATGAAACATAATATTGCGTGTGTGAATCTGACTCTGGATTTGTAAAATACCTATGGTGATATGGACTAGGTTCATGTGTGGTACATCTTTCAGGTTCGGCCACTGGAGTACTGCTCGATCCATCAAATCCAGAAAATTTCGCACCTGAATCAAGATTTTTGGGTGCAAAAAGTGAACTATCAGAACTGTTGCGAGTGAATGTCCCAGGAATGCCCATGTAATTGAAAATATCTTCGCCTTCTAGGCGTTCGGACCAGCTGTTTATAATATCAGGTTTGCTTTTGGGGCTCCATACGTTAGGAGTGGGCCCAAATAGCTTAATGAATAGCAAGTACAAAAAGTAGTCGGAGTAAATGATTTTGTCGGTCAATGAATCGCGCTCGAACTTGAATAATTCCATGGAGTTAAACCGAGACGAGAGAATGCTGGGGTAATTTTCTCGTTTCATGCCTGTTTTGGTGCAAAAGTCCTGGAGTACTGATACCCCTTTTGCAGTGGGTTGTAGTGCTAACGAGGACTTCAACTCGTCGCAGGTTCTTTCTGATGGAGAGTGGAGAAGTTTGGAATTATAGAACTTGTTCATGAGCAGCAATGCTAGTGCTGGCTTGATGTTGTACGAAATAGAGGTGGTTGTGTGCGAGAGTTCGATGTTTACCCGCAAATTGGACATAGCCGCAAGTGCTTGGTCTAAGTAAAATGTGTAAGGCGTAGTGCGGAACAACTTAAGTTTCGAAGCAATGATATATACATTTGCTTTTGGATTGGATTGGGGTGTAAGTTCAAGTCTAATGAGCATCACGGCGAAGATATCCTTGAGGTCGCTCTCGAAAATCTTTCCTGAAGACGTCTTGTTCAAGTTGGTCAAGACGGTCTCGTGGATTGGGTGAGCGTAACTAGACTTTTTTGTTGCAGCATTAGCAACTGAATCCTCTTCTGGGTCCATGTAGGTCTTGGAAGGTCTAGTATGTGCGGGCTCTGGCGAAGGAAGTGGAGAATAATCAATAATCATTCGATAATATAAGTTGGGGGAAATGAGAGGAGAATTACACCTAAATATATATTATGATAGCTCATTCTGTCAACACCTTGAGAGTTCTGTGACACACTTGAGACTATTTTTACCTGTGACACCCCGGGCTTTCCAACGCCGTACACTTCAATGATCAAGTAGGTAGTTTTGCGAGGTTTCAACTTTCCCAAACGGGACGCGAAATTTTGGGACAACCACATTTGCTAACTCAACCTACGGAATTCCTGGCCAAGAAATGGTGGATTCGTGACACTTCACAGCTACGCACATCCGCTATAGCTTTTGATAATCTGACACAATTCCCGCTACTTTAGAGCCCCATGGCCAAAGACCCTCTCATCGGTACTATCGCTCTTTAGCACGTGATTCGAACCATCTATTTACAAATCTTGTCAACAACACAGACTACGGCAACAAGATGGAATCCAATAATACAGGTGATAGTGGTGGATTCACAGATTCCATCAGCAACGATTTTGACGGAGAGTTTGCTTCCGTTAGGCAACTTCCGGTGGACCAAGTTGCCAGCGATAAATTTTTGAAACGGTTGAAGACGCTTCGTAGCGAACCAAAAGAAGCAAAGGAATTGAATAAATTTGAAGAAGAACGTAAAGAAACAGGACAACCAGATTCAGTAAAAGCACAGGAACCTACCGAACCAAAACAACAAGAATTACTTGAAAATAACCGCAAACGAGCCAAGGTAGACCAAAGCGTAACCAGACCAGTCAGTGATAAAGCCCACCCACACATAGATCTCGGTAGTCGTAAAAGATACGAGAAGATCAAGAATATCCCGCTTCGAAACTCTCTCAAAAAACACGAACCCCGGTCCAGTCTAGGTGCCAATGCGGAGGACATAGCCATTATACGAGACCATGTCAAGTCTCAGCTCATGGGTGATTTTGCCAACATCTTACAGGCTCCTTCAATTCAAGAAAAGTACGTCGAAATTCACAAACTCTTGGAGCACACCATTCGTGACAGCGAAGGACATTCGATTCTCGTAATTGGGCCAAGGGCTTCTGGCAAAACTGCTCTTATTAATCGTGCTCTCCTCGATATGGAATCCAAGTACAGTGAACAGTATTTGGTGTTCAGACTCAATGCATATATTCATTCAGACGACAATTCTGCTTTGAGAGAAATCGCACGTCAATTGGATAAAAACTCCAAGAAGTACCTCGACCAAGAACAGATCAAAAGGCTTGAAACCCTCGAGACCAGTGGAAACTTTGAGCAGCGTTCAATCAATGACACTCTCAAGAATATATTAAGTACGCTTGATGATGCTGGAAAGGGGAAACTTTCGTTAGTGTTCATCATTGAAGAATTCGAAAAATTCACTGGCAACAATAAACAGACCCTTTTGTATAATCTTTTCGATGCTTCGCAGAACAGTTCTACGCCAATATGTGTGTTGGGTGTGTCTTCCAAGATCAACACAAGAGAACTACTTGAAAAAAGAGTCAGAAGTCGGTTTTCTCAGCGTATAATATCCATTCCAAGGCCTGCCACCATCACCGAGTTTTGGGACAACGCTAAGGTTAATCTTCAGCTCAGTGAGTCGGGTATGTCAAAATTGAGCCAGAAGTCCACCGGTCACGACTGGAATAACCACATCAACCAGTTGTTTGACACCAGCATCTATCTAAAACGAATCATTTACCAAAACTTCTACACGGTAAATAATTACAGGGAGTTTAATAATGCATTCGTGTATCCGGTGCTGCGCATTTCGGTGGCCCAGCCTCTACTTGACGAGGTAGAATTTCTCAAGTATCTCAACAACCAATCTTCCAATCATGTACAAGAACTAGTCAAGTCGTTGTCAACTTTGGAACTCTTACTAGCAATCGCCGCAGCAAGATGGATAGAAAAGTTCGATCTTCAAGTTATCAACTTCAACCTTGCCTACAAAGAGTATCAAGATATGATGAAGGGGTTCAATATCAATTCTACATCCTCATCTTCCACCACCTCTAATTTGGATTCCAAAATTTTAACTAACATCAAAATCAACCAGAAGATCTGGTCGCCACACGTGTTAAAAAACTCGTGGGAGATCTTGTACAAGCTAGGACTACTCCTAGACTCTACCGGGGTCACCACCAACAATGACGGCCACAAGATCACCAACATCGACTTGAACAAAAACTTGATCATTGAAGAGAACAAAATGGTCCAGCTCGACGTCTCTCTTGACGAGTTGGGCACGTTGGTTGGTGACACTCATGTGTTTAAGAAACTAACCAAGCTCTAAATCTTACCAATTTGAGTGTTTTAGTGGTCGCTTATGTAAGCGACAGATTTGCGGTCCGATTTGTAAGTCCCCGCGATGTTAAAAATGTCCATTTAGGCACAACAACTAGCAGTGGCCATCTACAATGAGTACATTGCCTGAATCTGTAACTACCCTTCTCAAGTCGACCCGGTTTGTTCATCTTGCCACATGTTCTGATAACATTCCGCATGTTTCCTTGATGAACTACACGTATTATCACCAAGGACCCAAAGACTACATCATTATATCTAGTCCCAAAAAGACGACTAAATATAAGAATATCTTGTCCAATCCCACCGTGTCTATCCTCGTTCATGACTGGATATCTGCCAAAGACACCACGCCCGTCAAAACTGGCTCCGTCGGTGGTGAAAGTAGTGCTCCTCCCGAACGCAGAAACTCGTTGTTTGAGCTTTTGGCCAACATCAACCGAAACGAGTTGAGTCGAGTATCGGTAATGATGCAAGGAACGGCTTCGATTGTAGATAAGACTAAGGATCTGGCTAGTTTTGATTTTTACAAGTCATTGCACTTGAACAATTCCAAAATCGACCAGGTCCAGGCCAAGAACTACATCGAAAATGACGACAATGCATTGGTGGTGATATTAATTGATTCCTGTAAAGTCACCGACACTGAAGATAATATTGAGCAATACTAATATAAGTTACATGTACAATATGTAGAACTGTAGCGCTTCGGTTGCTGTGACTATACAATTTGGAGTCAAAAATTAATCTGGAAGCAAAAATAAAATTTCTGCCGGTCCCAGGAATCGAACCTGGGTCTGTTCGGCCACAACGAACTGTACTGACCACTATACTAGACCGGCTTATTTGTGATGACGAACTGTGAAAAAGTGTTCGTTGTCAGGATTCTAGGCTGTTCTGGTGGATTTCTGTAGTATTCACCATATTTGCTTGGTTTATCTAAATAATAATTGTATAAAACAGAAGCAATCTCTCCTTTTCATAGTTTAGTTCTTTAGAGGTTCTTTTCTCATATAGCGTCATAGAATATATTCTATGTTATGAAGTCTACACCTGTATATCGCCTATTATAATCGCTATAAGTCGAAATAGAAAACGCTAACCAGATAGGGCATACCCCCCATCGCCAGCAAGCTGACATTACTTTCTATTGTAATTTGGCTGCAAACGTTTCAAGCTCCCTCGCTCCTCGAAGGTTGTCACTTCGGTACATCGGTGAAACTAATCACCCACTCTATATAATATATGATATTAATATTTGCTTGAATATTTACATATATCGAAGGAAATTCGAACAAATGATAGTAAATCCTCTCCCACATTGGAGCACTCTTATAGGACTCCTTACTTAGCCCTCAGTTTCCTTAATTTCTTTGCTTTCCTAAACGTGTGAAATATTAGCACCTTATCTAAGGTATTCTTGCTCAGAGCTACCCAAACCTAATTGCATGTACAGATTTATAATGGCAGAAGATAAGAAATAGGGATAGGTGGATACTGTCTGTATATTATTTTGTAAAGAAATTGCAAGGACAATTCTTCTGAAAGCAACGACGATTTCTTTCAGCTTCACATATTTATGTAGAAAAGAAAAGTACCAACTGAACTTTTATCGACAATGCAAACGTATATTAACCTATGACACTAGAAGTGATGGAGATTTACAGAAAACTTGCACTGTAGCATGCTTTATTCTAGATCATCCAACAGCTTGACTTTAATATCATTTGAAACCAGTTCTCGTGCGTCACGACCTCCACTTATATCCTTACCAAATCGGTTCAAGGGCCATATTATGGAAATCACCTTCCCCACTACCAATCCTTGGCTTATAGGCCCAAAAGAATTTGAATCTACAGAATGGAATGAATTGTCTCCTTCTACCCATATATGATTTCTAGGAATCATTGTAGATGTTTTGGGATATGGCGGAGATTTTGGTTTCACCGAGTCTCCTTGAATCCCCACCACCCGTTTTGTAAGGATTTTTTCCGGGTCTTGAGGAGAACGAAACATAATAACATCTCCTCTTGTAAATTCGGTTTCTTTAACTTTGAACTTGTTGACTAATACTATATCATTGGTGCTATTTTGGATTGCCGGGTTAAAGGTAGGACTCATCGAACTTCCTCGTATTTGATAGGGTTGGTATACATGGTTCGTGAAGGTATACACCACCGGAATCCATGTTAAAGAAAGAAGTGCAATCCGTACCGACATCGAGACTCTGCTACTTCTAACGTCTCCTGTCCATCAGTGTAACTGGAGCAGCGATGAATCTACCCCAGTTCGGTCTCGTTCTGCACATAACACAGGGCCATTTTTCAGGTCTGAGTACGATATGATGGAGTCGATTCGAGTTGAGCGTAGCAAAGAACAGCCATATAGTAGCGATGGATAAAAGCGGAGTGCTAGACCAGATGTTGATGGAGGACATTGCCCGTCATTGTCCCAAGCCATTTCTCGCATTGCATCAGTGTATGGCCAAAGGTGGAGCCTGCGATGACGAACAAAAGACTTTGGCAGGGTGTATTAGAGGCGGGGTACCTTCGTTTCAGAAGATTCAAGGAGAGTGTTCGGACCGTTTAAAGCTGTATGAGGCATGTCTTAGAGGCACTGGAGATTGCAGCCAGCAGTTGGTCGAATTGCGCCAATGTGCTTCTGGTACTCTCACCACCAAGTAGAACTACTAGAATTAATGGCACTGAATGACTACTAGGGTACCATTATTAAAGAATATAGAAAGCTAAGGTACAACCGGTACAGATTATTCACAAAGACTACTAGGGTACAATTAGGGTACGATTGTTAAAGTATATAGAACAGTATATAGATACCAAAAGTATATAGATCTCAATTATAAGGATCAATTTAAGCTCTATACTTTAAAGGAACTTGTTCAAGACGGATGTTAGACCACCAGTCTTCACCTTTGCCTCCTTCATGATTCTCAATTTCCATTTCATGGTGAAGAAGCTCGTGTTCTATATCTTCCTTGTGCTTGATCAAGACATCAGGATCGCTGTTGGCATGATATAAATTCCAGTGGTGTTCTTCGTATTCGGTTTCAAAGTCGAAATGGTGGCCTTGACCGTAGCCAAAGTCAGGCAAAGTTCCCGAGAAATCCAACCATTCTTGCATTGATATTTTTTGATCTCCATCGGTATCAAGCAATTCAAGAATAGTGTTGACTACCCGGTCCTTATCTGATTCTTCTATGATGCGGTGGCCCTCGCCCATTCCTGAACCGTCTCCCATAGTCTCGTGTAAACCATAGAGGTTTAATATCTGTTCACGGTCCCATCCCTTGCCGTTATTGTGCATATTGAAAAACGTCTCGGGAACATATTGGTCGATGTTGTGTTCTTCCAACATATGCCAGTCTTGCCACGACATACTGTCTGGTCTAGTCTTGGCAGTCTCATGACTTCCATGGTCACCATGTCCAACTGCTGAGCCAGACAACGTGACAAGAGCCGTCAATATCGAAAATGTTTTCATTGTGGGTCTCACTTTCAATACTGAGACTTGTTGTGTCGAATTGATTTCGCGCACCGTCAAATTGCAGCACTTATTTGATTGATCACATTGAGATTTGAATGGTAGAATTGGTGATAATCCTGGTACCTTGAACTACTCGCGGGTGTTAAAGTCCAGTTACCAGTTACCAAAATCTGTACTGCGCTGATGATACTGTGTAATAGCAACATGCTCGAGAGTGTCTCCCAATAATATACTAATTTATATCATCTGCTTAGCACAGGTATCCTACGAACTACTTAGTCAATTGTACGCCTGCTTCACTCTTTACTAAATGTGCGGTTACTGTTTTCGAATCGAACCAGTAAACGGTGTTTTACTGCCAATTGCAAAATTGGCATTCGACCATAAAACAATGCACCAATTCACATCCAATTGACCCGCTATAAGATTATACTATAACAATTAAATAACGGATTTCCTCATAGTCAGACTCAACTGAAACAGCCAAAACAACGGTTCTTAAGCCCATCGGAATCAAGCTGGCATCAATAAATCGATGTCCATCAAGATCCTGCATATTGTCACAACATCCCCACAAAATTGAGCACGTTGTGCAAGCACTGACCGTATCTTCAGCAATGGCTACTCCAAGAACACAATTGACAAAGTCTGAAGCAAAACCGACGGTCAAAAATGACTCAAGACCAACACAGTCGAGAGTTGGCCGTGAAAAACAGCGTTATAATCCCGAAACTGGGTCTCGGATGGTGGCCGGCTGCGTCTGTCTCAATGAGTCGAAAGACAAGGTGGTGATGGTCGAGTCAATGGCACATGCGGGAAGATGGGTATTACCGAAAGGAGGCATTGAATTAGATGAAAGTGATGATTTTCTGGTCACTGCGGTCCGTGAAACATGGGAAGAGGCTGGTGTAGAGGGAACTGTCATGAAAAAGCTCCCATTAGTCTATGATTCCCGAGGAAAGAATGCACCCAGAGCATCAGAAATTGGCTCTGAAAACGATGCAGAAGTACTCAAGATTATTCCCAAGACGGAATTTTACTTCTACGAATTATTGGTGACACAAATGAGCCAAGAATGGCCCGAATCCCAGGTCCGTCAACGTCGTTGGTGTACGTTTGCCGAGGCCAAACACGAGTTGACGCGAGCTAAACGTCCTGAACTAATTGAAGCACTTGAATACCTGAGCATTTCCAAATAGGGCCAGGTATTTGTATGAAATAAAAGTAGAGCATTAGTCTCGTTATGGTAATTCATATGACTATTTTATGGATTTTTTATATTATATATTAATGTATATTTTTAGTATCTCGTTACTTGAAAAGATCTCCCATGAATGATAACATATTTGGGGCGGCAGCTGGTCCCTTTAAGTTAAAGTAAATATTTCCAAGGTGATCCACTGGGGCCTTTAAAGAATGACGCACCAAATCGGCCTTGTAGTGCTCTACCAATTTGGTAAACTTGGTGGCATCTTTAGGAAGAGTAAGCAATAGTAACTGAAGAAACGTCAAAATCGGAGATCCAGACTCAACCCACACCTGGCTGGAGTCTTGGGTCACTTTATCCTGTTCGCCAAATCTGCCGTCTTCCACCAATCTGTTTACAAATCTTTCTGCCACATCCTTGGCAAACTTTACGTTCTTCAAGTAAGCATAATTAATGACACCACGAGCCAAGAATAAACCTGCATCGACCGAAGAATTGGCCTTCCACCATTCGTACAAAAAGTCTGAGTAAATAGGAACCGATTGGTAGGTTCCCAACACCAAATGCACTTCTGCTAGAGGAAAGACTTTGAATTCCCCTTGCTTCACGGCATTGAGCAACTTGACCCCGAAAAAGTGGTGAACTTCGGCGTCTCCAAACTTTTTACTTGAAAGTTGTCCGACTTGTTTGGCCAAATCTATTATACTGACTTCGGTGTCGGGCAAATAATTAATGGCTTCAATTAGTCTGACTTTGTCTTCAATCTTGGCTTCTTTCATTACTTCTACCATGTATGAAATCAAGTCAGCACTGGAACTGTATTCCTTGTTCTTACCCAAGATCACGGCTCCTTGGGACAAGATTTCGATGGCTTCGCTGTACTGTTTGCTCTTGACATATCTATTTGTGATTGTTCTTATTGTCTGATGTGCCTCGTAGAAAGATCCACTGTCGATCTTGGCCTGAAATCTCTGGATCGTTCTCTGTAATTTGTCCGACATGCTGTGAAGTCTAAGTCAGTACTGCCAGAAACACTTACTTGTTCATTGGGTGAAGTGTCACGTGACAAATGGATTAGGCGAAGGAGGAGGGATGGGGTGGCTAGAGTGGTAGAATTAGAGGTAAAGGGACTATAGATGCTAATTTAGAACGATAGATCAAGCTTGCGATGGAGCTTTGCTAGTGCCACCGGGGGATCATAGTGGTAGGACCATGGACCTGAGCCTGTGCGTATGCGAAGGCTGCCTGCCACTGGATCGTGGATGGCTAAGCACGGGGGATCGGGGATATTGAATTGGAAGATCCAGTGTGGAACGGAAGACAATGATGAGGAATCAAATAAAAGAAGTCGAAGCCGTGGTAGTGTGGGGTTCGCAAAGAGTAATGCTGGGTCTACACGATATAACTCGAGCGACTTTATAGAGGATTCGACAAGCACCGAAGCCAAGGTGGATCCCCAATCTAGCCACGGATGGTATCGACGGCGACGTAGCAGAATTTGAACCCACCGTGACAGAAAGTATTGTTCAAGAAAAAGGTGGTGGTCGGGCTGGCTATGCATGGTTGCAACACTTAGCCATGGGTTTATATGGCTGCGAAATATTGGTTTTGCGCTCAGGAGCCTAAGGTGCATTAACGAAGACGAAGGAGACACCGCCCGAAGAAGAGCAAGCTTGGATGAAGACGGTGGTTTGAACAGTGAATCCCAGTGAAGGGATAGTGAAGTCAATGTAGGAATGGCCACTAGTTGAAACAGCTCCGGGCACGTAGTGCAGACGTTGAGAATACGAAGAGAGCTGAAACAATGGATATGGCTAACCAAAAGACGGTTCATGCGAACACTGTCATTCGACCATGGTTTCAGACGGGGAGTAATACTAACAACGCTGAAGTCTTCACATGTATGGGCTAATATTCCCAGGAGTCGGTCTGGCGTAGATATCTTTACTGGACTTAGCCTGCGCACTAAAGGAATGCCAGTGAAGTATAGTGTCTTGCACGTATAGAGAACTGCCCACACATCTTGGCATGTGCCAGACAGCTTGTAACTAGTGTGAAGTATGTAGAGAATCACCTCGGACGGAAGCTCAGTAAGGTGCATGGATGCCGACCGGCTTTTCCTGTCCAGCCCTGCCCGGTACAAATAGGACAGACCCCGGGAAATTTGGGAAGTCACGTGACCCCATCCGACCAATGATCAAAAGACTGAGAACCCGGCAACAACCAGAGTACCACCACAACCATGAGAGCTGCTACCAGATTATTGAAACATACCCCGCTCATCAAGTTTATCGGAGGTGCACATGCTGCTCCAAGTAAGTAACCACGAACAACCTCCCATTTAGACTTATACTAACGTCAGAAAACGTGTCCCATGCCGTGAAAGCCCACCCAATGGCACCAAACGGACAGGTACCAGGGGGAAGTTCCAGCAGCGGCTCCAGCTACGTCAACAAGAACCCAGTTGAACCTCAAAACGGTGAATTCTTTTCCAGAAGCCAATTGTCTGCCAGGTTCAGATACAAGGCCCCAAAGGACAGCGAAATCGAAAACGTTGCAACCGGAGGAGCCGAGTTGGTTTTCTAAGTCCGCAACTTCCCTTACATCTACACACCCTACAATATACGTAAATTACACCCATCCGTAGCTATCCACAAGACCAAGCAGGGCACAGTACGAAACACATGTGCACGTGAGTAAACGCACATGATCCGCGTTTACATCGACAAGTCGCCACTCAACTCAAGAGGCCAAAGAGAGTTCCACTGTATAGACAGATAGCACGGTCAATCGCGAATAAAAACAGTAATACATACACAGAAAATGAACCACGATCCGTTTATGTGGGGACGTCCCAGCAACGATACATATGGTCCTTTCAATCACCAAATAGCCCAGGCTCTGGCGCAGGAGGCCACCATGGAAGGCCTCGACCAATTCCCTAAAAAGAACACTCAGCAACCAATTATCACTGGTACATCAGTCATTGCATTGAAATACAAAGACGGAATCATAATGGCTGCTGATACCATGGGATCTTACGGTTCTTTATTGAGATTCAACAATATCGAAAGATTGATCAAAGTAGGCCAACAAACCGTGGTTGGAATCTCGGGAGATATTTCAGATATGCAACAATTGGAAAGGATCTTGACTGAATTGGAAACCACTGAAGAAGTATACGATAACGACGGTGGTCACAATTTAAGAGCACCTCATGTTCATGAATATTTGACTAGAGTGTTATATAACCGTAGAAACAAAATGGACCCATTATGGAACGCTGTTTTGGTGGGTGGATTCAATGATGATGGTACTCCATTCTTAAGATACGTTGATTTGTTGGGAGTTTCCTACGGATCATCCACTCTTGCTACAGGGTTCGGTAACCATTTGGCAGTTCCTTTATTAAGACAGTTGATTCCCGCCGATCCAGATTACGTCAATGTTACTGAAGAACAAGCCAAGAAGGTAATAATGGACTGTATGAGGGTATTATTCTATAGGGATGCTAGATCGTTGGACCGTTTTTCCATGGTTACGATCAAGAATGATGGCAATACATTTGATTTTGAAAAGGAAATCAAGGTTGATAACCAAAGCTGGAGATTTGCCCATGACATTCGGGGTTATGGAAGTAAACAACAGTAAGTAGCCAAGATAATAAATAAATGAAGCCAAATAAGTAAATGTAACTTGCAAGCGCAGTGAACAATCGATTTTCCAGGTGCTGGACACAGTAGATAGTATCATATTTATTCATGCAGAGAACGGGCAATAGAAGAAGAGGCACTGCACTAAAACAAACAACATTAACTAGATGTGGTGTGTACAGCCGGTAAGGAGGCTTCTGTGAATTTTATTAGCGCATTATGTGGAGCCATTCAATATTTTTGCCTCTGAATGCGACCAGTACTCATAATAGCTCATCGTGTAATGAAATAGTTCCAACTGAAGCGTCTGAGATATTTATTTTTCTATCTAAGTTTTATGCTTTTTAACGTAAGTTAATATACTTGTTCTTTTCTGTTATTTTTAGATGGAAAGATAAGGTTAGTGCACCAAGAAAATTAGCTGCGGGCATTATCAACCCTCTTATTAACAAAGCTGAGTCGGGATCGGTAGTCCGATTTGCGGTATTAAGCTGGAAAAGGGTGTCAACTGACCCTGTAAAATTTTTGTCAACTTAACATCCTTAGCACCGCCGATCCTAATTTCGGACCGGTGAGTGTTAGAGGCTAGACAACATAATTAGCTAAATTTAATAGGCGCACCGAAGACTCCATAAGAATAAACAATTAGACGAGCCACACAGCCAAGGCACGAGTCAGCCACCATACGACTACTAAAAGTAACAAGATCCTCGGCAGTCTTAGTGCATGGTGCATGATAATAATTATTCAAATGTCACTTCACCAACCATGAACCGATTTAGCCTCCCGCAGGATGGCCCCCTTTAGATACAGGAGATATCGGTTGGCCACCTTCAGCATGATGAGGCTACGGGAAAAAAATTCGTTATGGGTGCACACTTAATCCTACGGTGCAACCAACTCAATTCCTCAATCTCTCAAGTGTTCTTTGTCTTGGAGAAAAACGCATCCATACGCCTCTACCAATATCATCTGAGCTTCCACGCACCTGTGGGCTTCTACAAAATTGTTCGATGCGTCGACCAGTTAAATCTCGGCCGTATATGCCCCTTCTCCCCTCCCCTCGTAGCTGGTTATGCGCCATATCGCCGGGTTGCGAAGCCCCAACAATACTTGATCCTGGCTATCGTCCATTGCGATTGGATGCTGTCCTCGTTACAAAAAGCTGATTCAGGAGACTGAAGTCCCCGCCGTCAATGTTGGCACCTTAAATTTTATTTTTGTCTTTCTCAACCTTATTAAGAGGCGACACTGCGCGGCCGCCCCCTCATCAGCTGGATAGTGCTCAAGTCCAAAAGTTTCTAGAAACAATTTAAACAATAAGAGCCGTGTTGTATCTTAATTTCCTTTGGTATCAAGTTGCGTCTGTTTTCTCGGCAAAATCAGTTTTTTTAATTGCACAGTTTTGATTATTGTCAATAATTATATTCTACTAGTTATTCCTTCGCAGATCTCGTGCCTCATCTACAAAAATTTGAATCGCCAATCTATATACTTATATATAAGGGTTGATTCCTATCAAAAATCAGGTGTTTTATTTAGAATTTGATATTCCCCACACTCTTTGAGACCTTAAAATCGTTTGGGATACATCTGATGAGTTTTGAACTAACCTTTCTAGGTGCTAGTGGTGGACCGGTAGATGGCGGTACCTGCAGCATCCTCCTTAAACCTGCCAACGTTCCGTATGCTGATATCATACTGACGAGTTACCCATCTCCTTCACCGTTGCTACTCATCGATGCCGGGTCAGGCTTGGGTGCCCTAAGTGAAATCATTTATAACGAATGGCATGATAAGCTTCCTTCTTCAAAGGTTCTTAATTACTATCCTGATTCATTAAATCTACAAGATTATATAAAGACTAAAGTATCTTTACCATTCCGTGATGCGATAAGCGCGGCAAACATCGATTCCCCATTCCACTTGGCTCAAATGATTTTTTGCTCGTGTACTAATTATTTGTTAACTCATCCCCACCTTGATCATATTGCTGGTTTGGTGATCAACCTGGCCGGATTTTCTGTTTCTAAACCCAAACAAATACATGGGTCTTCCAACACCCTTTCAGCATTACAAAACCATATTTTCAATGGAATTATCTGGCCCAACATGCCATTCTTCAAGACTCTTTCCCTTGAATCCCATCCATTTGGAGTGTCTTGGAAAGCTGGTATTTATTCTGTGACGATGTTTGAATTGAGTCATGGCAAATATACCCCGTTGAATCAAGTTCCAACTTCCATTTCAACCACTTCCTCTACGTCAGGTATACCGTCTTCCCCCACCTCTCCGCCTCATAAAAATACTTTAAAACTCGATTCGGATTTGTCCATGACCTTGGATCTGCACACCACCACATCGAACTTACTGTCAGATCATTACAGTTCATCTTCGTTTCTAATATCCCATCCCGAAAACAACGACAGTATCTTGATATTTGGAGACTGTGAGGCGGATTCTGTTTCTAAAACTAGTGCCAATAGCAGTATATGGCAGCGTGTAGCTCCGTTGGTGGTTGATAAACTGTTGAAAGCTGTCGTATTGGAATGCTCCAACTGCAATGGAATCAAAGAAAATGAACTTTACGGTCATATGGTGCCTGATCATTTGATTGCCGAATTCAAAGCTCTTGAAGCCGAGTGTTCAATTCTATCATCCACGCCACGGCCGTTAAGTGGACTCAGGATAATTATAAACCATGTCAAAGAGCCAGTGATTGGAGGGGGGGCAGAAATGAAAAATTTCACTCAAGTGACGTTGCATGATCCCCGTCAGCAAGTGCTACGCCAGTTGAATGAAATTAACCAACAGGAGAATTTAGGTTTGGAATTCTCCATAGCTCTTTCGGGAGTTACCCTTGTAATATAATCATTAATGTAATTAACGCCCTTTCATTTTTTCTGATTTCCTATATCACTACACCATAAATAATCTAAGATTAGTTCATTCAACTATAGATATAATAAACAAAGTACTTCGGTAATTCAGTAATTCGGCAACCCTTAAACAACCTGGAAACTTTCAGAATTCAAATTAGAATGCAAGTCAAATGGCAATGATTTTTCATCTTCATCATTGGAAACAACATCCACCACTTGGACCTTTCCTAACGAAACATCGCTTTCGGTTACCGAAGTATTGTTGACTTCAAATTGTAATTCCAATGGGAATAATGAATCTTCATCGGAAGCAGGAATGGTGAACTCAAATGATCCTTGTGGATCGTCGAGACTTACACTTGCAATACTGAAGATTGTTCCAATGTCACTTTCTTCGTATGATACATTTGCGGTGTCATCACTCAAATGGACATTTGATGATGTGATTGGAACTAAAATCTTGATGCTTTCAATCGAACTTACACCGGAACCAGACTGCGATTCTATGTAGGTAGATGAAAGCTCATATTCTAATGTAACTTCAGCAATTCCTTCATCATTGATGTTGACCCACGCAGTGATTACCAACGGAACTAAAGATGAATCATCCTGCTTGGCAGTAGCACGCCATCTTAACACACCTATAGCTTGGTCATTGGCGGGGAATGACTTGGTCTTATCCTTTAATCCAATTACTCCTTGGGAAGTAAACAAATTACGGTCTACGTTTGGATGTGGCTTGTATTGAACCCCACTTGATTTATCAGTCTTCAACAAGATCTTGGAATGAGCTAAATCGGCATTATTTATTCTCAATTGCAAATCTCCTTTAACTTCAGACTGTACAAGTGAACCTTCACGAGTGAGTTCTGCAGTCACCTTTTCGTTAATAGTGATTAAAATACCATTGTTTGGTACCTTGGGGATGGTGGTAACTGGAGACGAACTTCTTTCTGGAGCTGTGCTTTGTACAACTGGGCTTGGGTTCTGAAATACTGGTTGTGACGAGGCCAAAAGTGGTTGATGAGATTCTTGATTGGCTTTGGCAGTTTTTTTTCCAAGCTGTAATCCCCCACCTCTTGGTCCAGCAGGTTTACTTCCAATAGATGGACTGGAATAGTTGGAGGTGTTGTTTTCAATGACCGGACTAGGTTGATATGTTGGTTGGTATGATTGAGTGGCCTGCGAGTTTTGGTAGGAGTCGTAGCCCCCTGAACCATTTCCAAGTCCATTTCCAAGTCCATTTGCACCAGGAAATTGTTCCAAATTACGTCTGGCCAATTCTTTACGTTGAATTTCTTTCGCTCTTCTTTTTCTTTCTTCGTTGGCTTCTAATTCTTTGTTTCTTTCGATGATTTCTTGGATTTTTTCTTCATGGGAGTCCATCTTTAAGAAAGTTTGGACTTGACTTAATGTGGCATTTTCTTTATAACCTAAACTGATGATTTCATCAAATGCACTAATAATTTCAAATGCATTATCGAATACTTCCCTTTCGTCTACAATTCTTAAAAGATTGCTGATAGTTGAAGCAAAAAGATGTAAAGTATCAATATCCTGAAGAATGTTTGATGATCTGTTGGTAATCAAAACAATATAAAACTCTTCAAGTGGTTGGAAAACGTACCGTACATGTTCATCTTCGACAGTAGTATGCTGACTACTAGAATCACTAATTAAGCTGGGAAAGTTAGCAAGAAGGGCAGTGATACGGTCTTTACTCAAATCTTTGAATTGACGGGACAACAACGCTTTACCTCCACGGGTACATATCGATGCTGCTAAAACAACCATATTGAATCAATTTTATATATTTCTCCAACAATTGGCCTATAACTACCAATTTTTATTGCTGATTTGGAATCTGATTCTGGCACTTGGAACAAGTAATATCCTAGTGTCGGTAGCTAATTCAATTCAACGGCGACGTTTAGATAGATGGCTGTTGTTTTGCGTTCAACACAGATCGCCCACCACCAAATTGAGTTTTCGTGTCAACTTGAAAAGTCGGCGTGGGTTGGCTAATAATCACACGTGACCGCGCTTTGGTATTTAAATAAAAATCTAAAAAAGAATGACACGGACAGGAATTGAACATGCAACCTTTGGGTTTGGAATCCAATGCTCTACCATTGAGCCACCGCATCATTTTGTGAGAGTTTTTGTTTGGAATACGGTTATAATACTAGGTAGCGGATATGAATATTTCTTTTTCGGATTGAAGACTGCAAAACATTGCTTGAGGGATTATATGTTGAAGGTTAGATGTAGACTTTGGCTCCTGATCGAAGTTATCGTCTAAAGAGTTTCTGGTGGTTTGTCACCTGTACCGCCATATTGCGCCATCTGTAGTCAGCACAACTTTTCCCGAGCGAGCTAGAGTCGTATGGAGCAAGCAGATGCAAATTCGAGTTAGCTCGTCACAATCTGAACGCCAGGGCTATTCATCGAGAGATCGTGCATTCTCTGTATGAAAATGAACTAAGTTGCCTGATAGGTCCGTAGGGATGTCGAAGGTTACGGACAACTTCTCCAGGGGCTGCGGAAATAATGTACAGCAGAGTATTCGAACCATTGAAACTTCGGCAGTAGGTTGAAGTTTTATGACATGTCGCACCATAACGGGTTTAAGGTTGAAAATATACACAACTAGCTTACAAGAATGTACAGCAATGAAGTGCTCAAAACTTCTTACGTCATTGTGACTTTTCCAAACTGGGGTATAACTTGTAAATCAAGAATGTCGTGAAAGCTTTAGTAATTAGTCACAATATATGAATACCAGCGACAAACAGGCCCCAATAACAAAAACTACAACCACAACAACCACAACAACCACAACAACAGCACAACAGTAATAACAACGTCGATGACGACAAATAAGTGTGAGAGGCTTATACTACTAAATAGAGGCTTGTCTTATCTTGAAATGGCTTGAGATCTTTTTTTTTTTCGAGAATTTTTGCATCCAGCAGAATCGATTAAAATTGGAGGGAGGCTATGCAGACCAGATGATCAACACCAGAATGAATGCTAACATAATATGCAGTAACATGCTTAGGTTTGATGCACACATCATGATACCAGAGATTCTCGAGGTTGGCACTACTCTCTTATTCAAAGTACTATAAAGATCCGCAGTAGAAGACCACTAATTGTAAAGCTGTACTGTCAAGCGGTTCGCGCCGTTAGTGTTTATCCTTGTCTTTAATCAGGGGCGCCCTGAATATGATACGTGCCCTGAAAATAAACTTTTGCTCTCATTCTAGATGTCTTTGTGCATCAAGTATATACAACAGTTGCGTGCACTGTATTTCTGGGGAGAAAAAAAACGGTTAGAAGTTCTTTTTAGTGTGCCAATGCGTGGTCTGCCCTCGTCAGTTTTTTGAGGATCTCACGTTTGTTATAAGATTTGCTTTATCCGTGGAGAGTGACGATCACATTTAAGTGTTCATAAAGTAGATCAGTAGATTTACGGTTGGATAAGGAAGGGGAGGGTGGAGATAGTTTAGGTTATAAAGTTCTATTAGAATGTGGGGCTGACTTGAAACTTAGAAGTACCCTGTGAAAAATGCGATGGCCTCGCTTGTATGTTGAAGGTTGCATGTTTCAAAAGCTAA
Source organism: Suhomyces vadensis (assembly GCA_030575035.1). Lineage (NCBI taxonomy): Eukaryota > Fungi > Ascomycota > Pichiomycetes > Serinales > Debaryomycetaceae > Suhomyces > Suhomyces vadensis. The sequence goes on along the minus strand of JAJMGK010000004.1, from coordinate 168,538 downwards.
TGCTATCAACAAGATCAGGAACATGGTTTCTAATAGCGCAACATTAACTAGTTACCCGCTCTTTCTAGTTTTCTTTTTTTTGCGATTGTATAAACTTAGTCTGATTAAGGACATTCTCTTACATTGTTAAGAACGATACAAATAAATTGACGAAATGAAAGTGAAAATGTAAACAAACTGGTGTTACGTAACACAAGTGGGATCGAAATTAGCTAATATGAGAAAGTATCTCTTTGTTTTCTCGGTTTTGTGGTATTATGGTGACGCACAGACTTTTTAACCCCTTGCATTGTTCTTAAAAATAAACAAAATGTGCCTGGATTTTGAAGCTATATAGAAGCCCTGGTACGTAAGGTTCCCCTGGTAAGGATGCATATGCGCCACGTTATGGTTTATTTTATGAGATATTGTCCTTGGCAGTGCTTCCAAATTGTCGCCATATATAAGGAGGCTATTTCCCGATGTTCAATTAAACTAAAATCATTCATTACTTTTAAAACGTCATATAAGTCTATCATTAATTCCTTACACAACTACAAATAATTAACATGTCAATATTAGTAGATACCGCAGCCCAATCTGGTACTGCCCTTGCTACTCCATCTATAACCAGTTTAGATTTAGCTTCATCTAGTGCCGCCGGAAGTGTCCTCACTCTCACCACACCTACAGCCGTCAACAACCAAGCTGACCTGGCTATACTTATACAGAGTGAAGGTGCTAGCACCCAAACTGGTCTGTTCAGTGTTGCATCTGATTTACACACCTTAACCCTTCGTTCGTCTTTATCCCACGGAGGTAAGAAGGACAAGACTCAAGTAGCATCTGCATCATCATCATCGTATGCCAACTCAGTAAAGATGGCAGACAATGGAAGTGGAATATCAAAAATGTGCTTACTAGTAAGCTCTATGTTTGTATGTTCATTCTTAGCTGCCTTGTAGGAATACTACAATAAAATTATGACATAATGAAATTTTTTATTAATGATATGGTATTTCATTACCATTCATCCCACTTTCGCCTGATCCCATTTTTTGTCCAGTGTAATCTGATTAGGACAACATAATTGAGTGCAGAATTTAACCTTAATTGGTGACACGGAGTCACCAGGAATACCTGGATCGAGCGGACAACGTTTTTGAGCTACCAAACTGTTGCAGGCCAACTCAAGGTTATGCTCAATATAGAGAGCATTCATTTGAATTTCACTCCTTAATCTCAGGCAAAACAGTTACAAATGCTTTTTACCCTTACAGAATATTTAGTTTTATTAATACCACAAACGCACCGCGCTTGAGAATAATTATTTTCGGTAGGTGAAATTTCAATCTTCGTAACCAAATGGAGACAAATTGATCTTTGAGAAGTAGCTTAAAGTACTGTATGAAGTAGAACAATGTCTCGGATGACCTATTGAGAAGGTGCCGTGTATTACATGCGGTGCGGGTAAAAACAACACTCATTCTACTTCTCCTTCTACTTCAAATTCTTCTACATCGACTAGATTCACAACTCGCATCTGCCAGTTTGCTATTGCCCGGTGTGAGCCCAGTTGGACCCATGCGCACAACCGTGGGAACCGGGCCAAGATCATAAGAACAGTGAAAGCGAGAACTGCATGTACTACTCGCACAGGACTGTCTAGTTTAAGAGGGGCTTTGTCACACTAAAAATATGGTGCAGAGGATTGGCATTGTTAACTGAGTGTTTGGATAGCGTAGGAAGCATTGTTAAAATTTAGACCGCGTTATATCGTGGTATGTTCTTGGAATGGCCCTTGAGATGGGGAAGTTGTTATGATGTAAGTGGCTCAAGCACGAGCCATGGGGAAATGGGGCAGAGCAAAGTCTCTGGACTTGGTTCCTCTCTGTTGCTTCCGAAATTCATCCGATGTACTCGGTATTATTAACATTCCGTTGGCTTATTGACTTTGTATTTTTATTTGTTTAATTTTTCAGAGCTTAGGGAATTGATTTATTGTTCTTTTGATTTGTTGTATAGAGTTATCGTTTAAAATTAGGAGAAGGGAGATGGTGCTTGGTGGGGCTAAGAATTAAATATTTTCTTGTTCAGTCCTAAGTCTCTACAATGTGAGCTTCTTTGGGGGGGGACAATACTTCGTGTTACTAATGCGCGGTTAGAGTAGATATCAATAAATTGTACTATTGTAGGACATCGTCAACGTACAAGGAGTAAAAGTATATACACGTCCATTTAGCAAAAGGAGTATGATGTGCGCTCTGGTTAGAGGAGCGGCACCACACGTCCACTATAGCCAAAGGGGTGGATTTACACGTTACTATAACCGGGATAATTATTCACACAATTATTTAGCTCTTCTATAGCCAGGCTTAGTGATTCACGGTCAATTTGTAATTTGTATTAATGACTCGTTATTAATTAAATTCTAGATACGAGGTTATTGTCCTTGAGTTTAATAGACCGGCTTGTTTTCCTGCCAGTGGCTATACACTTCTCGAAAGAAGCGAACACCCATACCTACATCCTTGTAACCCGTCACGCTTCTAAAAGCATGCATGGCTAAAATTGGCATTCCCACGTCGATGATCAAAGCAGCACCATTGACTCCTCGGCCGCCCTCTCCCATCATGGGCCCAATGGTTCCACCCAGGCGTGAATCGTTACGAATATGGAAGTTCTGAAGAGTGATTCCCGGAAGGTGAGCATCTACGATATCTTTCAAGAACACCCAACCTTCTGGGTCACTCAAGACGTGCTTGCTTACGTCAAACTTGACACTAGGGCCCGTATTGATCAACGGATAGTTGTTTTCCAAGTAGATGTCTTTGTAGTTTGGATTTAAAGCGTGAGTTACATCTGAAGACAAGATAATGGTGTTGGTCAGGAGCTGGGCCAATGACTCCTCTGCTGCTTGCTCTTGTGTCCATCTGCTACTGACGACCAGTCTGAACGTATCCAATAAAAACCCACCGGCAGCACCGGTTCTGGTCTTGCTGCCTATTTCTTCGTGATTGCTAAAGTAGACCCCCGAGAAGCCATCGTAGTCCGCAATATCCTTGTCTACATAAAACGACTTGCTGAACTCAAGAAGCCCATAGATAGCATCAAAAGAACACAATCTGTCGTCCAAGCTTGATGAGTAGAGGAATTCGTTGTTCAAGCCACCTCTAACAGCTGGTTGGACATCCACAAGATCCAAGTCGAAAGCAATAATTTCGGGAATGGGGGTTGCTGCTAGCTTACTGACCAAGCGGAGAATAGATAACGGGTGCTTGGAATATAACGGCGCATTCTTTTCTTCGGCCGTGGGTGTCAACGTCTCGCCTCCATGAGCTATTACGGGCACCGATTGCGTCTGAGGATTGGGGTGTTCTGGCAACGAAAAGTGTTCAGCTAACGATGGAATGATGGCCACCGGTTTGGAGCCGGTAGATATTAACCTGCGGCTGATTTTGCCTGAATCTGACCGGACCAACACTGCACCTGCAAGACCTAAGTCTCGGTCCATCCAACCTACACCCAAACTACCAGAGTAAGGTGCCACTCCAAGGAGCTCATATCCATCCTTGCTGGCTCTTTTCAGTGCAGGATTGAGCTTGACACTTAGAGCATCACAATGGGTGCCAACAAAACAGCTGCCTCTTGGAGGCTGCCATTTTCCACCAATGATAAATGCAATCAATGTTAAGTCATCTCTGACCACGTAGTAGAAGCCGGGTTTGGAGTAGTCGGAACTTACATTCTCTCTGACTTGTCTGAAGCCATTGTTATCCAAAACGGACTTGAAGTGGTTGACAAAATGATAAGTTGTCGGCGACTCATTCATACATCTGATGAACTGGTCCGAGTACCCATTGTAGTACGCCTCAAAGTTGTCGACAGTTGTACTGTTAGATATTGACATCTTTGGAAGTCTGTACATGTACGAACTGCTCAGCGGATGCTGTGTCAGAGTGAAAACTTCAGGAGTTTCGTCGTCGCTGGCTTCGTCTTCAGTAGTAAACTCGTCGGTGTCATCCGATGGGGAGGTCTCTCTGTCAGACGAATTGGCGTACCAGTCTTCGTCTGTAGATATTATATCGTTACGATTCACCACCGTGAACTCTTCCTGTTCACAATTCATCCTACAATCGTTGTGTCCTTCTCCTTGGTTAACTTGAGTCTTATCATACTGTGGAGATTGTCTACGCACGACCACAGCCATGCACGGTAACGGCACTGTAGCGATACGGTCACATGACTTGTTGTGTGATTCGGATCACATGACTCCTCACTTTCCATCATCATTTCAAGATCGCGTCTGAGGAACCAGACAACTCGGAGAAGCATTGACAGATGAATGCAGCTACAATCACAGTGCACTGGCACAATGACAGTCAGCCGATCTATGCAGTGAATTTCCAGCCAAAAAGCACGGGCCCATCGGAACGGTTGGTCACGGGAGGCGGCGACAACAATGTACGAGTGTGGAAAGTACAGAGCCACCTGAACACCAGTCCTTCAATAGAATACCTCAGCACATTGCGAAAACACACACAGGCCGTAAACGTGGTACGATTTGATCCCACTGGTCAAGTTCTAGCCAGCGCCGGCGACGACGGCACTCTTATACTATGGAAACTAGCCGATGGAATAGTCACACAGTTTGAAGCAGAAGACGAAGACGACGAGCCCAAGGAAAGCTGGCAGGCCGCTCTCCAGCTCAGATCCTCCACTAGTGAAATCAATGACATCTGCTGGTCACCAGACTCGCTGTACGTAGTGACTGGGTCCATGGACAATACTCTCCGAATATACCAGTTGGAGACCGACAAAGCGGGCAAGATGAGCGGCAAACTAGTGGAATCGTTCAAGAACCACACCCACTATGTCCAGGGTGTGTACTGGGACCCTCAGAATGAATACATTGCAAGCCAGTCGGCCGATAGATCGGTCCATATCTACAAGATCGCTATCACTGAAAACGGTTCTCTTGGGTTCAAACTTCACCACCGCTTCTCCAAGCTCAGTAACCAGTACATGTACCACTCCGAAACATTGCAATCGTTTTTCCGAAGACTCAGCTTCTCGCCTGACGGAAACTACCTTATCACCCCTGCAGGCTTAAGTAAGAAGACTGCCGAAACTTCAGATGACAAGTCAGAGGAGCCTGAAGAAGGTACAGTGGACGCTGTCTACGTTTACTCACGAAGCAGTCTTGCCACATCGCCAATTTTCCAGATTGCAGGCCTCAATAAGCCGGCCATAGCCGTAGCGTTCAACCCCAAGCTCTATACCACCAAAACCTCAACAGCCTCGATATCGACGCTTCCCTACAAAATGGTGTTTGCCATAGCCACCCAGGACTCGGTGTTGGTGTATGATACTGACACATTCAAGCCATTGGGATTTGTGACCAACCTCCACTACTCGTCCATCACCGATTTACACTGGGATGTAGACGGAAGCAAAATCATGGTGAGTTCGACCGATGGTTTCTGCTCTGTGGTTTCGTTTGACGAAGGAATTTTTGGAGAAGTGTATGCTGGCTCCATCCAGAAGACCCTAATGACACCCAATATCGAGAAGAAAAATGGCATAGAAAATCATAGCCAAAAGAGTGTGGGTGGAACTATCGACAGCGATACACTAAAACCTCCTGAGAGCACCGGATATGCTGGCATCGAAGCAGATTTCAAAGAACATAATCCGGTTGGAAACAGCGTTGTGGATGAAGACGTAATGGAGGTCGACGTGCCTGTTAAGAAAGAACCCACCATAGACCAATTTTACAAGGCTAAGGAAAAGAGACGAGTAGCGCCCACGTTAGTGACCAAGAGCCAATAACTTCAATAAGCATATACATAGTTTTCTAACTGGTTCTGCTTGTGGCTTCCGCGTATACCAGTTGCTACTGGTTCTGTATATATAATCGAGAACTCTGTATTTTATCCATTGGGACTATTTATTTGGCTTATAGAATACTAGTACTATTTACTACTACAAATTGATTTCGTTCCTCAATTGCGCCTCTAATCTTCTTCTGGCGTTGATAATCATCTCCTGCTTTCTCTTCTGCAACGACTTGTCGGATTCATCCACAGCATCGTCCAAGTTGTTGACATCAATATCGTATTTCTGAAGAAGATTTTCTTTCTTGCTTCCTGTTAACTGGACCGGAGCCTGTGCTGGAGGTTCGGAAACATGAGTTGATCCAGGTGGGTGTGGCAAGTTGCCGTGTTCCATGTACGCTTCCACGGTAGCTTCGACCGAACCACTCCGGGTCAAATCGGCAATGATTTGGTCTCGGGTCAATGCTGGCGCAATTGTCTGCACTATTTCAATCATGCTTTCAGTGACTTGTCTTCTGGAACGGTTGGTTGTTCTTGGTTCCGGCTCTTGGGCTTCGCGTACGTTGGCTCCACTGGCAGACGCTTCTTCGGATCTCACGCCTTCAGGAATGTTGAACTCGTTGGATTCAGGAATAGGAGCTATTAACCATCTCAAGAAGATGAATGCAACTGCTATCGTTAAGATAAATATCAAAGTGGATGAATCCATTCTGGGTGCTGTTAGTGTGTGTCGCTTGTCTCCAGCTGATTTTCCGGCACTCCAGATTTTCTAGCGAGTCCGCGCACTGATGGCGGAGCGCGTAGGGAGAAGGTAAGGAGAGAAGAGAACAAAATACGAAGAAGACGAAGCAGACGAAGAGGTACAGCAGCTCAAAAAGGTTGTACTTGGAATTCTGCTAGTAGAGTAGCAGGGTGTGAATAATGAAATAGTCAGAGCAGTATTCTGCTTGTGTTGAGTTGAGTTGGTTAGTGCTCGTTTGCTGGCAGATCTGTCTCGGGGAGAAATGTCTCGTTAAGCTAGCGAGCACGTATGAGAGAAGACTGTCCTCAACTTTGCTGTCTCGCATGGTCTTCGGTCGAACGTCAGATTCAAGTTGACGTTCGAGAATCATGTATGACTCTGGATTAATAAACTGGTTTAGTTTGCGCTGGTCGCCTCATTTACTGTTGAACTTCAGTCTCTTCGCTCGAGGCTCTGGCTACAATGCCTCCCCTGTGTCACTTAATGGAATGTACATTGAATGACTTCGTACTTACTACTTACTCCTCCTGTGGTATTTGGACACGATATCGTACCTGACTTTATCTATCCTGGCGGCGGCTACTTGAACGTCAACTTGAAATCGTTGTCCTGATGCCTCACCTTGTACAAAAAGTTGGTGACTATTTCGTTTTCCTTGCAAGGAACATTGTTGAAATGTGTGCGTATGTGATTGGACATTTCTGGCTTGGTTATTCCTCCTCTGCTTTGTCTATTTTTGTTTCTCTTAGAATATGTTTTCTTACCAATCTCACTGTTCAATATATCGTTATTCACCGTTATAATAGGAGGGAGTCCAAGGCTGTATTTTTGGTTGTATTTGGTCAATATTTCATCATCTAATTCGTCAAAATCAAGAGGACTTCCTTTAGGTCTGTCGTTAGGTCCATTGGAGTTGATATGTTTTGATAAATACATTTGCTGTGCTTGTAATGCTGCCAGTGTTTTGGACTTCTGAGATGACTTGCCCGAAGACCCCATCCCCGAGCCCGATCCACCGAGACTAGTGTAATGTTTGTTTGACTCTGATTCGGATGCGGAATCTTTGTGGTTCCGAGGTGCCATTTTCTGATGTGGTGGAGTACTTTGGGGGATCAAGTGATGTTAATTCTCGAATATAGAAACGGCGATTGGCATTGTTCAAAATCGAGTTATTGATTCTGTCACGTGAGACTCCTGATAGGAAAAAGAAATAAATGCACCGAATTTGAAAAGTCCAAAAATAACGACAACTGCAGGACTCGAACCTGCGCGGGCAGAGCCCAAAAGATTTCAAGTCTTTCTCCTTAACCGCTCGGACAAGTTGCCTTAAATGCGCATATTTTATCAAGTGCAGCTTTTAGTTCCACCCTAATAAAAACACAGTTTGAGCTGTGAGCCTGTAAAGATTGCAGCCAAATAGGTTGTCCTAAAAAATGAATATCAGAGGGTGTTTGCAAATTCTCGATAGGATGTTCCAGAGATCTACTTTGGGTCAGATTTAGTAGAGAGCGAAAAAAGATTGATTATGTTTTCGAGTGAGTGGGACTTTAGGAAAATTAACACAGACACCGAGAGTACAACATGTAATAGGGATAATCCAGGTATTTGGGTTTCCGCAAGGCGAGGTTAGGTAAGCGTGATTATTCGCGAGATGTAAAGTGGTCTCTGTTGGTGCGTTTCGTATTTAGAAGTATGTGTGATGTATGATCGCAAAATTCACCTTCATTCTCGTCAAACTGTGTGTCTGCGTATTTTCTCCTTCCATAACCTGTCTGTCGCCCATGTTAATTTATATTGCTATATATAATGTAAGTTTTTAAAGTTATACTCCTTCTATGTTCAAACGTAATAAACTTGCACCATACTAAACTCTATTTAGCGCAATCACCTACGAAAGAGAAGGCATTGCAAATCGAGTATTTCGGGATCAAAGGAAATGTGTGAAAACATCAACACTTAGGCTATTGGCTAAGGAACTAACACCTTGGCTTTTGGTCAAGGAATCAATTATAGTCTATTTTTGTTTGGTTATGTTAATGAGGAGTAGTATTTATTGGATTTTCCCTTCGCCGTTTTAAATCGCATTCCCTTTTAGTAAAGTGCAATAATCTCGCTGTGAAATTATGTCGTAATACAAGGGTAGTTTCCACTCATAAGAATGAAATAGGTAATTTTCTTCCTAGAATCAGTCGTACAATTATTATGAAAAAAAAATGTATTCTAAACTATTCTTGATACACAACTATTCATACAGAAATCGCTCGAATAGGAAATATTGCTGCTTCATAAATATTAAATATTCCAATCGACAATTATGGGTCTTGGGTGGACAATCTATATAAAAAGCACAATACTTCTCTATTCTCATGTTTAATATCATCACCAAACAACAATTATTTACAATGGCCACTCAAAACACTTCAACTTCCACTTCCGCTAACAAATCCCAATCCGCTAACAAAGACAACTGGGGTGCTTCGGTTAAAAATGGATACATCCCTGCATTATGTACTATTGTTTAAAGTTTTTTGAACTAGGACTTTATAGCTTATATATTCCAATGAATTTTCTCCAAAACACACGTTGTAGCGTATTTAAAAGACTTTTCATGTAAATATGCTTTTAGTTTCACAAATAGTCAACTTCTGGAGATCAAAGAAAGTAGAAACTAAACCAAATGGTTGAGAGCAAGAACAAAACAAAACCACCAGAACTTCTCAAACTAGACTAAATCCTCATTGTATCAAAATTCAACTCTAAAGTATCTTCTTCTAGTCTTGTTCTCCAAGCATTCTATACAAATCTTCTGAGTCTGTAATCTCTTATAATATATATTAATAAGTTTCTTCTATATAAGTTGTTTTTAAGTAATATTTTTCGAGACTTTTATAATGCATGCTTTTCTTCTACTACTTTTTGAGAGTGAATTGAGCCTTTACTATAATCTTCCGCCACGTTTATCTTTCTGATTAAAATCTTTGTCAAATAGAGTCAAAAGATAATTAAAAAAAATAAAAAGGAACGACAACTGCAGGATTCGAACCTGCGCGGGCAAAGCCCAAAAGATTTCGAGTCTTTCTCCTTAACCGCTCGGACAAGTTGCCATTCTGTTGCAAACAAGGTATGCATCTTATAAACAGTTCACGTGACGTCTTTCTCAGAAGGTAAAAAATAACGACAACTGCAGGACTCGAACCTGCGCGGGCAGAGCCCAAAAGATTTCAAGTCTTTCTCCTTAACCGCTCGGACAAGTTGCCTAATCTGTAATTTCTGATATACCGGAGACCACACTTTGTATAACAATTTCGATAAAGTTATGTTGGGTCATTATAAATGAAAGAGTTATATTATTGAAAAGCCATCATAATGCCCATCCCTGTTCATTTGAAAACACATGCTAGTAATAACTCTTCCAATACGACTCAGAAGGAAAAGTCGGTCGATACTGTGCTGAATTAATGCTATGCGTAATGCTGTGTATATGACAAGTTATTTCTGAACTTATTTGTAGTAAATGAGCTGTCCATCGTTGAAGATGAGCTTTAAATTGACTTTGATGTGTAGCATTTTTAACGGTCAAGGATAGTTCCCCCACCAAGGTAGCTCAGAAATAAAGCAGATCCTATCTTCGGGACAAATATTTCATATCTGTGTTTAATTTCCAATTGTCACTACAGTACAATGCCCATATTAGGAAAACGGTAGAAATCTATTTCGGAACGTCTACCAAAAAATAATATTCACTCTGTTAGCGATTGCTAAAGCACAAATTTGAATTATAGAAGGTTGGCAATTTCCAATTATGTATTGAGCCCTACAAAGAAGCTGTAATCGAGCATACTGCTTCTTCTGTAAGGAATGTGCTGACTGAGGAGAAATGCAAATATTTTAATTTTACTACAACTGGGGTACGCCAAGGTTGAAAAGAAAGCATTTTGATACTTGTATCAGAATGGACTTTTGATAATAAATGCGACACTTGCGTTTTAATATCTGATTTGTAAATGTCTCTGTACGACGAAGTAACCGAAACGTTCGAATTTGACCTTGGTCATACGAGTTTGCCTTCATCTAGTTCACCAAAGTAGAATTTCTAAAATTAAATTATATGAATTTTGCAACTATTATATCTTTATTTAGAAGAAATTGGTGGCATTACTCAAATTAATGTTAAATTTTACAGCAGAAACCCTACTGAAGGGCCATAGAAGCATTCTGATAGAGATGAAAGTGTGTAGAGATGAGTGTTTTTCAATCGATTAGCGTAGATTTAAAAAAGATTCGCATGATAAAGTGCCGGCACGAGGTTTAGCAATAAAGTTTGGATAATAGCACTAAATGCGCCTAGCACAAAAGTGACACTGCTTATGCTTCCGTGATTGCAAGGATGTACGTCACTGCTAATGCACCAGCCTACTTCTCATGTCGTTTTATCATTACACCTGTTCTTCGGTACATTATATAATCTCTACCACGCACGTGATCGAAAAATTTTCTAGAAGCTAATAGAATCTACAGGCCGGTAATAGTGTGAATATAAAGCATTAATCGTTGAAAGCTACAAGAGCTTCCAAATATTGTATAGTTATTCCTTGGAATCACACTACTAGAATCCGAAGTATCAGTATTGTTATATTACCGGCCAAGGAATGAGAATCCTACCATCGTTTACCAGAACCTTCAAACGGTCGATTACATCTTTACCCAGAATAAACTGTACCGGTAGAACCAGTTATGTGCCTTTCATAAGAAGTTTCCACTCATCCATCAGTCGTCTGATCAACTTCGATCCCTACAAGACGTTGGGAGTCGAAAAAGGGGCCGATCAAAAGGAAATCAAAAAGGCTTACTATCAGTTGGTCAAAAAGTTCCATCCCGATGTGACCAAAGAGAAAGACTCTGAGGCCAGGTTCCATAAAATCCAAGAATCGTATGAACTTTTGAGCGACAAAGACAAGCGTGCCCAGTATGATCAGTTCGGATCGGCAGCATTTGATGCCAACGGAAACTCTAATCCATATGCTGGGGGTGGCAATCCATTTGGAGGTGGACAAGGAGGACAAGGAGGAAACCCATTCGGATTTGATTTCGAAGATTTGTTCAGTGAAGCGTTTGGAGGTGGTGGCCGTGGCCGTGGCCGTGGATCGTTTGTGACTGAACATGTTGGGGACAACATTGAGGTGCTAAAGTCGATTTCTTTCAAGGAATCGATTTTTGGCAAAAAGGTGGATATCAATTATAAGGCAGTGGATAACTGTAACACTTGTAAAGGTAGTGGTCTCAAGACAGGAAAGAAAAAGAAGACATGTGGTACCTGTCATGGAACAGGTCAAAGCACGCATGTTCTTGGAGGATTCCATATGTCGTCTACATGTAACAGCTGTGGAGGATCTGGGGTAACTATCGACAAATCAGATCAATGTGGCAGTTGTCATGGGCATGGAGTCGAAGAAGTACCCAAATCAACAACTATCGAGTTGCCATGTGGTATTCAAGACGGTACCAGATTGAGAGTGCCAGGAGCCGGAGATGCCCCATTTGTGTCGCAGGACGAGTACAATCGTGTACGCAATGGAGATTTGATTATCAGAGTGAACGTAGCCAAAGATGCTGTGTTCTCAAGAGCCGGAAACAACATTGTGGTTAGCCAGGACATCATGATGACCACGGCAGCATTGGGAGGAGAAATCATCGTGCCAACCATTGACGGACAAAACATCAAATTAAAGGTACGTCCAGGCGTACAGAACGGACGCAAGATGACTATTCCCGACAAGGGAGTACCGATCGGGCGCAATGTCAACAACAGAGGAGACTTAGAGGTTGTTCTTAACGTAAAGACCTTGGTGGCCGAAACACCGATTCAAACTGCGTTATTGGAAGCATTGGCTGATGCGTACGACGACAAGAATGCCAAGCGTACGGATGCACACTGGAAACTTGACCTTGATGATGACACCAAGGTCGAGACGTTTGACGAAGGAGATCATCCCACCAAGACTCGAATTGGCAAGTTTTTGGGACGGTTTTTCAACATGGGGGAGAAGAAGTAGAGAGAAGGAATGGAAGAGAAGCAGGAATAAGCGGAGAAAGAAGAGATTGGGCCCATCGTAAATAGACTCTGGCGACTCTAATATGTACATAACTCAAGTACCTATTGTGTATATAGCATTACAGTATATTATATTATTATTATTATTATTATTATTATCATTATTATCATTATTATTATGTCTAATCTACAATGCTATCAGGTTTTGAGATTGACTATAGATCTGTTCGCATTGACTGTTTAGGGTTCATTCGGCACCATTTGGGACGTTGTTATTCAACGCTTATTAATTTACCCTTTTGGCCACCAGTTGACGCACGAGTTGATGCAAGCAATTTTTTCACCGCGTCTGTTTTCATGCGCGTGTGGCCACAAGGAGCAGGTGTCTGCCTCAGAGAACTCCACTCGCGAATAGACGTGGCAGGGTTTCGAGTACAGAGTTGTGAAGCCATCAGGCAGCCATGGTAAGGAATTAGAATGCTCGAACCGGGTGGAACTGGTGAAACTGTAACCATGGATACAGGGATATGTTCACCCCCCAAGCAACTATTAATAATTCTACAGATATTAGATCTGGCCACTTTTTAATTTTGACAGCAATTAAGGTTCCACCCAGACTCCTAGATGGATCAGCCACAATGCTCGATAGTATCCCTGTAGTTCCTTGGCCGCGTTCTACTTAACCATCCCTTTAGTCTATCATGAGCACTCCACAGAAGATCTCTGACTGACATCGCATTGTTTTGATATTAGAAGCCCCGCAACGAACTTTTGTCAAAGTCGTGTTTGTCCTCGTCTACGCTTTGTTTTCTTCACGGTTTGTGTCTCTACCTACACGGGTAGGTCGTTTGTGTTGTTCATCAACATTCAATTTAATTAATTCTTGATACTTTTATTCCTGGAATTATTTTATTCATTCATTAGCCTATTCTTGTGGTTTTTGGTTATATATTCTGATTTTTATCTTAACCATTCGTTGAATTACCACTAATCGTACATCGTCAATTTTATTGTTGGAGCCAACTACACATTTCATGCTCTTGCAACTTAGTTAACCTCCCACGTTCGTTATGCCCCCATCCAAGGAGCTTCCCATGCTCCCTTTGGATTCAAATCTAGAAGATATTGACTTGGCCGGCTCCAAATCCTCCCTGAATTCCCCCCTGATAATTGCCATTCTGCCGCCTGGTCCTTATACAAAGTCGGTTACCAGAAGACAAATCAGACCCATCAACAAAAACAGTGCCATCACCACAGAATCGGCAGCTCATACACCCAGTCCTCTTAAAAATCAAATCCCCGTGTCAAGATCCTCATCTGTCACCAGCTCCACCAGCTCCACCAGCTCCAAACCTTCTACAAAAACTGTTCAATACATGGTTCTGGTGGATAAAACCCCTCAAAACTTGACGCCTTCCCAACGTTTGATGTTGAGAAAGGCCCAGCTCTCTACCAGCATAGCCCAGTACAAGACTGCCGAACCTTCGTCTGATCCACCCGGAACTGGTACATCTCCTCCTAAGTCCTATGTGAACATCAAGGATACCATTGATAGCGAGGACGAGGAGATTGATGATGATGAATACGTGTTTAACGTGCCGATCTCCCAATCGTTGCCATCTTTAAACCAACGTGAAAAGTTCACGTTTGGTAATAATGATCGTATATCTTCCATGACAACTGCTTCAACCAGATCTTCTTCGATAATGAGCAATGGCAGTCTGACCGATGCTGAGTCTATCTTCACCAGCTATGATGACCTTTCCAGTAATACCAGTAAGTTCAGCTTTAACGTAGACGACCTTCGCTTGTCCAAGGATGCCCACGATCTTACTTTATTATTCAATCAAAATGAACACATCCAGGTGTATGAAGAAAGCAGACAACGCAAAAAGTTGTTGAATCAGTTCACGAAAGTGAATTTGTCCAGTCCAGCTTTAAGCACCCAAATTCAACTTTCACCTCCATATCCTCCGAACAGCTCCCACATGATAACGGGCCCAAATACAAAAGCTCCTACCTTGAGATCGGTTTCTTCTCCTGCGTTGCCGTTCGCTACTAACAATATCAAACAAAAGGTCCAAGTAAGATCGGTCTCCAGTCCAACGCCACCTGTGACTTCACCTCCAGCAGCTGCGGTTCCACAATCTTCCAGCTTTTCCAAATACTATTCTTTCACAAGACCGACCTGGTTGCCTCCAAAGTCAACCTACGATAAAAAGAAACATCAGAGAGAATCCGAAGATATCATCTACCAAGCCCTTATAAAAGAATCCAAGGAACAATCCAAAAAGATGTATAACTTGGAAAGAATAAAAAAATTGAAAGTTAAAGATATGAAAGTATGGTATCTGTTACTTGATACGCCAAACTATAAAGAATTTCAAAAGAAGATCGAGAGAGTAGATTCTGTTTGGTGGAGAGGAATAGCTCCTGATTTAAGATCGCAAATATGGTGGAGACATTTCAGTGGAACCAACAAATTCAATGATAATTTCTGTGACTATCTTTTCAATAAAGTTGATCAGAACTTATTACCCAAAATTAATGCGATAGAAGAACTTTTGTTGGAAAGTAAGAAACTAACTTCCTCATTAGAACAGTACAAGAGATCTAGTAACAAGGATGTCTTTTCTAAATCAATCTACAAGAAATTATCCATCAGGGAAGTTGATTTGAACGAGAAGATAAACACTTCATTAAATATCAAGATTGACGCCAATTTAAGACTTTCTTCGGTCAAGACTCTATACGACAGAATTACCAATGATTTGTTGGATATATATCCAGACTTGAACTTTTTCCAAAACTATGAAGTAATCCAAAACTTGACCAGAATTGTGTTGTGCTTGGTATTTTATCTTTATGAGTCTGCTCCGTCTTACCAAGATGATGATCTCTTGAAATTTTACTTTTCAGGCTTGAATCATTTGATTGCAGTGTTTTACTACAACTACAAGAATATCTACAAAACATTGTTGAGTATATGTCAGATTTATGACCATCATGTTTCCAGCTTATTATTAAATTATCGTGTGTTGGCTTCCAGTTCCACGGCTTCAGATAACTCGATTGAGCGAAACCTTATAGTTGGTTCATTGAATGATTGTTTTATTAACAAATTTGAAGCAACCCTTGCTAAGAACTTGGGTCTGTTGGCCACGCATTTCAAGGTATTTAATGTTAACAGTTTAGAATATCTACCACTGTTAGTTCTTGGTCTTCTTTCTAATCTTTTAAACTTCCAAATATCAAATATTATGATTGATATATATATATTTGAAAAGGAAGATTTTTTAATTAAATTAATTGTTGGGTTCATCAAGACCATCCAACACAAGCTTTATGGGAACAAGCAAGAGATATTGGCATATTTAGGTGTCGATAATTCGTTGTCCTCTCCAAACAAAGATACATTCAAATATCTTAATGTTGGTAACGAATACGAATTCATGGAAATCATAAAAAACATTGAGGTTTAACTTAATTTTTAACTTTTATTTCTTCTGAATGTACTTTTTCTTACGAAAGTACCTTCTTGATCTGGGTGTGAGAGCACCTGGTTCAATTATATTTGGAGTCATCGAGATTGGTTTTGACAGATTTTACAGAGCACCTTGATATCATTCAAGAGCTTTTAAATTATGAGTATAATGGATCAAGTATTGATTTTTTGTAAATAGATCTAATATAATACACAATTAATATACAAGCTTATAATTTTGCATCGTCTATGGCTTTCAATAATTCTTCGCCGTCTGCTGGAGTCTTCACTTTCAAGACAAAAGTTTCAAGCTTTTTATCAGAAGGATTGATTGTTGGGATTCTAACCATTGAACCATTACCTATGGTACTGTATGTGAAATCAGTAGAAACAGCGGTATTAAGTAAAACTCTTAAACCACCGTCAGCTCTAACCAATATTCTCGATTTTTGAGTACTCTTGTTTTTGAGAACTTTTAATTCTCCCAACCCTTTATTGGCATATGGTTGGTCTTTATTTTCAGGGTTGAAGAGCATTAATTTGGTTCTTTTCCCATATAAAACTTCTTCATCTTCTTCCCCTGTACTTGGTGATTCGATTTTTTCGGAAGTTAGCTTAGTGACTGGTTCAAAGTCTCCACCGGTTTCTTCTTCAGGTACACCATTTTCCTCTTTATCGGCTGTAGGAGTAGCAGAGGATGTGGTTGATGAATTGAACAAGTTAGTTCCGGCTGGTGCTCCTCCAAATGCATTGGTTGAACCCCCAAATGCAAATGGTTTGGATGCATCAGTACCGTTTGAAGCAGCACCAAATGAAAAAGGTTTAGGAGTTTCATCTTTCTTCTCAGTTGACGAAAACGGTTTGGAGCTGGTGTCGGCAGATCCAAAGGAAAACGGTTTGGAAGGATTTGAGCCAAAGGAAAATGGTTTTGGAGCATCATCATTCTTTTCTGTTGAACCAAAAGAGAATGGTTTAGAGGAACCATCAGTCGAAGCGTTATTTTGGGCTTGGAAGCTAAACGGTTTCACTGACCCAAATGAAAATGGTTTAGCGGCATCCAGTGTAGCTGGAGCAGTCGATTGTGGAGGATCGAAACTGGAAGCTGGCTTATCTTGCTTGTCATTTTCATTTACAGAATTATCGGTATTAGTAACACCAGATGCATTTTTTGACAAATCAGATGAATTGACCTTGTTTTCGCCATCACTCTTCTTTACAGCGCCAAATGGGGCAGTAGTGGAGCCGAAAGTAAAAGCCGGCTTTTCATCTTGTTTCTTATTGGTCTGAGTGGTAGCACCGAAGTTAAATGAAAGCTTGGGAGCTTCAGTTCCATTTGCAGAATCAAAACTTGGCGATGGCTTTTCTCCTGTTGATGCAGTTTCAAAATTAATCGCTGGTTTTTCACTGGTTGTGGAAGATCCAAAAGCAAATTTGGGTGTTTCAGTGGTTGATGCAGAACCGAAGCTAACGGATGGTTTTTCGGTGGTGCCAAAGCTAATCGTTGGCTTTTCGGTGGATGAAGATGTACCAAAAGTGACCGCTGGTTTTTCGCTAGTAGTGGACGATGTAGTATTAAAGTTGAAGGTGGGATTTGAGTTAACATTGGTCGTGGCGGTCGTGACAGTTGAGGAAATTGAGGAAGCTGGTGCGCCAAAGGTAAACGGCTTGGAAGTAGCGGTGGTATTGGTGGAGTTGCCGAATGAAAATGCCAGTTTAGTTACAGGTTCCTTCTTTTCGGTTTCATCCTTCTTTTCTGCATTGCCAAATGAAAACGGGGCTGCTTTTGGAACTTCGGCATTCAACTTAAATACACTGTCCTTAATTGGTTTATTGAAGCTAAAGATGGGACCCTTGATTTCGATTTCCGATTCAGAATCAGAGTCAGAATCGACCTTCTTCTTTGCAGGCTTTGCTCCGAATGAAAACGGGGAGTTTTTGACCGTTGGTTGAGAATTTAATGTGAACTTTGGTCCCTCCACCTTGATATCATCTTCCAGATCGGAATCAGACTCAGAGTCAGGTTTGGCTCTTTTGGCAGCGTTGGAAACTGGCACAGGTGCCGGTGCTTTAGGTAAAGCAGAAGGAACTGAAGTGTTAGGTGCAGAGAACAATGGCTTGTTAGCAGATGGAAATGTCACCGATTCTGGTGCAGTTGGTTTACTTGATGGGAAAGAAAACGGTTTAACTGGAATGGCAGCCGATTTTGGTATGGCAGGCAATCCAGAAGACGAACTTTCAATCTGCAGATAATATTCAATGTATTTTTTGGCTGCTGCGGTGAAATCTACCACAGTGTTGACAACATTGGCTTCGTTCAACTTGGAGATGAACTTTTCATTTAAAGCTCTGATCTTATTATTTTTGTCGCTGTCTGGAACTGATTCTGGTGCTGTATTCGTATTTGCACCTTTAAACCCATTGGAACCCGAGAGTTTTCCCTTAAATGGATTAGACCCGTTACTGAGTCCCCCCCTGGGTGTGATAATCTTTCTTCTGGCCATCACTTGGGCAGAAGCTCTTGTGGCTTGATTATTGTCAGCGTTATCATCCTGCTCCTCGGGGAAGTCGCTGGTAATTTGTGTATCTGCAATTCTCTTGCTCATTTCGGCAGACTGGAGATCTTAACTACTTGGCCATCACCACCTCTGTTTGCTGTGTGTGAGCTTTGGAAATGAATGGCTGCACGTGAGACCATAAGGGCTTGTGCCCTCGAAACCGTGCCGCTTCTCCCAAGCACGTTTGCAGACGATGTCACGCATATCACGTGCTTTTAATTTGCATGCCTGGGGTGCACATAATATGCGGCGTGACCCTAACTGCCCTATTGGGGCTGGGCCATAGTAACGGAGCTTTCACGTGAACATTTTTCGTACTGCACACAGTCGGGCTCCTCACAAAATTTTCCTCACTACTCACCGCCTGGTGCTATGGAAAATTTTTATAAGTGAAGTAAATTCTTTTCAGGTTTTTCCTAATTAGCATCGACAGTAAAGTATGTGACAATAGAGATGAATAGTATGATCGTTAATGATAGTAGACGTGTGTTGAAGCAGATGTGGTAAAGGGCTGACATTTTGGGTCAGGAAACAAAAAAAACAAATCAACTGAAATCAGTACTGTTGTTCAAATCAAGCCCAGACAGATAAGAGGTTGATAAGTTTATGTAAAGTAGAAATTGGATATGAAATTAACAGGTGGCCGCCCAGTTGGTTTGATCAATTAACTAATTCTACCACGAATACTTTAGACTACAAAATCATGCGTATGTTCCCAAAAACTAGTATACTAACAATTTTCTAGAATGGCTCCAAAGATCCAACAAACTAAAGCTGCTAAGGCTGCCGCTGCTTTAGCCGGTGGTAAGAAAGGTAAGAAAAAGTGGAACAAGGGTAAGGTTAAGGATAAGGCTCAACATCTTATCACCTTAGACCAAGACAAATACGACAGAATCTTGAAGGATGTTCCAGGTTACAAGTTCGTTTCTGTTTCCGTCTTAGTTGATAGACTTAAGATTGGTGGTTCCCTTGCCAGAGTTGCCTTGAGACAATTAGAAGAAGACGGAATCATCACCCCAGTCTTGAAGCACTCCAAGCAAGCCATCTACACCAAGGCTGCTTAAACATGAAAATTCACTAATCTATTGTCCTCATTAAATATATATGTATATATATACATCACACTAGTATTTGGTCTATATTTATGAATTAAATGTAACATTCTTACGAAACCAATCTGTAGCCACCACCAATCTATAGACAAATGTCCAATGCTGGCTTGGCCGTAGGCTGTTTGGCTGACGCACGCACTGATATACGCTCATCAAACGTCCAAGCGAGCCATGATTCGTCTTTAAGTGGTTGGCTGAAGCAGTTGATAGGACGTATTTTAGCATAGAAAGGTTGTGATTCGGGTCGGAAACTGGCGTTGGTACTTATAATAGGCGATTCGAATGTTTAAATCCGTAACAAAGCGCAGTTCATCGTCTTTTTTACATGGCCTGTCGCAGTTGGTCCGTTTGCGAGTCAAGCCCAATTCTTGCGTTCCTTGTCGTTCGTTTATAAAGCTACCCTTTGGCAGTCACTCCGAAGAAATTAACCATCACAGGGTATCGAAAGTCATACACCAATGTAACGAAAAGGAGATTTTTGATGTTGTTTCAAATGTAGAGCTCTACAAAGACTTTGTACCGTTTGTGGAAGAGTCGTACATCAAAGAGAGGAAAGGACCTACTTCAATTGCCGGTCTTAAGGTGGGATGGAAACAATTCGACGAGGTATTTGAATGCAAGGTCACGTCAATTCCTAACAAGTCTGTTGTGGCAGAAAGCATAACCATATCGTTGTTCAGTGAGCTATACACCGAGTGGAATTTCAAACCCAGGAAATCATTACATGGCGAGAGTTGCTCGGTCGAATTGATATTGAAGTACAAATTCAAAAACCCCCTCTACAATACTGTCAGTTCGATGTTTTCCGACCAAGTCACTTCCATCATGATTAAAGCATTTGAATCCAGAGTCAAAAAAATCATCTACGAACAAAAGACCCGGAAGTTGTCCTAGAACTCCATCAGCACCATTGTGGTTTTATCTTGTGCCACCTGTACATATTTCAAAGATAACTTAGAATTAAATGAATATACGTTAAAGCACTATAAAATATGTATAATGTAATATAATAAAAGTTCTAGCTGTTGGAAATTCCAACTGAATGCGTAAGTGATTGATTGATTCCTAGACTGTCTTCGGAATTAATCCATGCGATCCGACCACGAACTCCTTGAGGAAGTGGTTGGGAACCTTGGTTAATGCAGAATCAGGCAAGTTGAGCCCATTTATATCTTTAACCGAGAAGTTCTTCTTTCTGAACCCATTGCCAGTTCTAGAGCTGGAGCCAGCAGGTGAAGCTGCATTGGAGTTCATGCTTGTCAAACTGGACGAGCTGCTTGAGTTAGAGAAGAACGAAGAAAACGTGGATGGTGGACTGTAACTGGTGGTGTTATTGCAATATTTTACTCTCAAGTAAGCAAAGTTCAACGGAGACATGGCAGTCGGTCTGCACAACGATTTGTTGACCCATGAATCGTCCATAGTTAGCGGCTTGATACACCTCAAACAGTTTCTGTAGAACTTCCTCTTGCTTTGGCATCTTTGGTCAATAGGTTCCCATTTGTGGTCGCGGGAAGACGAGGAGAACCTAGGCCTATTTCTATGTCTGACACCACTTTCATATCTAAACTCGCTATTTCCTGTATCGTTTTCTGTCAACGCCAAATCATCGTCCTCGTCATCCATGTCGTCATCTTCCATTTCTTCGTCGTCGTCTTCGTCATCAGTATGGTGGAGATCGCTCAAGTTTTGGATATCATCTTGATCGTAGTCTATTCTAGGTGGAGAAAGATTAGGTATCTGTGAAGGAGATAAGTTATCACGAGTACTACCGGTAGTACTAGTGGAGTTATTTCTGACAGACTGTCTTGTCTTGTTATTGCTGCTGATGTTTGCACGGTTCACCGCGGTCAACATGGAGGTTCTGGCAACTAATTCGAGAGCTTCTTCGTCGTCATAATACTCGTCTTCTTCGTCTTCGTCTTCATCATTATAAAAATTGTCTTCTAAATCTGTTCTTGATTCGTCAAATAGACTGAAATGGCCCTGGGAATTCAAGTTCATACGGGCCAACTCGATATTCGGTATTCTCGAAATGGTCATCGTATTAAAGGAAGTAGCTTGGCTGTTCTGCTTTGTACTTTGGTTGGATTTAGGTTCAATCTTGGACGTAGAAATGGAGGCGGACGAGAGTTTCAGCTTTAATTTCGACAACTTCCCCTTGATGCTGGAATTAGGCTCGGAATTGGATCTGTTTCTTCTCTGGTCAGGGGATGAAATCCCTCTAAACATAGAAGATGTAGAACCTCCCAATGCCGAGGTGGAAGCAGACCTGTCTCTTCTTCTTCTGGGAACAGTTCTAAAGCGAGGGAGTTCACGTTCGTTCAAATCAAGCGAAACATCTCTTCCTACACCTATGGCCATGTTCCATTCCACCAAGTCCTTGATAGACTGGAAATGGATCAAGAGTTGCTCGCTTTCGAGTCTTAGTCTCAACACATTGGGCCTCTTTTTGTAGTCCGTAGCCAAACCTATTCTGCAGCGCTGCAATGAATAAGACCGGATCAATTTCTTGGAGTTTAGCTTCTTGGCAAGTTTAGGATCGAAATCGTCATCGTGGAAATTAACTGAAGAAATATCTCCCAACAAATTGAGTCTTTGGCAGTACTTAAAGAACTGAAGATCGGAATCGGACGTCAAGTGAGAGTTTACGTAGCTTAATTCTTTAGCTTCAAATTCGTTGTATGTTCGAGCAGACGATTGGGAAATAGGCTTGAACGTCAACAAATGTGACTCCAAAGTGCTTGGGATCAGATAGAAGTTGAGTTGCGTCGAGTTGAGCTCCATGATAACGTTCTTCCACGATCTGGCTGGAGCTGGCTCGTAAGGAGTGAGCCATTCTAGTTTTTTGGCAACCACTCCTATCTTGTATATGGAAGGAGTATAAGCAGGTATCGAATCGTCCGGGGTATGTACAGTGTCGTAAATGGGGTATTTGGGACATCCACCAGGCGGCAAAGTATCATATTCAGGAGGTGAAACTGGGTTTGGTTCTACTAGCTGAAGAAAATCGTCCTGGTCCGAGTTTATGGCTACTTTCGACTTTCTGGGTATCGGCTGGATGACAGTTTTGGCTGAGATGGTAGATTCGGTTCCAGACGGAGCGATGGACTGTTGCAGTCTCTCGTGGTATGACACCACCGAGCTTGGAGTAGGGGGGGTTTGAGGTCTATGCGATTTGACCGGCGGACTGTTGGCCCTCGAGGAAGCTGGAGAACTGTTTGACGACCTCATACTGGAGGAATATCCCGACGAAGAATCTGGAGAGGACGTCAGCATAGGTTTACCAGCGCTGCCGGCAGCACCGGTAGAAGCCATGGATTCAATTCTATTGTCCATGGTCAAGGTTGAGGAAGATACTGAGGTCAAATGATAACTCTTAAACGGCTGCTTGATGACAGGAGGAGGAACGACGTAGTTCGGGCTTAAATGCCCCGGCTGTTGTTGGACTTTGTACATCACACCAGGTTCTTATAGATATGTTAGGTCTGTATCGACTTTCATAAGATAACTAGTTCCACAACTAGCTTCTTTGTATTAAATAAATCTGCAAAGTCTAATAGATAGCACGAAATTAGACAGTACGAAATATAGGGTGAATCGGGCTGAGAAGGAGGTGATAAGAACTGACTTGATAAACTAACCACGCAAAGATGTCTATTAGAATAAACTTGGTTATAAGGATAGAATGTTTTTCGATAGGAATAGAATGCAACAAACTCAAGACCAGATAGACCAAATAGGAAAGGCTGACAGATTTAAACCGAAACTTGCTCTATGTGCTTTCACAATAAAAAAAGATTTAAATTTCACAATCAGAGGCTTGAAACCTTCGGATGCACTGTAGTTGTAAGGGGGATTGGGGGACATGCGGATTATCGTAACTGTGGAGAGGTTAGATAAATTATGCGATGGGCGTGACAGAGACGTAAACACTACTCTACATTATACGTCTGCCATGGATGTCCTGGTGTCATACGACAGTGATGCTATGTTTAGGACTCTGTAAGATTCATTAGTAGCATCCACAGCTTCCCCAATATGTTAAGCCCCTATCAAAAAGGGGTGAAATCTCGGGATTATCATAACAACTTTCTACCAGCCCAAGCTTGCGATCGGGTGTTCGGCTCCGCGGCGGATACAAGCAGCCCCACTATGTCCCGTCTAGGATGAGACAAAATCGTACCGGTAAGTTCGGAGCGATGAAGAGTAATGTCGCTGATCTCAGGGAACAGCGAGATTGGGTGCACCGGTATCCAATTATTTTAGGGGTAGCAAATTGCATAGTACCTTTGTAATCCGCCCATTCCGATTGTTTCATCGACCCTGCCCGCATCTTAGTTGCGCGGAGGGAATTTGTGTCAAATAAATTGCGGCTTACTGTGCTCTCACGGATACTATTTTGGGAGGAAAGCAAACGGGCGGTACGAATTGGGAGACACTACACGACTAGGATGTTCCCTAACGCAATTTAAAGTTTGGAACGATGGTAAGCAGCCAAAAGTGTCAGCCCTGTGAAATTTCTACTGCGATGGTGTTCAAGTCCTGCTTTGTTTCTCCACTTTCTAGTTGACATTAGAAGCTACTGGTACCCGGGACTTTTGACTCCGTGCTTATAATCAAGTCACCAATGGAAAGAACCGGATAACATGACGCACAAAGTGCGCCGGGTGCATCGATACATAGTTAGCGGCAGATAAGCTTGCATACATTTATGTTTTGATGCGATTTTAATTACCAGGGCTGCCCCTTCACGTATTCCACGGCTCAAGAGTTGTGCCGCCGGAAGAACTAGCTGTCTGGAGATTCATCTCCGCTTAAAAGCGAATTGTGGGGAACAGCATCTGCTACAATACCTGACTTTTAAAAATGTTCTGGTGTGTCGTAGCTTATGAATTATTGTCGCATCCTTCGCTTTTGTCTCGTTATGATGACAAAAAAAAACTTCTAGATCTGAAGAATGCGATGCGGATCATCTCATTACATCATTTCTCCAATTTCCATTTAGTTGGCAGTTGCACAACCTACTTCCATGATTAACAATATATTATTGGAATTGGAAGCCCTTCGGGACGCGCTTTCGAGGCCCTCGATAGAATTTAGTACCCAATTTTTTCAGAACAAACTTGGTGTTCTTGGTTCAATCATCAATGATACCGGTTCAAATGAGTCTGCTAGACAATCATACTCCACCGATGAAATCTGGAAAATCTTATCTCAAATAATACAAGACTCCATATCTTATTCTTTTGATGAACTGTCAGCATATTTAAACGAGCATACTCGATTATTCAGAGGTGTCTTATTATTGACTCGTAACTTGGTTACTTGTAAAACCAAATCACTTTCAATACAGCTATTGGTCCTAAAAAGCTCCAAAACATTTCTGGCCAACTTCCCAAAGCATAACGATCTCTATGAGAAGACTATATCTGTTTACTTCCAATTACTTGCAAACTGTGCGTCGTTGGTTGAAGAGCTAGGCCACAAAATAGGCCTTGATGCTTTAGCAAATAATATAATTCAATCGGACTCATCAGACAGCACACATTCTCAGATTATTGATGGCTCGAATCCTGTTGGGGATTCCAAAAGTTTAGTCATTGACTTGAATAAAACTTTAATTAATATCGAAAGTCTTGCTCCGTACCAGACTCCATTATTACTGTATTACAAAATGATTCTCTCTGCCGACAAGGATAACGAGACGAGTCACAATGTTGTACTATATCATGTTTTGAAAATCCCGAGTAACGAAAATGCCATAATGAAAAGCATTCTCGCATTATTGGAAGAAGTTGACTTGGACTCTGAACTAAATGACTTTCAAATTTCGGTTATCCGTTTGTTGTATGACATAATTACCCATGAAAGCTTTGGCAATTGGCTACTCATACAAGATCCTGAGATTTCTTCTGTATTTTTCCCTTGGATCAAATTGTGTCAACTTATAGTCACCTCAAAGAGTGATTGGAATAACTATCAGTTGATTGCGTTACTATCTTGGTCCCATGAACTCTTCGTCAAGTACAGTGGTAGGAGTGTAGAATTCATAGACTCCCTTAATTCTGCTAATGATGCCAATCAACAGGAGGGACCACATATTTACCATATCCTAATGATAATTTTGGACATATTATCTGACTTGAGTAAATTTCACCAGGCTAAAGACTTTTTAATTCATTATAATGTTATAGACCCATTGATTGTACTTTTGAGAAAGTTACACGAGAATATAAAGCCAGTAACGATCAAAGATAGAGAAAAGAAAATTGTTGAATTAGGAGTCAAATATGATGATGTGGTTGATTACAATCAATTTCCTCAAGCAAAGGCGCTAATAATTGAAATCATATCATTTTTGACTCACAATTCATTTGATACTCAGGAGAAAGTTCGTGAATTACATGGCTTGGAAATCATTCTATCAAATTGTGTAATTGATGATAATAATCCTTTTATAAAAGAGAGATCGATCATATGTCTTAAATTCTTATTAGCCAATAATCAACAAAATCAACAGTTTGTTGGAGAATTAGAAGCGAAAAGATCGTATGACGACAGCGCATTGCAGGAAGCAGGGTATGAATTAGAAGTAAAAGACGGGAACGTTTCAGTTAAACACAAAACTAACGAGTCCACGTAATATTCTTGTCAAAATATGATTTAGTGTATTATCTGGTTATATTTTTCATATTGACGAATCATTGCTTCAACAATCTGTTCTTTCTTCGGAATAATAGTAAATCAATTAATTAGAGAAGTGGAAAACTTGCTAAATTCCTCATACAAATTAGCTATAACTTCTTTCGAACAGCTATTTTAAAACAAAAGGGCGATCTTACCCACTAAACGCAATTCATATTCGACAATGTATAAGCTAAGTTTGTCGTTTAATGGGGCCGGAACCAGTGCCTATTTATGAAGAGTAAAAAAAATTGAAACTACGTCATTTTTGTTGCATTTCACGCATGCAACAATAAGATCATCTTTTCCAGTTTTTCATATGAATGAAATCAAAAAAACCTTACAGAACTCCGAAGCATGCAGACTTTTCGGAGTTTTAACCTATTGTTTGGATGCTATTATGAATAAGACCCACCCTTATTTAACAGCGCATTATTTTACAATGCAATTTCTCCCGGTATAGAATAAACAGTCCATTACTCACGATTTTTGCTCACTCGACATCACTTACTATCATTTTGGCTGCGAAAATTATCATTTTTCTGCTTGAATGTTTTTTAAAATTGTAGAGAGCAAGTTGCACTTTGTTCAGAGGCTGGCCATAACGAAATACTTTTCTCTTAACTCACACATAGTGGTTTGACGAAGGTTTAATGACATTTGAGGGAGCCGCTAGCGTCGTCAATGTCAACCGCACGCACAAGCATGTCAAATCGTCTCGAATGTCAAGTTAGTGTAGCTGAATGAATTCAATTATTGGGTAGCGTATTCGTGAAGCCTGCTGTTAATTCTTTCTAGATAGATATGTCGATGACAGTAATATTACCACGTGAACTGAATAAGTGTGTCACCCACACTTTCCATGGTCGCTTCAAGTTACTTGTTTGACGTGAGACAGTCGATGTTCCAACTTTTAAAATCCGGCAATATCTTGTTCAAGTCCCAATTCGGTTCTATTAGAAGTTCGTTAAATTGTAATAATTGAGCAAAATTAACTAGCGAATTCATTTACTAAATGCAGACTATAGCCTGAGCAAGGTTTGAATTTTGCTTTGCATTTTGCAACTAAGATAATTATCATTCTACTTATTAATATAGAAAAAAATGTAAGATTAAGTGTAATACTTACAAGCCATTGATTCCCAAATAAAAATTATTAAACTAAATTTACAACCATTTCTGGTAAATTCAAGTTTAATAAAACTTAATTGAAGTGAGATCTCGAACTTCTATTAGCTTTCTTCCCCAATTTCGAAGGTTTCTCAATAAACCAGTTCTATGTTCAAGTGACGTACCAATATCTGCTTTATTGTATTATGTTTTAGCTCAGTTACATAAGCTTCAACATAACTGGGCGTGTGGCGTAGTTGGTAGCGCGTTTGCCTTGCAAGCAAAAGGTCACTGGTTCGATTCCTGTCTCGTCCATAAGTTATTTTTTTTCAA
This sequence comes from Suhomyces vadensis, assembly GCA_030575035.1. Classification (NCBI taxonomy): domain Eukaryota; kingdom Fungi; phylum Ascomycota; class Pichiomycetes; order Serinales; family Debaryomycetaceae; genus Suhomyces; species Suhomyces vadensis. Next base: position 140,647 of record JAJMGK010000004.1, on the reverse strand, counting down.
TTACCGGTAGCGAAACTACATCTGCCAATGTGAAATTTTTCAACGAATAGGTTTTCTTAACCTGGTCTAAATGTGTATTCATGTCTATATCTTCATTCAGCATCTTTCGTTAGTAATTTCAAAATTTCCATAATTACATATTTTTTTCAAATTTTTTATAAAATATTAAAAATGAACCTAAAATGGTAGTAGTGTTGTCATCATTCACCTTCTTCCATTTCCTAATCTTGACCACATGATTTATTCACAAACCTGAGTGATTTTTTATCTCTTATACTCTTTTAGACTAAAAACAACTTTCTACACAAAATTCTTCAAAAACTGTATATCTTCCAAATAGTCTTTTAACGCATGAAATCAATTTACAGCATCTACACAGCATTATACACCCTGAGAATTACTCTTATTATTTTATTTTAATGTTACAATATACATCCAAGCAGACATAAATTGAAATATGAGAATTAAACAGACATGTTTAGAAATTCAATTCGGAAACAATGGCATTTTTGACTTTTTCGAGAGATGGCTCATCAATTAACTTGATTCTCTTCTCTTTAGTGCTTAAAAGTTTTAAGTCTTCTGGGATGAAATCAGTATATCCTTCAACAGAGTCCAAAGCTTGACGTACAACGTCAGAAAATTTGGCAGGATGAGCAGTAGATAAGGAGATGTACTTTATTTTATCATCCTTGTTGTCCTTGGCAATAAATCTGTAGGTGGTAGCAACACCAACTGCAGTATGTGGATCCAATACATACTTTTCAGAGTTGCTTGTGTACACTTGTTTGATAGCACTGACGGTATCTTGGTTATCAACTCTCTCAGAATCGAAAATAGATCTTGCTTGTGAAATGACACCTTCTGGAACAGTAACTGATCCAGATTCTTTTAATTGTTTCATCCACTCGTTTAAAACAGAGCCTGCTTTACTATCATCACCATTAGCCACATTATCTCTAGCCAAATACCATAATAACCTTTCAAAATTGGAGGATATTAAAATGTCCATAGCTGGCGAATGAGTAGCCTTTACCACACCTTCAGAACCAGTTTTCTTTTCGTAACGACCAGATTTCAAGAATCTATCCAAGATATCGTTTTCATTGGTAGCAATAATTAATTTATCAACAGGTAATCCCATTTCCTTTGCATAGTAACCTGCTAAAATATCACCAAAGTTACCGGAAGGAACAACGTACCTAATTTTTTCGTTGTTTGAGCCCAATTGCTTTCTTAACTGAAAGTACGAGTAAAAGTAGTAGGTCTGTTGAGCTAAAATACGAGCCCAGTTGATCGAATTGACAGCACCGACGTGGTACTTGTCATTGAATTCAGCATCTCCGAAAATTTGCTTGACAATGTCTTGACAGTCATCGAAAGTACCTTTGACAGACAAGGTATGAACATTGGCATCTTCAACGGTAGTCATTTGCTCTTCTTGGATTGGAGAAATTCTGCCTGTGGGGTATAAAATAAAGACAGATACATCTTTCTTACCTCTCAATCCATAAATGGCTGCGGAGCCAGTATCACCAGAGGTAGCCCCTACAACAGTGATGACGTCTTTTGGTTCACCAGCAGTCTTCTTGGAGTTACGTCTGGTCAAAAAGTACTCAAATAAATTACCTAAGAATTGCAAAGCAACATCCTTGAAGGCATAGGTTGGCCCATGGAATAGTTCTAATAAGAAAACGTCATCATCGATCTGCTTAATTGGGGTAACTTCTGGGGTTCTGAAGGTGGAATAAGATCTAGTAACTAAATCTTTTAAGTCTGCATTTGGGATTTCAGACTCTTCAATGTATAATCTCATAATGTTAAAAGCTAATTCATTAAATGATAAATCCTTCCATTCATCTAAAAACGTGGATGGTAATTGAGGAATCTTGGAAGGGACAAATAATCCTCCGTCTTTGGCCAAACCGGTCATGACAACATCCTCAAAGGACAAAGCCTGTTCTGAGTCGTTACGTGTGGATCTGTACTCTTTTGATGACATTTTAGCTCTTACTGGGATAAAAACAGTATTGATTCAAATGTTAGTCACAGTGAAAATTTACTCCGGCCAAAAACTGGCCCGGTCAGGCGTTGGTCACACCACGTGACAACGCATCAATATCAGTACAAGATTCCTGCACCGGAATTTCACAGGCTTGGTAGAATATTTGAATTGCTGGAACAATTGGAAGGCTGTAAATCACTGGATGGAGGAAATCATACCTACTTCAAAATATTATATTAAGTAATTGTAAGCTACTTACGCTCAGACAGAGTTACAAGCGTACTGGTAAACATGTTCACCACCAAAACGTGATCTGTCGCGTGACCACAGTGTCGACAATCTCCGTTTACAGATTGTTTGTAAAGCCAGGAGTCTGAAGACCACTAGTAAACTCAAATTATCTCATATATTGGGGCAGTTATGATAAAACAATGCCTATATAAAAGTCAGTACAGATTCAGCAAAAATATTTTTCCAAGACGATGGTCCGGAAGCACAACCCCGAGAAAGGTATATCAAGGATACCAAAGCTTTGTCGAAGGGATCAGCGAGATAGGGCTAGATAGCGATCGTAAAGATGTTGTAGCCGGTAACTCAACCACTCCATATTCTGACAAGTATTACCAGCCTATTATAAGCGAGGGCTTCCAAGGATTCGATAAACTTATTATCCCAAAAGACTTTCGAGCTAGGAACCAGGAAGTCGATATCATGGATGAAAATGGCCATCGACAGCAACAAGAACTAGAAGAAGTAATACAATCGTTCCATGCACCTATCAAAGTAGCAATAGGATATGGATCAGGAGTTTTCCCTCAAGAAGGATACGATGGGATTAATGATTCCGACAAAAACTCTTTAAATCAGACTCAGATTGATTTCATAAACATAGTGGATAATAACGACACATTTCATAGACAAAATATCCAGCAATTCCCGCATCATTACTCAATCAAGACACCGTCTTTGGTGAAGTTGATCCAGGGCAGTACAGGGATGTATTTCAATCCTTTTGTCACCATACAGAAAAAGTTAATTAAATACGGAATAATTTCTACCAGTTCAAGCTTACATGATTTAAGCGAATGGTCGTCATTATATTTTGCAGGCAGATTACACAAGCCTGTTAATTTCGTAAAGGATGATATCCCTATGGTAAAATTCTTGAACCAATATAATTTGAAAAATGCAGTTACCTTGGCTGTTTTATTAATTGAACGTCCGCAATTTAGTGAACACCAGTTATACGAGCAAATAACGAAAATATCTTATCTGGGTGACTTTCGCATGTACATCGGGGGAGAAAACCCCAACAAAGTACGTAATATTGTGAACAAGCAGCTTTTACAGTTTATGAAGCTTTACGATCCTATATTGCAGTATTTCATTCAAAGAAACTGCTTAATAATCGTGGATACAGATGCAAATAACCACAACATGCGAACTTTCCGCAAGAACTTGACCATTCACAACAAGATTAAGCTTATTAGTACATTACCCTTACAATTCCGTTCTAAATTGTATCAAATGTATAGAGAGAAGTCTATTAAGGAGATTGTAAAGGACAAAAACCTTTCACAAAACTTGATGAGAATAGTTAGTCGGACAATCCAGATCTCGTCAATTAAGCAAATAATTCGTGGTATTTTCAGTTCGGGCGTTTTGAAATCAATTAAATATGCATTTTCAAAGCAATTGAAATACTGGCGCGGAAAATTTAGCGAGCATAAAGAGCACTTGCATTAAGTAAACTTAAATCCTCTGAATATACGCTAGATATTTAAAATACTTCAAATAAGCGCAACGGCGCAGTTCTCGTTAAGCTGTGTAGAAGTTGAGCCTTTCGGCAAAAGTTGCCTTTCGAAATCTTAACGCACTAAAAAAGATCGAGATTGCAAAAAAATAAAGATCACGGGGTACGAAAGCGGAAATATTTTAATTAGGAGGAATAGATAGGCATGCCAACGATGATCTATACTAGTTATCAAGCAATAGTTACAGGATTTTCTATTAGCAGGTCCAGGCCTATCAATTGGTGGTTTATTGAAGTGAATCTGATTATTTATTAATTAATTATTATAGGGAGTATGTGATGGATACCAAAAGATATATGAATGAACTAGGTGGCCCTTTTCAGAGACAACCAGAGTAGATTAGATGAAGCTGAGTTGATTATAAAGAGAAAACTTTGTCTAGAACGTCTAAAGTTTGACTATCGCAGTTGTAAACACTCAATCTGTAATGTGACGGCTGTGGTGGAGGTGGCGGAGGAAGAGATATACCAGGAATTCTCCGGGAATATGGATTAGTAGATACATAGTCTGTATTTTGAGAGGTTTGAATAAATTGATTTGAATATACTGGCTGTGATAATATATGATAGTCACTGACTTCTGGATTTATAGTGGTATCAATTGTATTCGGCACAAGATCAGGAATACTATTGACTGAATTCTGATGGACTATAACAGGAGCTTTAACTTCAACCGACCCTGTAGTGGGTGCCGCATATTCCACTGGATATTGTGTGCTAGCAACATGAGTTGTTGAAACAGGCGAAGGCTTGTTAGTGACTTTACTTTGGGAACCTAAACTTTTTGCCCGTTTTAGCGAAACGGGCTTTGAATTATTTACCAGAGAGTCGGATGGAGTTTTCGATAATTTATTCGGTGGAAGTAAGTTGTTGGGATATATGTCGGGGGAGATTTCTAGGTCCTTTAGCTGAGGGTCTGATGACGGTGTTTCTTGAATGGCGCTATCCTTTTTATAGTAACAAATTAAATGAAGCTTTTGGTTCTGTTTGGTGAGAATGGAAACACTTTGTTTAACAAGACTGTTCATCTGTTCACCATCCTTTGCAAGTTGCTTGTAGATTAAGAACAGTCCATGATGAACCTTTGATGGAGACCAAATTTTCCCATCAGTCCATCTTTTCATTCCACACTGTGTTTCATTCCAGATGAAGACAGTATTCGGACGTATATACCTAGATTTTTCAACTGTAGTTAGCCTTCGATTAATGGTAGGAAGTATCTTCAAACGAGTTGCTTCGAATAGAAGCAATGCGTCTCTTATATTCAGAACCCTTCCTCTATAAGTGATTACAGCCGGGCGTTTCCAATTCTCCTTGAAATCCTTCGAAGAGCCTTGAGTTCGTTCTCCTTGATCCAGTCCTTTTTTATCTACTCCAATCTGGTCTTTGGAATCCGTGTGGTCTTCGTCATCATCAGCCGGATCATCTGGATGTGTGTCATACTCCGAAATTATTAGCATGCTGATAATGTTAAAGAAGAACTTTTACCCGTGATAGCATAGTCGTAAAACTAGATGTAAATGCGAAACCTGAGGACAACAACTTTAGATGTAAACTTGTCGGACGTAAACTTTTCCGAAGAGAAGTTCCCCCAATAATTATTTTATAGCGCCAGAGTTTAAATTGTTAAGTCAATCTAATTTTGAGCCTCTTCCGGGACAATTACCGTACTCAGTGATTTTGGTTTATTTGCATCAGCAGGGCTCCATTATTTTTCCTAGATTACTAATAGTAAACATAGAGGATATAGAAATATTATCAACGGATATTCAGAATTGACCTATTAAATATATTCCGAACCTTATTTTTTTGTGATGAAACGAGAGGACAAATAAGGGTCAAATTTATTGCTCTATTGTTCATACATTCTTACAGATTATTTGAATGTTTCGTTTCTACTGCCGCACATACAACCGCATGCTCAGCGGCTATCGTGTAGGATACGTTGGAACTCCGGTCTACAAGCATATTACCCGCGTGAGAGGGTTCTAAGGTAATGTTCTATTGAGCAATCATACCATTATCACTTTACTTTGCGTTTATGAGTAAAGGTTGATCGATAGTTTCCAACTAATTTTTTTCTTCTCCCACATTGGGCTGGTCAACAAAGTTCTCTGCACATAAATTTCAAGCCCCTGTCAATCAATTTATCCGACATTTTCTTGTAAAAAATATTTTTACTGCCAGTAATTCTTTTTGGTGCATACGTATTATCCTCGGAAACTGCCACATTAAGCAGGAAAGTATTTCACTACAACTTTAGGATAAATTAATTATGCTTTGATATTATTTGAAGTATGTATATAGTGATTAGAACTTTTTATCCCAGGAATCTAATTTCATGGTACCATTTTCTTGGAAGTTCATGTGCATTTTAAAGGCATCCTTCAAGATATGTGGTTCATGAAGAGTCTTGTTCTTAGTACTGTAGAAGATCGATCTGTCAAGATAGTCTTGTAATTGATCTCTGAAGTCAGGATGAGAGGTCTTATTGATGATTTCACGAGCACGCTCCTTTGGAGATAATCCTCTCAAATCAGCCAAACCTTGCTCAGTGACAACAACATCCAAATCATGTTCAGTTTGGTCGACATGTGTTGCCATAGGGACAATACACGAAACACCAGTAGGATCGATCTTGGATGGTCTAGCAGATGGAGTATGCATTATAGAAAGTTTAGCATTTCTAAGGAAGTCAGCTGATCCACCTAAACCGTTCAACATACGAGACCCCATCACATTAGTGGAGTTCGCATGTGCATAAATATCAACCTCAACAGGAGTGTTCATAGCGATAACACCCAATCTTCTAATGATTTCCGGCGAATTGGACACAACTTGTGATCTTAAAGTTAACTTCTTTGAATAAGTGTCCCAGTTTTCATAAAACTTTTCAAAACCAGCCTCAGTCAATCTAATGGAGGTAGCGGTGGCCGAGTCCAAAGTTCCAGATTCGAAAAAGTCCAAGAACGAATCTTGCAAAACTTCAGTCCACACATTCAAGTTTTTGAATTTAGAACCTGCCAATCCTTCCACGACAGCGTTGGCAATGTTACCAATACCAGATTGCAATGGGTGTAAGTTTTCTGGTAACCTTCCTTGTTTGACTTCATGTTCTAAAAATTCAACCAAGTGACTCGCAATGTCTTTTGACATTTGATCTGATGGGGAATTAGGAGGAACTATATCAGCAGTGGTGGACTCAACGATCGCCACAACCTTGGATGGATCCACTGGAATAGAAACCTGGCCAGTTCTATATCCTGCAGATGTGTGAGGATATGGTTGTCTGAATGGTGGATTGACCGGCATATCAATATCATGAATACCTTCAAAGGACCGGGTCTTGGTGTTCACTTCAATGATGATTTTGTCAGATACAGATATCATTTCCGGAGAAGCACCAACAGCAGGTCCAGGAATAATTGCACCATCTTCTGTAATCGCAGTAGCTTCGATGATAGTGTAATCTAACAAATCATTCTCAGGCTTGTTTCTGGTGTAGAAACCGTATGTTAAATCTTGAGGGAACATTGACAAATGTTTGTCAAAAAATTGAGTTCTGCCATCATTGATGGCTTGAGCAATTGGTTTACCAACTTGATGTGGTGATCTTCTCAAAAGCATATTGTTGGTAGCCCAACGGTTCTCTTCGGGGCCAGCAGATGCTCCGACGAACAAGTTGAAAGCAAGCTTGCCCTGTAATTTATTTTTTTCGACATGGTCTGCCAATGCAGCAGGAACAGCCTTAGGTGCACCAACACCGGTAAATCCAGACCATCCCAAGTATTGGCCGTTCTTGAACAAATCTACACACTGCTCTGCTGTTCTTAATTTATTCAAATAGGGCGCGTACCTAACTCTTTGCTTTAAAATGGACGACATTTCTATGTAGACTGTTTGCTAATATGATTCAATAAAACGTATGATTATCAATAAGTTGCACTTCTTTATATGTCTTCACAATCTGCGAAGGGCAATCTAGTTTTGGCACCACGCCAGCTATTTATATAGGGACATTCTCCAGTGGCTTATACGATGAAAAATGTCACAAAAACACCACCAACAAACAATCTCGCACTCTCTCCAGACCGCAAAAAATTTGTTGAGAGCAGTAGAATAGAGAGGGGTGACCAGTGAGGCTTCTACAATACGGACCGAAAATAAAGAAGTTTGGTATCGGAAATTGTTTATAATTAGGGGGTGTTTTTTTTTTTGGGCATACGTGCAGAGGAGGGGTAGAACCAACACTTCCACAAGAATTGGGGTAATGTCTTAATAAACCCATATGACTTCTTGGTAGGATTTACTGAAATTCAACGAAGAGGTCACCTTAGGGTTTTAGAACACGGAAGCGATTGGGGAAATATCTGGTTATGTCCTCCTTCGGAAATTAAGCCACCCTCGGAAATCGCGGAGGTGGATAGCACCGTTCCGGAATAAGATAGTTTCCTACATATAACCTGGACTTAAGAGTCCGGAAGCTTTTCCGGATAGGCAATTAGAGGATTATAAATCACCGCAGATCCGAATCGGCTTCACTCTTAGCGAAGTCTACTCCGAAGATGGTCGAAAGTTTGGAAAGGTTACTTATTTCTATACTCCAATGTCTAAGTGTGAAATATTCTACACGACGCGTGGAAGAGTCTCTTTCACTAAGAGGGGTTAAATGAGGGGCAAATAATTGGTTTCTGTATATTTACGAAGACTTCATGTTCGCACAGCCATCTTTAATGAGTGGACGGGTACCCCGGATTGCTACCCCGGATTTAGATGTATTGTGTTCACAATTGCTCCACGATTTTAGAATATCGGAGTTGCCCCACAAAAGAGGACAATCTTATGATTGCAGAAGCTCTATAATTACATTGCCCCACTTTCTGGTATTATTTCGCTTAACCGAACGATAAGTTAGTCAGAGTTTATGACGTGTTTCTAAGCTTGAGATCCAGGGATACTCGTATTTCTTGGCTATGTTATTTTCACCCGCGGAAACTTAAGCAACAAATCCTTTTGAATTGGGAATGCTACATACTTTGTGTTACTCCGAGGAATTTCTTAATTATTCAAATAACTGCGCTATTTACTCATCTTGGTGGCTTTAAATCTACTAATTTTGATTGAATTTCCATGCTCGTCTACTGGCTCGAATTCCATTTCCAGCTCTGACTTCCTGTAGCCTGTCTCATTGTTTTGAAATATTATCTTTTGTCTAAGCTTATGATAGTTACTCACAACTTCTTGATGAATAAAATCATGCTCAATAGCGTCGTCAATTCCAAGAGCAATTGAATCCGCTTCTTCATCTTCATAAATATTTTCAATTATTTCGTCCTCAAGAATGGGACCCGATTCGTCATACTCATTGTCTTCTGCCTCATTATCATAGTGATTATATCCTATCTCATCTAATTGGGGATCCGAGACTTCTGTTATTTTTGAATCTATTAAATAATTCTTGCCTTTAATATTATTAGCTTGAGGCATGGACTCAAGCATTCTATTCAAAACTTCAAAGTCTTCAACTTCATTCACCACTGGACCTTCAGTCTCAATATCTTCGTCGTACATTCCTAGAACATATGCTTTAGCCATTGTATCCAAATCGTTTTGCATAGAGTGAAAGTCTATAGCGGCCTCTTTTACGTCCATGAATCCATCGTCTTCTTCTTCTACTTCTCGATTAAAAATTCTTTCGTCTTTTACTTTATCCACATGTTCGTCATTTTGGGTCTTCAGAAAGTCAGGAGTTGACACTTGTTGTGAAACTTCTGACCTAGCTACATCTGACTCTGCCCTTTTTGCTTTAAAACGGGAAACCTTTTTGGGAGGAAATGGGGGTTTGGAAGAACGTGTAGCTGAATTATCCCGAGCGATTGAGCTATTTGATTCTTCCAGCCCGATCAGATTTGTAGTTCTCTCGACAATATCACCATTTATAGAGTTTTTCGAAGTGTCTTGCTCCTTACTCTGTGAGTTTGCATCATGGGCTTCGCGATTTGAAACCGAAGCTTTTTTTGAAATTGAATTTTTGAATTTAGAAACTTTCTTCTCAATTTTGATGTCTTTCTCCTCATTTTCAAGTATCGATTGCAGCATTAAGTTGTACCTATTCAAGATTTCCAGACCTTCGGCCGCCTCGATCTTAGGAACTTCTACCCTTTTCCCCTTATGAACCAGGAAGTCACCTAAATTTGATAGATCTGAATCGAAATCAGAAGCTAAATTAGTATTCCTTTCAAAGACAATCTCACTCACGGGTGATCCCGTTTTGTCCTCTATCAAAAGATCTTTGGAAATAGTTTTTTGGCTACCTGAAAATTTTCCTTGCTTGAATAATGAAAGTTTCGGTTCAATCGGTGCATTCTTGATGGCATCACTAATGTTTTCTATCTCTTTTATCTCAAGATTTTCTGCAAACCGGACTGATTTTTTTTTATTCTGCTTCTTCCCCAAAACTGTCGCAACTTCTTTAAATTCATCAGATTTTGCTTGAAGAATTCTACGGCTAGAATCCATCACGTTTCCAAGTTTCGCTTGTCTTAAATTCAATACTTGATTCCACAATAAGTCATTTGCAGAATTTCCCTGTGTTGAATTTAAGTAAGATCCTTTTCCACCATACAAAACGTCGTCTGCAAAATCATCGTCATCTTCATAATCCTCTTCAGAAAACTCGAAATCCCATTCTTCATCATCGGCAAAATTAACCGTATTATCCCCATCTTCAATATCATCAGCAAGTACTTCTAATTGTAATATATCATCGCGATCTACCAGAATGGCACCTCCATTAGGCGTACTTGTATGTTTGGAATTGCTAGGATCCTGTAACACTTCTTCCAAGTTGTTTTCCTTTATTATGCTTGAAAGCATATCCAGACTTTTGTCACTAAAACTTTCGCGAAGAGGATTCTCAGAATCTTCTAATTCAATTAATCCATTTGCGGTAGAATTAGAGGACTCATTTTCATCTTCTTTATATCCTTCTGTAAATTTTTTGTATTCCTCAATTGATATTTGTTTAAGTCTGAATTTATCTTCCTGACTAATCTTCAACAGATCAATTTTTTCAAGTAAATCGTTTTGGTCTATTAGTGTATGTGATGCTGTATTTGAGTCCTTACCTATAATCTCCATGTCATTCATCAAATCTAGAAGATTCTCATCGTCCGACTCCGTACTTTGAGGAAAATTCGGAGATTGTTTATTTTCAAATCCCTTTTCAGGTTTCGTCACCGAAAAAGGTTCAATAACAGAAGCTTCAATTTTATCTAGTGAATCATCTTTAGCCTCCGGCTTGCCTAACCCCAATATACCGCTTGGTGTGCGCTCATCATGGATCCTATTCAAGATCTCATTATTTATAGTTGCACTTATAACATTACCGTCATCATCTAATTCCTCTTGAATTTCCATAAAAGGAAGACCCTCTTCGTTTAACTTTTCACTCTTGTGCTCTCCATCCCGAGATGATACCTGATTAAAGTTTTGTAGGCTTTCCCTTGTTGTTTTTGCCTCCCCTAGCTTACTTTTGAAGGTCGATAAGGTTTCTTCCAAAAGCTTCATCTTGTCATTTAAATATTCAATCGCTTCATTCTTTGGTTTCTTCACAAAGTAGCCTTCACCTAAAAATATCATTGCATTAGGATCATCATTTTGATTAATTTGTTCCCGAGTGAATTTGTATGAATTAATTTGTTCAACCAAGGCATCTTTCTTACTTTGAAGATTGGCTATTGTAGATTCAAGCTTTTCAAAGAGAGATTTCGAATAATCAGCATCTACCATTAGCTTTCCAATGTCGGGCATAGGTACCTCGTCTGCTGCAACAAGACTAATTAGTCAAATCAGCCAAATCTATAATTTTGCATTATTTCGTGCATTTACCAATGACTTGCTTACATATTTGGTACCATATTAAAAGCAGGAAATATGAATAAAAGTTACTGATTCTATTATTAAGCAACTAACATCTAATATTTCTGAACTATTATACAAAAATATCGCTATGTTACATTTTCTATATGATTATTTATCTTTGAAGTGCTCCGTTTCCTCCCCTTGAGGATTCCCAGTCTTGTAGAGCAAGCTCCCAGTCTTCTTCTTCGGTCAATGGCTGGTAATTGCCTTCGTCTTCATTTGAATTATCATTGGATTTCTCTAACTCGTCATACTTATCTTTATTCTCTATCCATCTTTCGTGAATATCAAAGTCCATAAATTCGGAATTTCCCGATTGTCTTGTTGCTTCGCTCCATATAGAGTCACCTCCAATCTCACTTCCGAAACTGTATCCATTAGCTTTATCGATAACGCTTAATAAACTAATCATGCTTTGTTTATTCTCCACGGCCAAAACTTCAAATGAAACAAGATTGAAGTCTTCCACCAATTCAGCAATCATTTCTGACAACTTAACATAATTTTTACCTAAAATTGAGTTCGATTCTTTCTCTAAATGTGGTGTGAGATAACTGAGATCTTGAACTTCAGTATAGTAATCCAACCTGAAGGGAAGTTCGCCATAATTTCTAAGCAAATCAATTTTGGATATTACGTTTACATGAGGAAGATCTAACTGAAGCATTGACCGTAAACTTAATAGCAATATAGAAATATATTGAGAAGGGCTCGTCAAATAAATTGAATCGACTAGTGATACCACACACAAACGGAGACGATCAGATTTAACCAATTTCTTGAATATTTTGTACAATGAGTTGTGGTGAGTAAATAATTCTACTTGGCCAGGACAGTCAAAAATTAAGTAGTTCTGCTCTTCTACCAATTTATGAACTCTTGCAACGAATTCATCTATGCCAGAATCACCTAATGACTCAAGTGCATACATTAAACCACCATTTGGGCCAAGGTTTAACTCTTCCATGATTTCTTCAAGTGTAATAAAGTCTCGTATGTCCAATTCACACTTAGGATATGGCAATTTATCATTCGCAGGGTCAAGGTTGATGATGCACAGTTTTCGCCCTATGGCAGACATAAACTGATACATACCGTGGCAGTATGTAGACTTGCCGGACCCTGGAGGACCAATTACTATATTTCCGAACATTGGTAAAGTTCCTCTTAGTCTTTCACACTCTAGATCATCTCTATATCACTTTAAGATTTTTGCAAACGGCACGACCATGATTATTAAGACTTATCTCTCAGTATTTCGTACTACAAATATCCTATTTATGAATACTATGACAATAGAAGTAATACATGAATCACACCTATGCTCTGTAAAGTATTAGACGGTTAGGAAGGTATATTATGAATTTGAAAGACTCATTAATGCATGATACACGTGATATACATCAGGCTTTTATTATTACGTAATAGTGCACAGTCTGAGGAATATCAACGAACTGCAAACCTGATCGACCAAAAATTCGATTGAGCATATACTCATAGAATATAAGCTTTAATCTTTGTTTATTTCGATAGTTATTAAACGCTATCTTATCAGGATCGGCTTAAACTTCATTTCTTTGCATAAATTTATTTGTTGAAACGCTCAATTCAAACATAACTATTCAAGCCGGGGATTTGCCACATTATTATAATAGTATGTCATCCGTCACAAACGAATCTACATTTTTATCTAAGACTGTAACAGTCTCGCCTCTTGTTTTATTATCGGTAGTTGATCACTATAATAGAGTTGCTAAGGACTCCAAGAAGAGAGTTGTTGGTGTCATTTTGGGCGACAATGCGTCCGACACTATCAATATTACCAATTCATATGCGATTCCTTTTGAAGAGGATGAAAAGAATCCAAGCGTTTGGTTTTTAGATCACAACTTTATTGATTCAATGGGAGAAATGTTTAAAAAGATCAACGCAAAAGAGAAATTGATTGGGTGGTATCATTCGGGACCAAAGTTAAAGTCCTCAGACTTGAAAATTAATGAAGTGTTTAAGAAGTACACCCAAAATCCATTATTGTTGATTGTTGATGTTCAGCCAAGAGAAGTAGGAATACCAACAGATGCGTATTTCGCTGTGGATGACATCAAGAACGATGGATCAGCTGCTGAGAAGACATTTGTCCATGTTCCGTCATTAATCGAAGCCGAAGAAGCAGAAGAAATTGGAGTAGAACATTTGTTGAGAGATATAAGAGATCAAGCAGCTGGAAACTTATCATTAAGGGTTACTCAAACTTATCAATCTTTGTTGGGTTTACACCAGAAACTTAGAGATGTTGCAAATTATTTAGACAAAGTCTACCAAAAAAACTTGCCAATCAATCATACTATTTTGGGAAAGCTTCAAAATGTTTTTAACTTATTACCAAACCTTGCTAATTCTAATCTTCCTGGAACATCAGAGTCTAATAATCCCTTGGCTACTGCTTTCACTATTAAAACCAATGACGAGTTGATGGTGGTTTACATAAGTACACTTGTTAGAGCAATCATTGCCTTTCATGACTTAATTGAAAATAAGCTAGAGAATAAAAAGTTGAATGAACAGAAGGCGCTTGAAAGCACTACAGATTCTGATGCTGAAGTACCTTCCAACACAACCATTGATGAAAAAACGAGTTCCACAAAGGATTAGATCAATGATTTTTAATACTACGTATATCGTCGCATTCTAATTTACTCAATGTTATTACGTAGTTGTAATCCAAATCTATAACTTTAAATTTTCATAGTAAAATGGTAGTGCGCTGACCTATATCTTCGAAGAAAATTAGTATGTATATAAAATCGATCTAAACGTGCAATCGAAGTATTCGTAATCTGATCAAGTTCTAGTCATAGTACAATTAATGCAGCTTGCTGAATACAGTTATACCAGTCAACTTGAAGTAATAAATTCAGGCTTACAATATTAGCACTCCACAATAGTCTTCTGTGCTAATATGTCTCTTCGGATTATGGCCTTGCCAAGGTTAAATACTGTTTCGAACTTTAACTTCTTCTATAAAAATACGACTAAATCGTTGAATATAGAGCAGAACTTTATAAATAATCAATATTTAAACACATCACACCGAAAAGTGGGGATATCAACTAATCATTTTTCCTCCGCTTGCAAAGTCCAATTTACCAAATCGACTATTAATGGTACTGATAACTCTATCCTTGAAAATGTTGCTACCAAAGTGTTAAACTGTCAAGAACCCGAAGCTAAGCTGTCTCAAAAATTAACTCAAAATAATATTCCATTCAAAATAGTACCCAGAGAAAAAACTAAGGAATCCGTGCCTACATCGTTAGCAAGTTTTCCAAAATCTAAAAGCGAGTTACATGCCTTGGTTAACCCGTACATTAAATTGACTAAACCAAATTTAACTGTCTTAGTCACTTTAAGTTCCATATGCTCCTATGCTATATCGCCCTTCACTTTGTCTCTACATGAACTTGTATTCTTGACAGTAGGTACTGCCTTAAGTTCTGGTGCTGCCAATGCAATAAATATGGGAAGAGAACCTGAATTCGACAGAAAAATGCCGAGAACTGTGGGAAGGCCAGTCGTTCGTGGGTTGATCACTCCAAATCAAGCATATAAGTTTGCGGCAATTACAGGCTCATTGGGTTGTACTATGCTTTACTTAGGAGTAAATCCTACAGTCGCATGCTTAGGTTTTGTCAACATTGTTCTTTACTCCTGGATATATACTTCTCTTAAGAGAAAATCAATAATTAATACGTGGGTGGGTGCAATAGTTGGAGCAATACCTCCTCTCATGGGATGGGCAGCAGCTTCTCCATTAAATCATCCTGCAGCTTGGTGTTTGGCAGGTTTATTGTATGCATGGCAATTTCCCCATTTCAATGCGTTATCCCATAACGTTGCGGACCAATATAAAAAAGCTGGTTATATAATGACGGCAGCAGAAAACCCCATGTTAAATGCAAGAGTGGCTTTAAGATATTCTATTTTAATGTTCCCGCTTTGTTTTGGGATATCCTATTATGGTATTACTGACTCTGTATTTCCCTTTGACTCTGCAATAGCTAATGCCTGGTTAACCTACTTAGCTTATAAATTTTGGAAACAACAGCATATCAACTATAAAGCTGGATTCAAACCTACCGCAGAAGGGATTGCCCAAGCTTCAATTCATGCAAAAAAATTATTTTGGTGCTCGGTTTGGCACTTGCCCGCAGTATTGATACTAGCAATGCTTCACAAGAAAGGCCAATGGGACCGCTTATTTACATACTTAGGGCTAAAATCCAAGGCAGAAGATCACTAAACCTTCAAATAGACAATAAAATAATACTTGTATATAAATTAATGCATATGGTGTGTATTCAAGACCTTAATATCTCCGAAACATTTTGCTTCTAAGGTACTGAACTCTGTTTTATAATGAACTTCCTGACATAAAACTGCCACTTCTTCATACTAATTCAAAACATAAATACCGTAACTCTTTATAAGTCATACTCAACAATTCTAAAATATGACCTTACTTCTCACAACTACAATAATAATGTTAAATAAGCCTTCTTTAGAAAATATACTCCGAAGAAAAAGCGTAAAATATATAAAGAATGAACAGAACACCTCAATTTAAAATACAAACCCGCTATCTCTCAAAAACATAAAAGAACCTAGTATCACAAACATAAAAAATACGATAAATGAATTGCAATCCACTAGGATCAAACTAAATAACATACCCAATGAAAATATGTCTCTTTGTTCCACCACACTACAATAGTTACACAACCAAATCCTTCTAACAAACTCTTTAACCTGATCACCAAACAGAAGTATCCGGAACACTACTGGCAGTAAAAACTCTTCCAACAAGCGATAACTAATTCTAGCAAATGAAAATGTATTAATATTCATAATTTTTTGCCTCTAGACACATCCTCCATCATTAAATATAAGACTAAGACCGGGGTAACCAGTTTGCAAATCTATACCCCAATTACAAAATAGCTCGATACCTATTTCACTAAAAGAAACCATAAAAAATGCCATACCAACCATATATGTACAATAGAAAGACTAAAACTTTCACCTCAAGGTTTTATTGACATACCCACAATTAACTCACACTTCATGTCTTAAACAACTATCAATCAACCCTAATCAAAACATCATACCCTTTGATATATCTGAAACAATTAGCCGAATGAAACTACTCAAGAGCATTATTAAATGGCTCGAAATCCATGAACCAATTGAACTGTTATTGGAATAAGACAAGTTAAATAGGTTAGATTTCAACCCAATCTAACGTGAGCTAATTCTATAGATGTTAATAAATTTAAAGAAAAATGTAATGATAATTTGGGTTCATTATATGATAGATAATATAGAAAACTTAATAATTGAATGAAATAGCAACAAACCGCAATACCTACTCAATCATGACGATCGCCTAGGTCCAATTCTATACGTATTAAAGATTCCCAAACCTACAGATTAACATTCGACCTCTTCTATAAGAATTAAACTGTACAATGCTACATTTACACAATAATAAGTAACCTGGCATCTATATATGATATAACTTCTATCAGTAACAAAGCTTAATATTCCACTCACTACTCTGATCAAAGTTATTCGAACACTATCAAAATAACAAATATACATGATCCAAATATAACTGATTGTGAAATATAGCCATCGCCCATTCACTGAATCTAACCAGCAAAATGAAAAGAGAGTAACTATTCCCCCTTTAATAAAAGCCTCCAATTGGAAATCTCTAAATGAGCGTACAACTTCTAGCTCTTATATCACAGACCAAATGAGCTGCTAAAAATAAGCAAAAGATACACATTCTAAATGTTCATCCTCATCTCCACTAAAAAGCTAGAAATCGTACAGTTACTTAACTAGGCAGAAAATAAAAGATGTGCATAAATTAATTCTACTTATGCTTAGAGTAGACTATTCAGAAGAAGACCATATAACGACATAGAAATATTAATAAGATGAGAAGATATCAATTAAGTCAAGTGGATTGGTGTTCCGTACTGGGCAGAGTTTGAAATGATATTGAATACACTCTTAAGTGGGAAAAATAGCACCAATATGCATTCTCTTACGAAAACCACTATTGATGACTCTGACTCACCTTTAAGCTAGAAGTAAAAACCCATTTATCTAAATCAATTACTGCATTTTCATGAGATTCAGTTTGTTTGACTACGCTTTCATTCCCAGCTACCATCAGAATAGTAATTATGGCCATTTCTTACGCGACAGATTAAGCTTGTGACGTAAGTATAAGCTTGTTAGTGTCTCTCTGCTTTCTTAGAATTCGATTTTATTCCACAATTTCAAATCGAATTATTATTCATAGTACAGTTTCGCGCATTATGATTCTACCGATATTCCTAGTCGACTAATGAGTATAGTGCTTTGAGTTATCAATTCTATTTTGCTAATGAAAGGCTTATTGGCGATGTAAAATCGTAAAATATAGTTTGTTGCTATATGGGCTAGAGATAGTTCTAGACATAATCTACATAGTAATAAATGAATTTCTTCAGGTTATCTCTATTAGTATTATTAATCTTGGAACGTACAGTGATATGTTGGGTCTACGCTTGTCTAAATATGACTGAACTTTAAGTTGTCTCTGATCGATTGTTTCAGTTATATTTAATCAGCAAACTCAGTACCAATTGGAAGGTATTTTGTATATTTCTTGATATGACTCTTATCGCATAAAATTCGTATATCCTGTGTTTAATCGTTACCTTCATCAGGATAGTTTAGTAGGAATGGTGACTTTGTATATGAAAGAAAGACAGTATTAACTATTTCCATTTTCTTCGAAATTATAGCTTTCTTTAATTATGCCATTAAAGATTATTTTATTTTCTTAATTTAATTGACCGTGTTAGAAGCTCTCTTACATGATATTATTGCACGCCCAGGTATTTTGTAACTATAAAGATATACAGAAAGTCTACTCTGCAGATACAACTTCAACAGTATCGCTCTTTTTTTGTGAGCTTTGCTAGTGGTGTGGATTTCTTTAGTCTAAACTTTGTATGATTTTGCATAGGTATAGATTTATTGTATACTATGGATTATTGAAGTCATGAAGAGGCACACACCCGCCCACCCAAGCACTTTGAGATTGACGAGTTCATTTTTCGAATGTACTTATGGCCTTCATTTGTATGTCTAATGTCTAATGAATGGGGAGTTTTCAGATAATATGCAGCTTCAAGGAGTTAAGAATTGATGGGTGCTTTCGGTAAACTTCTAATTTTTCAGCTTGGATATTAGTTAATTAAGGTTTCAAAGATAAATTTCTAATTAGGTTGGGCCATTCTCTTTGAAAGCTACAGCCGCTTCAATTATTTTGGCTTGAGTGCTTCTTACTTCTAAAGGTTGTATGTAGGTTAGGTTTGTTACGATTTCTGTCTTGGTACTTTCCAAGAGATTGAGTATATTTATTATCCATTATTTGTTCTATACTTGATTTGATCGCCTTGTTGTTGTATATGTCTATGAATGAGAGGAATGAGAGATATTAAGGAGATATCAACTTCTAGTATATTTAATTATGTATGCTGCTACCTATGATGGCTTCGTCTCATTATGTTTCGTCTTACCTTCCATACCCCTCCTACTTTTTTTTTATTCTCAAAGCTAATGTATGGTAACTTTTGAAGGAGTCGGTCACCAACAACTTCACCGGCTTTCTTCATTTGGTTTAGCGATTTAACTCGCTTTTCATGTTCTTTCAAAATATCTGGGTTAAGAAACTCACAGGATGGTATTTCTCCTTCCCCCTTTATGATAAGGAGTTTCTTTTCTTGCTTTAATGAAGACATCAATTCGTCAGAATTAACACCCAGTAAATAAATGCTAAAGTATTCTTCTTTCTGATTAATGCTGTGAATCATTGCCAAACCTGCAAAATTAGATCCTTCTAAACCAATCACAGATTTGAAATCAGAATGGTTCAAGTAAATAGGGAGTGACGGTTTTCTCGATTTTGTTCTGTGTTTGTCCACTAAATCAAATGTTTCTTTATTAATTAAGTAGAGCCCAACGATAGATGCGTCTAACATTAACAAAATATCTTCATTATTAAAATCATCGCAAGCATCAAAATTTACACTCGTAATGCTATTAACTCCTATGAATCCATTAGTCGATGTACTGCTTTCATATGGTAACTTCAACGGAGAGGTGTTTAGAAGATGGCTGGAGAAGTTAAATTTGAATTGTTGAGTTTGATGAAAATAAAGTAATTTCGAAAAATCTCGAAGTTGGGATGCAGAAAATCTCGATTCTTGACTTGCACTTCTTAGTATGTCTAACTTTTCATATTCTAGTCCGCTCAAAATATCAAAATTTTCACCTTGGCCAACATGTGAGGAAGATGAAAGTAAGATCAAATTATTTGGTTTTATTAAATTCGAAACTGAAATCAAAATTTCTTTTCCGTAACCTTTTATCCATCCTGGAGTATTTATGATAAGATGATTTCCTCTGGCTCTTTGTTTATTCCTGTAGTGTGCGTACAATACTTCGATTAATTCCAAATAACTTTCAGGCAGATACATCGGAGATGTGAATCCAAAGTAATGTGTTAATATATCTTCCCTGAAAGTGTGCAATCTCTTTGGGATGTTTAGTCCAATTATCACATCAGATACCTCTGTCAAAGAAAGGGAGTATGGAACAGAGAATTCAGACTGTCCAGGATCTATATCCAAGTAAGAAACTCTCTTGGAGACCCCCAGTAGAATAGAATTTAGTAAAGTTTTTGAAAATGTTGATTTACCAGTGTTTTTATTCCCAATTATCATTATTACTTGAGGTTCAACTTCTTGTTGAAGTCTACTCATAAGATTGTTTATACCTTTAGACCATGTGTAATCGATATTTAGTCCTATTTGACTGGTTTTATCTTTAACAACAATTTCAAATGTCTGATTCCGAGGAACAAAATCACCGTTTATGGCACTCTTATCGTCGTGAATTGATGTGTTGAAGATGAAATCTTTGAATGGAGTAAAATAAGATCCAATTTCTTCCAATCCTGAATTGAAAGATTCAAGCTTTACCACTGAAATTATGTCATCTTCGAACGATGCAAAGCTTTTATCGTTTTCTGGAACATTTGTACTAGGATGGCTTCCGATAATTGGCATCGCTTGTGAAGAGGGAGCTAAGATTTTATGCTTCTTCAGCTGGTCATCAAGTAATGTATGATTATTAATTATCACAGTTCCTCTGATTATGCTCATTATACATTGGCCATTGATTATTATATATTCTCCATGTCTCAATCCCAATATAAGTGAAGACGAGTTTGAAATCAAATTCTTTTCAGATGGGATAAATTTAGATATCGAAATTGGTACGGTTAACGGACTAAATTCATTAAAGAACGAGTTTGAAGTAAAATTAGGATTTGATTCTTCAATATCTGCTCTAGCTTCAACCAGAATTTCGCAATATTCCTCTTCAACTTCTTCATCATCATCGGAAGAGTTTAGTTGATAATTAAGCACATCACCAGATTCTTCGATACTTTCTTCATGAAATATCGATTTTACGGATGCTTTGTCTTTAAGGGCTGCATACGCACTCATCAATGGTTCTTATTATGATTCAAAGCCTGAAGTTTGCTTCCCCAATTGCAATATCATCTCAAGATGATATTGATATTGGTTGGTACACGAACTCAAGCGAGGGACACATCATATCATCCGCCAGTCACTTCCAAAGATATGCATTGTCAACTATTTTATAGTTGATATTAGCAAGCACCTCATCATTCTTGCTTTCTTTCAATAAAACTATAAAAGATAGTATTACTCAATTTTAACAAATTTTTGCAAATTTGTTTGAAATTTATGGTAGAAACGTTTTCAAAAATACAAGTTTGAAAGTTGACTTGTTACAAGAGGAGTCCTTCTGATTCTTTTTACCAATTGATTTTACAGAAACTAAGTATTTAGAATTATCTACGAAGAGTGCTTCGATTATTAATTAGTTTTTGAATAATTGGTAGCGTATCATCGGACATTAGTTTAATCAGGTTTTGCGGACTTTATTGCAACACTCAAGTTTAGTCTGGTCCGGCTCATGTTGCGTTCGGATTATCTGTCGGAAAATTGAACTATCGTTCGTGGATAATCCGAGGTAATTCTACAAATTTAAATCAGGTCACCCAATCAGAGGAATAAGCGAAAATTCATTTCCAAGAAAAGGTTACGAGCTTAACCCAGTTTATTTAACAGTTGGGGATAGCAAGATAGGGTTTAAGTATGTGCTCGAAATCATGGGGCAAGAATCACACCACTACACGTATCTAAAAGAGTTTTCTATTACCAAGGTTGTAAAAAAAAACTTGAGGGAAAAGTTTATCCGACAACTGGGTTTGCCCGTAGCAAAAAGGGGCTTCATTTTGTTTTGAATCTGGCTATTAGATCATTATGCAGAATTTTTTAGGCTGCGTAAATAGCACGCGAATTGTCCCCGCTTTAACAGTTTTGCTCGTTCAATTATTTTCGGAGTAGTTGGGCCCGATGTATTTGGCATTGCTGATATTTCGTGAGAAACGGAATAGTTGGCTTCATTACAAACTTAAACAGTAAAGTTGAGCGTTTATCACTCAAAGTAGTAGCTGTACAGGATTAAAATAGCCCTTTTCTCTCACCCCCTTCTTCCTTGTATACCAATAGCTTTTGAGTTTGTATCGAGTCCCCATACATTCGTGAATATTGTAGTGACACAAAAATGAACGGCATAAGAAACTTACGTTTAATCGCAGTCGTTCGTTGTATAAATTTGAACAATTTCCTTGACAAATTGATGATCATTTTACTACAAATCGATATAAAATGAACAGTAAATTACAAAGTGCTATAGACGAGATAGTAGAAGACTTTTCTGTCGATAAGAAGTTTTTGGTCAAGGCCACTGATGCATTCACAAAATCTGCTGATGCAGGTTTGTCCAATTCATCTGGTTCAAAAGAATATATGCCGATGATCCCAACCTACGTGACAGGAGTTCCTACTGGTAAGGAGAAGGGATTGTACTTGGCTGCTGACTTGGGTGGGACTAACTTCAGAGTTTGCTCCACTCTCTTGAATGGAGACCACACTTACGAATTGAAGCAATCTAAATATAAAATTCCACTTGATTTGATGTCAAACTCTACAGGCGATAGTTTGTTCTCGTTCTTAGCCAGTAAGGTTCAAAAGTTTTTTGAAGAACATCATAATGAGCTTTCTGATGACGAATCATTAAAAATGGGATTTACTTTCTCGTTCCCAGTTGACCAGACAGCATTGAACAGAGGTAAGTTAATTCGTTGGACCAAAGGGTTTGATTTGCCTGATTGTGTCGACCAAGATATTATTCTTTTACTACAAAAGCATATTGATCTTCTTAATGTGAAAGTCAATGTAGTTGCTTTAGCAAACGATACAGTTGGTACTTTATTGTCTAGAGCATACTCGAATGATAAAGCGGTAACTAATTCAAATACTGTAATCGGAGGAATTTTTGGTACGGGTACAAACGGTGCATACTTCGAAACTTTAGATAAAATCAAAAAGTTAAGATCTTCTGAAGTTCCAGACGGTGCAAAGGGTGTAGTCATTAATACCGAGTGGGGTTCGTTTGATAATACCCTTCAAGTTTTACCAAACACCAAATATGATACCGTAGTGGACAACCTGACTGCAAACAAGGGATACCACTTGTTCGAGAAGAGAATTAGTGGAATGTTCTTGGGGGAGATCTTACGTGTTATTTTACTTGATTTATTCGATCGTGAATTGTTATTCCAAGACTTGTATAAGGTCAGAGGTGGATCTTTACCTCACAGATTAGCTGAAGCCTGGCAATTAAATTCTGAAGTCTTATCATACTTACAAATTGATGATTCGACAGACTTAAAAATGTCTGAGTTAATTTTAGAGAATCATTTAAGATTGCCAACCACCAAAGAGGAGAGATTGGCAATTCAAAAAATTACTCAAACTGTTTCACATAGAGCTGCCTATCTTTCAGCAATTCCATTAGCGGCCTTAATAAACCGTGTTAAGAATCAATACGTAAATGATGAAAAAGATTTTGAAGTCGGCTGTGATGGATCGGTTTTCGAATTCTATCCGGGATTCCAAGATAAAATTATGGAAGCTTTTGATTTGATTAACCCATTGGAGGGCCAAAACAAAAAGGTTCACTTGAAGCTTGCTAAAGACGGAAGTGGTGTCGGTGCTGCATTATGTGCCAGTCTTGCTTAAGCAAGATTAAGAGAGCATCTCAATATTAACGAAATTTAATGTCAAAAGGTTCAATTCGAGTGACCGAGTGTAAATTAAATTAAAATTCAAAACAGCTCTTTATCCATAGATTTTTTACTTTATATAATATAAACTGAATGAAGTCACTAAGATTTCTTTGAACATTCATTAAATAAATGTATCGATATTAGAACGGGCGGATTTTGTATCCCATAACATAATTTTAAATATAGTCATTGGTATTGTGCAGTCCAGAAAAATTGACCAGATCAGGAATGTTGAAATTTACTGAACTGGCTGTTACATAAACTCCACAGATTATTCAGAACATAAATAGACATTTATCCACAATTATGATATTTTCTCGATGGGTATTTATATTTGAACTATTCAAAATT
The DNA here is from genome assembly GCA_030575035.1 of Suhomyces vadensis. Classification (NCBI taxonomy): domain Eukaryota; kingdom Fungi; phylum Ascomycota; class Pichiomycetes; order Serinales; family Debaryomycetaceae; genus Suhomyces; species Suhomyces vadensis. Next base: position 116,203 of record JAJMGK010000004.1, on the reverse strand, counting down.
TTCAGTTCTTGCATTGCAATCGTTCCAGATATACACAGAGTGGCAGAACAGCCTATTTCCATACATTCACAAGATCAACCAAGTCACATTTCTTTGCCGAATTTATTGCATATAGATGATATTAGAGATTTAGATTTGGTCTGGACAATTCTGGGTAACCCGATTCTTGATACAGGACGATTAATTTTTGGAAAAGATGTTGGATCAGTATGGTCAAAACCCCAAATTGAAAATTCCAAAGACGAATGGACAATTGAATTTGTATTCAGATCTTCAGGATCCTCACTGCAAGATATGCAATTTAGTGAAACAAATGGATTATCATTGTGGCTTATTGACCCATCTAACTCTCTCCCAATTGACTCCAATAATATTGATAACTTTGGTGGACCATCTAACTTTGATGGGTTTCAATTTTTGATAAATAATAACGAAGCGAAGGGATTAAAAATATTTGGCAATGATGGTAGTAAGGTTATTAGAAATGAAATCGAAAGTTCTATGGGAAATTGTGTATTCAACTATTTAGATTCTCAAGTTCCTTTTACTGTTAGAGTTTCGTACTCCAAGGCAAGGCAATGGTTTAAAGTTCAAATTGATAACAACGCTTGTTTTAAAACAGATAAGATAGTGATACCTATCGGATCTAGTGATCTCATTGTTGGATTTAGTTCGGCGATAAATTCGGATTCTAGTGAGCAATTCGAAGTTTTGGGACTTAAAGTCTTCTCGCATCTCACAGAGGATGCTATCGATGATCATGGTGTCATGGCTGATGGCCATATTAAGGTTCAATATACCACTGTCGTACAAGAATCTCAGTCGGAACCAACTTCTTATTATAATCCTATGTATGTCAGGGAGTCTCTTATGGAGAGAACATCAAGACATCGTCAAGAAATGGAACGTCAATTAGAGGCTAGTGGAAATACTGAACAGGGATTGGATAATCGATTAGAAGAATCATTTAAAGAGCTTAATATCAAGTTCTTAGAGCTTGAACAGCTGATAGAAAACGAGTTTAGATCTAATGAATATAACTCCAAAACTGCATTATCTCAGATCAAAGATGTTGAGTCAATTCAAATTCAACAGAAGGAGATTTTGAATCGTATTGAAAAATCTCTACAGGAATTCAAATCTACTATTACTCAACAGTATGCACAAATGTTAGGAGCTGTATCAAAACTCAATGAAAAAGTGATTGGAGAAGTTAGAGAACAGCAATACACCATGGACACATTAAGTAAAAAGGTAGACTTACTCATGTCCCATCATGAAGAATTATCTTATCAAGCTCAAAATAAGGATTCTGAAACTATTGATATAAGTGGTGTCATTAATGCTATAATCAAATGGATATTGATTCCAGTTTTCGTGGGAATTTTCATTCTTACAATGATCGTATCCAGACTCAGACACGACATTAAACATTCCAAGTTACTTTGAATAATATACTTTATAAAATAGTTCTGAAGCTTATTAAAACATACGAATATATAAAAATATACTATCAGTCAACGACAATAACTCCGTTCTTTATCTCTCTCTTACTTTTACTGGGGGAAATGGATCTTTCAGTAGAAGGAGATTCAGGCGCAGGAGAATCAAACTTTGAAGCGAGATCCTTGACCGATGTTTTTCTACCTAAAGTTGAAACAAATTTAGGTTGAGTAAATTCCAAAGTTTTACTAGGAGAATTGAAGCTGGTGTTTGAATCGTATATAATATCTTTTCTCGTTGGTCTGGAAGAAACTACCATTTTGTTTGTCTTTTTATCTTCACTTAAAATAGTACTCAACTTTTTCTTGTTAGGCGAAGTAGATCTTTTTAAGGAATTAGGAGCCAGTTTCTTAGGAGTCACAGGTGGAGGGGTACTTGGAGATTCAATATCCTCGGCGTCTTTAAATTCGTCCAATGAATCTGTAGACGGATCTTTCTTTTCTGTGAGTACAGGTTTTTCATCCAAATCCTTAGATTCTTGTTTTTTCGATCTGTGAACGGCATTTTGTAATTTTGACTCTAACCTTGATTTTGATTTTTGAGCAGCAGAAGTTTTAGGTGTCAATGAAATTTCGGTAGAATTGTTTCGGCTAACAGAGGCACTACCCGAGTTGCTATTCCTCGTGGTGTTCGCCCTTCTTAGTTCTTTAAATATGGTTTCTTTATGTTCAAAAAGATCGTTAATAAAATTGAATTGATGTTTATCATTAATAACACTTCTAGAATAATCCAAACTTGATGAATCAATTTTTGGTCGTAAGACCAAATTGCCAAATTCTCTAGACAACTGAAACCGGAAGCCATTGGCTAATTCAGTGTCCTTTGAACCGATTATTTGTACCAACCGATTCAAATGGGTTAAAATTGCATCCAAAGTTGCAAGATTACATTTTGGTAAATCGATCAAAACGTTTTGAAGACCATTTACTCGTGAGTTTGTCTTGTTATCATCACCGACTGGGTAATTCAAATACAATGATTTAATCAAATCATAGTAATTATATGGAATGACCGAGTCTGGAAGTTCCATAAAATACAACTTCAAAATATTTGTTATAATTATTGGATGAGACTTCGCTAATACTTCGTTGATTTTTGCAGTATCATTAATATCATTAAGTTGGAATCTTAAGTTATGAACATTAGTTAAATGGATAGGTTGTGTCCACAAATTTATCCTTTCTTCGTCATTTACTATGTCTGGATATACTTTGTCCAAATGAGATAATATGCACTGAATCATTACCGGTACAACCTTTCTGTCTAGTCTTGACTTCACATTCAAGTCCACCCCAAATGTTTGATTTACATTAGAGTTATAATAGTTATCATACAAAATAACATGAGGCTTAAATTTACCTGTCGAATAGTTTTCAATTAAAAACTTTAGGTCGTTAATTGGGTTTATAGTCTCTTCCAATAATAATAACTCATCACACATCAGTTTCATTGACGAGATTTTGTTTGCAAAACTTGATAAGAAGTCAAATGTTACCTTCTTAATTGCTTTCAATCTATCCAATTCACATTTCTGCATAAAAGTCAAATGATCCATAATCAATTCTTCAAATTCACACCTTATTCTATCTAATTCAACTGTTTTGGTAAAATATTGAGAATCCAATTGATTTACCTCGGAGATCAATTTTGTTAATTGAGTTTTATCGTTGAAGTCGATGGTATTTACTCCAATTGCCTGTTTCATATCCTCAAAATAATCCTGAAATTGATTCGTAGCCCCAGTAGCTATCGAAGGATTTCTGCTTAATTCATTATCTTCGTTACCATTCGTGTACTCTAAGCCTGATAATTTTGTTATCTCGAACACCACAGGTTTCCATTGATAATGAAATTGAGAAGAATTGATGAAGTTTTTTCCACTCATGGAGCCAATTAGTCTAATAAATCCATTATTAATTAAATCCTGTCCAAACGATTCAGCCTTGAGTATGTTTCTATTAAACTCGGGCATGTTGTCTAATAACCATTGAGTAATTGCTCCTCCAGATGAAACATTATGATAAGTACCCAATATAGGTACCTTGTGTGAGGTAAGTTCGATATTAGTTAGGATATCCGTGAGTAATGCTTTAAGAGCTTTATGCTCATAAACTGCACTTCCAATGCTGTAAGTAGTGGTATTTTGCTCCTCCTCAGGAATACCCTCAGGTTTAGATTCAATGGTTTGAGCAAATTCTAAATCCTTTAATTCTTGACTTAGCTCTTCCTCGGTATAATGCGATTTGAATTCTTCCAACATTCTGCATTTGTTAAAGTACCTCTTTTGCAATTTATCTAATGAGCTTTTGGTGCTCTTAAATTGCTTATTCTTTTCAAATATAACAGATTCCGAATATTCCACCCTTTGCCTATGTTCTTTACACCATTTAGAGAATGGTTCCAATACCAAAATTTTAATATTGGACGCAATTTCTAAATGATATTCTCCTTGTTTACTAAAATTTTCGTTTATCTTTTGGTATGCATTTTTGATGGATGAAACGTAATCGTCATTAGCTTGACGTTTAGAGCTGCTCTTAGTCACAGACTTCTCGATCGATTCTAATTGACCACCATAGATCAACTCCAGTTCCATTCGTTTGGTAAACAATTGGACAAAATCATCGTTTTCATTAACGCCCTCTTTGAGTTGATCAAAGAGTATCTTGAATCCCAGTTCATAATCCTGAGTCCAAAAGCTATCAGCAAATGACATTATTTACGTAAACAAATTAAACAAATTTATATTATTTGGTTGAGAATCAAGTTTTGATTTTGATTTTGATCTTGATTTTCTTGTCGGGTACATTTAGAAACGCGTTGCGTAGATCTGTTCTATAAAAAGGAGCAATCGTCTAGACCTGCATATTGAACATACCTGTATGTACCATTTGAAGATGAAGCTTCTCCAACGATTTTAAGTCGCAGGCCCGTGATCTCATTTTTGCTGGCTTATCTGAAACAAGAGATCTTAAAATGCAAAATGATTTAAAACTGTAAGAACCAATTGAATAGGTAGTGTCAAACACATTATGACTTATTCCTAGAACCTGCACTCAGAGAGCAGTTACCGCTAATTTTCGCAAGCCAGTTAAGGAGATCATTCTATCTCAAACTACCATAGCATCAATAAGATGTCGAGTCATATTCCCAAAACGCCTCCTAGGCAAAGGAATTCAAATTTGGACACTCCACAAAAAACTATACTACCATGGAATACGCCTTCGAGTATCACTAAAAATCATAAAGCAGTTAACCACAAGAGGCAGAAATCGTTTGAAGCAAAATTGTTAACTCCTGAGTTCACACCTCAAAAATCACCTCGTTCTTTCAAAAAGAGTCAGAGGGACATAATACTGCAAGATTCTCCTGCAAAATCAATCATTGGTAAAAGGCTGACAATCGGAATTGGCAGGTCCATTGGTGTCAACTTATTGCCTTCAATAAAAATTTCTGGCTTTGATATGGACGAACCTGAAGTATTTATGGAGGAAGACTTGACTATCAATACGCCCTCAACTCCTAAAAACTTCTCAGTTCCTTTGACACCAGCTAAAAATATAATAACAAGTTCTAAGGTCGAGGAATGGTATGGAAACTCGGGAAATAGTTCTTTTGAGGATGCCAATGAAGAATATGATAATTATCTTGATCAATACAATTACCTGCGCTTAAATCAGAAGAAACGGTTGGAGAACCCTTTTTTGAAGCCTAATGAGGAAATTAAACCCAAGGAACCAGATTCTAGAAAAATTGCCAATCCATTTATCTCGAATCGACAACCTACTGTAGATTATTCAACCCATTTGGAGCTTAGACATAGCAAAACGGGTGAAACTACTATCAAGGAGTTATCTGAAGAAGCGAAAAGAATTAAACCCAAGAAGTTAAATTTCGATGATTTAGCTTCAAATACTGATAGACCGGCTTCTACTTCTTCAAGTGCCATTAATTCACCCTCCAACTCACCGTTCTCATCACCCTCTCAAAGATCAAGAATCATAGACCAAAAGGAAATCAATAAGAAATTTGTATTGAAGAACCTCAATAATTTTATAAATGTCAAGCCGAAAAACAGTTTAGATTTTGAAATTTTCAAAGACGGTCGTAACTAAGCTTAAGTTGACATTCTTATTTCTGGTATCAACTTTATTCCATTTGTACTATACCTCTGGTAGGTAATATAAATATATAATTCGTTCGAAATTATTGTCAATTCTTTTTATAATTACAATTATTTATTAATACAGTTTTAACTAAAAAAGAAATGAAGCAAGTACAATCAACCTTATATATCGTTCTTAAATTTGCGTAGATTATCCCAACCAAGAGCATTAGGATTAGGTAATTTTATAATTTCTAGTTTATTCAAAATTTCTGGATTATTGGAATCTGGATTGGTTGCAGTATAACGAATAGCTTTGCTAATTGAAGGAATTTCGTCTGTGTCATCTTGTACCCCTCCCCTGAGCTCGATTGGCAACAGCTTAATAATTTCTGGATAAAAAGTAGGAGAAGTAAACTTACTTAATACGTCTAATTGCAGGGTAGTCAGGGGAACAGGCTGAGGTATAGGTACATACAACAGAGCATCATCCTCGGATTCGTCAGAGTTTTCATCTTCTAAGTCGTTCTCATCTTCTAATTTCAGTAAGAAGCCATCATCTCCATCATTTCCAAAAGGATCATTGAACGAAGCCTCTAATTGACGACGTCTACGTTGTTCTTCTATTTGACGCTGCTTTTGTAATTGTCTCATGTGGACCCTTTCCTTCTTCTGCCTTACTCTTTCCGTCTTCGATCTTATCTTTTCTTGTCTTTCTGATTCCAATCTTTGCCAATCATTGTACTTCTTGATAAATTCTTTCTGCGATTCTATTTCCTTGCGCTCTCTTTGTAAGGCACCCAATTGCTCAAAATCAGTCAATTTGAACTTATAATAGTTTTTCCAGGTCTCTTCTGACATTTCCCTGTAAGTATTGACCAACAAATTAAATTGAGCATTACTGTGTAACATTTCTAAATTTAAATAGTCCTCCGTGTAATTTCGGTGAGTAATCAAGATACGATCTACCAGTTTTTTATCAAATTTATCATGAACTAGTCCTTTCAAGTTTTGATTGTATCGGAGACTTTGTGGCTTTAAGACTTGCTTAGTAACTTTATGGCTCTTTCCGGTATTATTTACGGTATGAATTTTGTTAATCCTATTCATTATTGAAGCATCCTTATAGTTACCACTACCCGGACCTCTGTAAGTTTTCGTATAATAATACTTTGAAAAATTGTTATTGTCAGATTCACTACCAAAAGTAAGAGTCCGGACTTCTTTAGGTACATTTATACTCTCATTGAATAAAAATGATGAATTTGACGAATAATTAACTTTGTTCATATCAAAAGTTAAACTTTGAGGAATTACTGCCTGCTGAGTATTGCTCGTGATATAATAACTGGGCACTTTGCATAAGTGATTCACGTTAAATTCCTGAATGAAGCCTTGGCCAGGAATAACTGATTCTGTCAAATCAATTGTATTTGGATCAATATCTATTGTATGTTTTTTTGATTTGCCAATGTGCTTACGATTATTTCTTTCCTGACCTAGCTGCTTATTAGGTTCATCGATTTGTATTTCAGAAAAATCATTTTCTCTGTAAATCAATTCCCTTTCTGAATAGCTTAATTTCGTATTTGGTAAATACTTATACGCACTTGGGACCGATTTATAATAATTTAGTTTGGTTAAATACTTCAAAGTATTGAAAAACGAGTAATTTAGTTGAATACTTGAACTAATAGCACCATAATAAGGAAAAACCTGACTAATAGTAATTTTGTCTTCCGGCTCATCCTTGTTAGATTTTTTGGAAAATTTAGGCTCCAAAAGATCTTCTGCGTTAGCGTCTTCATCCACGTCTGCAGCATCGTCAAAATGGTTGACAGCAGGTTCGTCCATGTCAACATCATTGGTTCTAGATGAAATTCTGGCTAAATTGTTATCATCCTCATCACTAAAAAAAACCTCTTTGTTTCTTACAAGCGTGTAAATTGTGGAAAGTTTGGTATAGAATAAGCCGTATTTTAAATCTTCCTTTGAAATTAATCCGTTGTTTGACAATTGACAATTTAATTCGCGATTGGAAACTTTTACCAAAACTTCCCTAGATATGTCAGTTCTTTTAAGGACCTTGTTAATCAATTGATATGAAGAAGGGAACCCCCAGGCAAGCGAAAGGTCCTTAAATAGAACGTAATATCCGTTGTCTTCACTAAGGACGGTAAAAACTGGGATCCCGACGCTACTGACAATCCAAGATACATCTTCCTCGTCACGATCTTTGAAAGGCTCCAATTCTAAGACAGTTCTCTTAGCATCATTCTTAAGAGTCTGGCGAGGCAGTACAGGTATTATCACCTCTATTTTTGAAGACATTTGACCGTTTATTGAAGTATGTGTAGATCTAGCTCGTAAGATTTATTCGTGTTTAGTTTCGCTTTGGTCGTGTATATGCCATTTTAATTTTATCCGTTTTAACAGAATCATGAGCTATAATTGCATTAAGTACTAAAAGAAGTGTGCATACTATGATCGGGCCAAGACATCTCATAATGTATTAATTTCTTCGATTCCTTAATTTCACGAAATATATGTATTTATTTCTTTCTAAATTTTTACAGATTTGGTTAAATTTTTATGATTTTCAATATTTCTATTTCAGTTACATAGCAATGATTAGTTTGATCCTAGTTCTTAAATAATTAGTCTACTTTTGTCAAATATAAGAAGTGTAATAGCCAGATGCACTTCCCCATCTTTTTTGGCAAAATCATCTAAATTCTTATGGTGTTTTTAGAATGTTGAATGAATCTCTAGATTCTATGCTTTTTGCAATCATGTTTTACGTTTGTAGACTCACAAGATTGGCAATTATCACGTGAATATTTACACTGAACAAGTATCTTCTCATGTGAATTGTTCCGCATGGAGGGGCCCAGAACGACGGCGTCCGGTCTTACTACCTATCGATACAGTTCTCAGTCGATATTTCAAGAAGGAAAGAAGATCCGAAAAGTATAAAAGTATTTAGTTTGGTCTCGCCACCAAAAAGAAATTTTTTATCTTTACCTTTTATTTTGAATTTCAACTCAAGTATTACTTCACTAGCTCAGTATTGCATCAACCTTTACCTCTTTTCACATTGTTTCTCTAAAAGAAGATTATGAATGCAAGCCTGAAAATTCGATGGCAACCCTTTATGTAATACGACTGGTTCCTTTGATTTCATTCAATCTTATTTCTGGATTCGTATCTAAATCTGATTGGTAAACATTGCTCAATTTTTTCCTAAAAGCATACGTAGTCTATTCAGTTCCATAGAATAAGTTTAGTGAGAGAAGCAGCACTTTTGCGCTGTGATATGTACACTTGAATGTTTCGTAAATTGCCTACTACTTTCGATCTATTGCAAAATTGAATATCCGGTTGAATAATAAATAGAAACGCAAAACTGATGCACGTCACCCTTGCATTTATTTTGATCACTTAGCAATTGAGATTCTCCAGAAAAAGAATTCAGGTGAAGCACAGTATTGAACTCCTCTTTTGTCGCGAGAAGTTCCGCGGATAATTAAGAGTAAAGGAGTATTGGAACATTACGTTAAATGTTTGTACTGGTGATACCTTTCACGTCCTTTCCATATCTTTAATATCTTTAATAGTTTCGCTCCTACTAGAAAATCTCGGTCAATATGTTTTTCTTGATATTCATGAACCTTGAAGTTAGTTTTGCAGCCCGACTCAACTGCCATTAACTGATAATTGCAATTCCATCGAACTTGCTTTACAGCCACAATAATGCTTTTTTCCCCTCGGATTTCTCCTCCTTTAGATACCGACAGCAGGCACTTTTTTAGCACTGCATAACATTCGTTACCCTCGGTTATCTCCTGTATGGGGTAACTCGCACCTATTCATGCCCCAGAAACTTTGATTGACCGAGCTCCATTCAACCCCACTTTCAAGTGATAATTGAATATATAAATATTGATGCGCCACCTTCATGAATTATTATCCAAACCTACAAATTCCAGAAAAGAAAGATGGGTTTAATTGCAGATGTTGGTGATACCATCACCTATGAAGTTAGAGATCGTGTCGCTATAATTACTTTAAACAATCCTAGCAAGCTTAATTCTCTTAATGGTGAACAATATTTGCAATTGGCTAAATACGTTGAGGAGGCCGACAGAGAAGAAGGTACCATTTTGACCTTAATTCAAAGTACTGGACGTTATTTCTCAGCCGGTGCTAATGTCGCCGACAGAAGTCTCACTGACTATCTGTCTGAAGAGCTCTTCTCCAGGGAACTTTGGTTGAACAAGTTCGTGTCAAGAAACGCTTATCTTGCCGATTTATTCCATAACCATACCAAGATTTTGGCTGCTGCCATCAATGGTCCAGTTATTGGTTTGAGTGCTGCCTTGGTAGCATTGTGTGACTTGATCTATGTTAAAGAAGAAAAGGATTTCTTTTTGTTAGCCCCTTTCGCAAACTTGGGATTGGTTGCTGAAGGTGCATCTTCCGCAACTTTATTTGCCAGATTAGGATGGTCCAAGGCTTCTGAAGCATTGTTGTTAGCAAAGCCAATTTCTGGCCGTGATTTAAACAACTTAGGTTTTATCAACAAAACTTATGATGGTAAATTCAGCTCGGTTGAAGATTTCAACAAAGCCGTGCACGACGAATTAGTTGAAGCTTTATCCAACTTACATGAACAATCAATTTTAGAGAACAAACAATTGATGAAAGCAAACAGGGATCAATTGATTAACAGTTCTACTTCTAGAGAACTTATTAAAGGTTTAAACAAATGGGTTGAAGGTATCCCTCAACTGAGGTTTGTTAGTATCAGTCAAAAGGATATTAAACATAAATTATAAGTATTTTATATAAATTATATGATGATTACAGATGAATGTAGCTCGCATGTAGCTTGTATGAAGAATTCCAATTGTTCCAATTCTGTTGATATAGGTGATGGCTAAGATTTTTTCCAGGGCTCACAGACCAAAGTGCTCACAGGTACTCCACAGAAAATCGATGATGAAATCCTATCTAAGGTTAAGTTGATTGTAAGTTCTCAATCCAATTACGTGCCAAAATGAGTTACAACTTACCCAATCCCAGTCTATTAGGGTTACTTCTCATAATATCAACCCATAGTGGTCCTCAATTGGTATATAGCTATCCTGATAACTTATCTGGCCATACCGATGATAATGAGACATTAAATTCTTCGGAAGAAGAAGATCAAGATGAAGAAGATGACTACGAGGAAGAAGGAATAGATGAAAGAAAGCCTCTCGTCGGGGATCAGGTCGCTGTACCGACCGAATCACGCTCTCGAGATTCAGATTCTCGATCCAATACAAAGTCTCCATCTCCTACAATAGAATCTCAGTCAACTAAATACAAAGTGCACGAATGGGATTCACACCACCTTAACTACTATATGGGAACCAAGAAAGATTTACTCCTGTTTCTAGACGAACAGGAATTAAGTAGAAAAAAAATTAATTCGGAAAGAAGCTATACAACAGATGTCAAAGATGATACCTTATCATTTAAACCATCTATCAACAAAGAGGCATCTTCAAATATAAACAATACTATCTTTGGAATAGATCCGATTTATTTATCTGAAATGTTGTCACCTCCAAAAAAGATGTGCAATTCTCGATTTGAAATTATGATAGATAATAAGATTTTTTTAGGCCTACCTGTTCATAAATATGATGGTGGTACTTGGAGGAGCAAGAAAGGAGAGAAAGAAAAAGGACGCAAAGACAAAGATTCAGTCAACAAGCTTAAACTGAATGATAGTTCAAGTAGGGCCAATAATAATAATAATAATAATAATATCAATAGCCCCGGCGGTTTAGATGTTAGTCTTAATCCATCAGAAAGGGGGACAACTGATTCGGCATTAGGAAAGATAACTTCCAACAGCGAAACCAAAGAAAATTCAACTACAACAAGCATTAACATGTTTCATCTAGTTTTTATCATGAACCCACCTGTAATTGAAAGTAATTATAGAATTGATGAAATGTTCCATTTTGTTATATCGCGATTATCATTAGTTTTGAGGTATGAGCAGCTGAAAAATGACTTTATTGCATCTCAGGTAAAGCAAATATTCAATATAAAGGAGCAGTATAAGGGGCCACCAGCTAGTTTGAGCCAACATCTTATCAATAAGTCCTCGTTGTGTAAAATAATGAGTGACTGCTATTCTGCAATTTCACAATCCAAAATAGCCAACTTATCAATCAATAATAAGTTGAGGTCTTTTCAAATTCCGATCAAAACAGAATTCCACTCATTGCCAGAGGTTTCGGTACCATATATACCCGGATCTTATCTTTCATCTACTGTTAATTTATTAGAATACTCAGGATTAATTAGTGTTGGAGAGACAGAAAGATATAGCCAATCCAGCCAGGTTGATAAAACTTTCTTGTCCAACTTGGATGAGGATGATATCTCAAATTCGTCTGATGATGTGATTTATTTTGCTTTATTATTGTTAGATGACCCAGAATCAATTATTCGAGACATAAAAACCGAACAAGACAGTACATTAGCTAAATTCATTAGAATGATCAAACCTACAGAGTCTTTACTTAAGTTGTCCTTACGTTATAATAACTTAGACCGTTTGCAAATTAAGTCATTTGCATTCCATTTGATATATTGGAGAAGGGCTAGAGTTATTCAACCTTTGAGTACAAGGTCAACTTATATCATTTCACCAATGGCACCTGTAACGATAAACATATTTAATGATATGATTAGATTTAGAAAAGCATATCCTTCTTTGCCGTCACTTCCAAATTTTTTAAAACTTATTACACCTAAATCTAGGAAGCCACAACAATTTTCATCGATTATACCATCAAAAGATCACAGAGACATATACATAGAGGCATTGAGTTGGCTAATAAGGTTTGGATATGTCACTCAATTGCAAACATTTATATGGCTAAAGGTTTCAAAAAAAATTAAGATCAAGGTCGAAGAAGACTTAGAAAATGAGAGTCTTAATAAGAAAAGAACGTCTATTTCCAAAAAAGTTGTGGTGGGTGGAACAGATAATACGTCTAAAGCGACCGATACTTCTCAATCTAATGTTACTATTACTCACAACAGTAATGCTAAGAATGTAGATTATGAAATTGATACAATGCAGGAGTTTTTGAAGGTAGCTAATTCTGCGAATAACGTCAATTTAGAAGAAGAGGATGATACTATTGTGTTAGATCCGGGAAGAGCAACAACGCTAGAGAGAAAATGGATCAATAAAATCATTTTTGATGAATGTCAGCTTTCGGCCGAGTTAGCTGCAATTTTCTACAAATTGGTGAAGTATATGAATGGAAAGAGCCCCTTGGAAATGTTGTTGTTGAAAGAAAATATATCTAGAAACGATTTGAGAAAGCTTTTATTAGCTATCGAAGATCATATCATATCTGTGAGGCATTGGTAAAAAACTGTAACATTTATTGGAATGAAGATCAACACAATAGTTAAACTAATAACGAAACGAGGTTAGATTACAGATAAGAGGTATTTCGAATTTAATTATTATAATTATTATGTGAAGTCAAGAGTTATATGTGGACTCTTCTTAAAAACGACCTAGGCCATTCGTTTGTGAATTCTATATTTCCCATGACCAAATATTTAGGTTTCTTATCATAGGTGTCGTGTAGACTTTCCTATATGGGAGTAACTTTAGCGCAAAAGACTGCCGCTAGTGAGACCATCATAGTAAGGATTAGGTATTGGTTTGACTCGGCCACTGAATCTGTACAGTTTTGACTGCGTATTTGGCTGCAAATGTTACGAGATTTAATTGTCAAGGCAAGCCGAAATGTGGTGCGAGCGCGTGGATACTCCGTAGTATACATGAGTCACAAATTGACATGAACTCGATTTACCCGTTATATATACCTACATATGCAAGAATCGTTCGTAGATGATATTTCTTGCAAAGGAACTAGGGCCAAATTATAATTTAGTTTCCACCCATACGAATTAGAGAATGCTTCAACGGAGTAGAAAATTGGAATATTACGAACGTTTTTATGTGTGCCGTAATACGAAGGATTATTATTCGAATTTTAACATCACATGTAAGTATAACCATAATGTTACTTCAAATACTTTGTCTCAAGCCTTACGGTCGATGATCCAAAAAAATGTCTGGCATACGTACTCAGTTTTCAAATATGACGATTTAGATGATGCAAAGGCCAATGGTCATAATTGGGAACTACGTGATGTAGGAAAAATACAATTTGATGATGTGGTTAGGTTTGAAAAAATCAAGGTGTTTGGAGTACACACGTTAGCACAAGTTAATGATCTTAAATGTCAAATGAATCTAGAAAACCATCCCTTGTGGAAAATCATTGTGTTTGAACAGGACGATGGTCATCAGTACCTATGTATTTATTTTGATCATATTATTTACGATGGTTTATCTGCTGTACAGTTCCATAAAGATTTGATCAAAGAGCTTTCTGAAATTAATGATGAAGATATATTCGAAGAGTATATCTTTGATTTTGATAGAGACTCCCGGTTTTTCCCAGAAAGTCCTATTGCCTCCAGCGTAGAACAATCTGACCTTCTTAAACCCACATTATACGACAGTTTAAAATTTTATGCTGGTAGTTATTTTGGGCCTACTTTTAATCTATTCGATTATTTCAAAAGTAAAATTTATTCCCCTCCATTTGAGCCTAATTTGAGTGTCAACCCTCTTTATTCACCACTTAGAACGACAACGAAAAATCGCTACCAAATAGTTAATTTTTCACCAGATCAGGTTTGCAAGATAAGGCGTGATTGCAAAATAAAAAATGTTACGATGACACCTTATCTTCATGCAATTGCACTACAATGCATCGAAGAAGTATTACATCCCAAAGTTAACCCAGAAGCCAAATACTCAAGTAAATCGTTCACAGCAATTAATTTGAGAAGATATTTTCCAGAGGGTACACCATTTAAGTACGGAGTTTATGTCTCGATTGATTCTACAACCATTTCCCCCATACTTGGTAGAATTGAGCAGGTAACTCATTTACTTCACAGTAAATTAAATAACCAAATCAAATTTGGAGAAGTTACTAAGCCCGTGAAGACATATAGCTTTGTAAATCTTTGGGATACCTTGAAATCTGTTTCTGAACTGACTGAGAAGTGCTCATTGACAATATCCAATCTAGGAAGAATCAGCGATTCAGAGCCTAATATTAAGTACAAAATCGTCGATGCTATATTTGGTCTGACAACTGGAAGGTTATATAACCAAATAATGAACTTGATTACAACTGATGATGGTGGTATGAATGTGACCTTCGGGCACATTCACGAGAATACAGATTTTTATGAAGGTAAAACACCAATAATGGATGTGTTCGCAGAAACATTCAAGAAAAAATCACTTTCAATTCCACATTGACCACCACATTGACCACTTTCTAATCTCAATTATGCATACATACTAAGATAAATACATGAATTAAAAATTATAGAAATTACATAAGATACACAATCTTTTCATCGAAAAGGTCACATCGATGAAAAATCAGAGTAGGATTTACGTTAATCAAAGACACTATCTCTATCAGCCTCAACTTCTTGTCCTTCAATGTAATTAAATGAGTTGAAATGAATTGGCCTATGTAACTCACTGTAGAAACCCATAGGAATATCTACTTTCAAGTCATATTCGTCATTTGAATTCCAAACCGATCCAATAAAAAAATAGTTCCAAATATTATCAGCTGGAATCATGAAAGATCCAGCAATTCTATCAGACAATAAAAGTTGACCCTTCTTACTAAATTGAGGACTGAAGCCCTTTGGATCTGGCGAAAGAATATCATCGTTTGTCTTTCCCCAATCAAAGCCAGTCTCGCTAAGCTCGAACGCAGATAATGATACAGAACCAGGTGTGAATGACACTGCCAAGGTGACAAAATTCTTATTGTAATGTTCAAAAAATTTAGTTTGAGTTGAAATTTCACCTGGTGACATATGGGATGAGTCCTGAGACTGTGTGTGGATCCAACCTAATAACTCTAAATTCTGAATATGTGCAGTTTTCTTCGGAAGTTCGTCAGGAAAAGACACATAGTTTGTATGTCCTAATTGTGGAACTAATACTATGCACTTAATTTCCTTTATTTCAGAATTATCTTCAGGTGAATTTCCATAAATGAAAGCCCCAGTTTGGATCCTCAAATCTGAAATTTGCACAAACTTTTTAAGCAAATTTTTTGGCATAATGTAAGTAAATGAGTCTTGGTCGTCCACAAAATCGTCCGTCGATACGTATATATTCTTAGTTCTCAAATGTAAGTTGCTAGAAGCTATTGCACGATTCCTCCATTCGTTTTTTGAAGAAAATGACAGCTGTTCATAATTGCTTGTAGTAACAGTAACAATTTCTTCACCATGTACATTTGTTGTCGTGGTTTTTAATGCAGTGAGTTCTTTATTTTCTACTTGACTTGAAGGGCCATCTTCAATAGCCGAGGCCTCCTGTCTCTTAGAGGAAGGGGCTCTAATATCTTGACCCAAAATTAAATCTCTGATTTCAGATTGAGTTAAAGACTGTATGTTGACATTAAACTTCTTAGAGTAATCATTCAAGATTAAATCACGGAGTTGCGACTCAACATCAATCCATTGCTCATCACTGAAGGTTGGCCAGATATGATGATCCTGTATAATCACATTCGAATCAGGTCTTAAAATTAGGTTAGTTCTTTCTTGGCTGATACCTAACGCCCTTAATAACAATATAACTCTCGAGAATGCGGTATAAGCAGAAATATTATTAAGCCAATCATCATAAAGGTTAAACAATACCATCTGAGGCTCATTTGCTTTTAAAACGATGTTAGACAATTTATCAATTTTCATAGCTGATGCGAATGGTAAATGCAATTCAGATGATCTAATTGAAACGTTTGGAAAATCTAACATATGAACTTCTAGAGGATCAAGAATACCTTTTCTAGTTACAATTAATTGCTTGGGTTGCTCCTCTCTAGGCAATGAACGAATTAAAGCTGACACTTCCTCAGCTGTTTTCCATTTAGCCAATTGACCTAACCTCTTCTGACCAGCCCACACTGACGTATGAATAATCTTTAAGAATAGTTGACCACTTTTAGGATTAAGGATAAAAATACATCCATTGATAGGTTTAGTTGTTAAATTACCTTCAAATGTTTTATGCACTGTCACTCTGTATACATTAGTGTCATCAACAAACAATTGATTGTCATTATTAAACAATTCAGCATAATTGCTCGAATTTAATAAAGCTTCTTGTGATTGAGATTGATACAATTGCAATCCCTTACGGAGTCTTTCTCGTAACACATATAAAGCTGGATTTGCTTTCATAATTTCCTTCATTGCATTTTGAACCAACGGCTTCAATCCAGGGAACCAGTTTCCATAGACTTCATACATGTTGTATGCTAAATCGATAGCAATAATTATACCAGTAGGAGAAGGGTACGAACTAGTACTATCGGTGGTATAATCCAACAATTTCGATCTAGCATATCTTGAAATATCATGTGAATCATAATCTCCATATCTAAGTTGGACATCGATCCAGAATTTGTTTGCACTTATTTCAAATGAATCATTTTTGTCAAATAATAACGAAGGTCTTGATACTTTCCATTTGTAGGTACTCGTCACTACTATATCAGCACACGAAGAATTCATCTTGTACGACTTTCTTGGATGTATAGACTGTTTTTCAACGCCATCGATCTGTAAGATCTCCAATTCCTTATCTAAAACTTGACATATATCTTGAACTATACTCTCATGGATCTTCTGCCATAAATGAGCTCTGAAAATCTGAATCAAAGAAATTTTTAATGTGGGAATTTTACCATGCAAGAAAATACCAGTTAAATCTAATTGAACCAAGAAACCAACATAAACGTTAGCTCTATTAATTGTAGGCGACCACCATAATGTAAATCTACGATTTGGAATTTGACTTAAACCTGATCTTTGCGCATTTGTTAATTTTTTGAATTTCAAAGAATCTTCAAAACCAGATGCCTTCTCCCAAAATAATCCTTCCCAAGAGTCGAATCCAGTTCCCTTGAATAAAGTATGCTCCAAAATAGTTTCAATACCACCAAGTGCCTGTATAACATCTGTTCGGTAAGCATTCAAGTTCCAAAGTTTACCATCATGGTGGTTGCTTGTCCACCAAAATGGGTTAAACCTCGCTAAACTGAATTGTTTAAATTCTCTTCTTATCCTGTGACCCTTATCATAAGCAAGCGTATGCCTATCTTTTTGAAACAATGTACTTATTCTAGGCAAACCTCTGTCCCAATTACTTTCCATATCTTCAAAGGTCAATCGACGGTTTTGTTCAATAGCTGATTGCCTTTTGATAGCATATTCAGCCCAAACTCTTTGAGAATCTAAGAATTCATTTTCCCACGTAGTAATGTATCTGAAAATTGTTGGAATTAATTTTTCTTCTTGGTGGGTCATCCCCGCCCTGAAATGAGTGATTCCGGTATCAGTTTGTTTGGACCATCTTAAATCAGAAGCAGGAATCAAGATATGCGAAGCACTCAACATACCGAGACCACCTAATTCTTTAGGAGTATAAAATACGGCTGGTGGAAACCTTGTAGGCATCTTCGAATTTAGTCCCATTTTAACCCTGTTTTGAATTTTTGTTTCACATTTGACCAAACTATCTAACAACTGCTCAGTTGACACAATAGCTTCTCTAAAGTAAGCGAATAATGCAATCAAAGCCGTGTTCCATTTCGAAGCAACTTTTGTGAATGTTGTAGATCCGGATGACATTAAGATCTGCCTTATTCTATTATTGAATTTATCAATCTCATCTTGAGAAACTTGGAGAAATGCTTTAGCTGTTCTCTCCTTAGTAGTTTGATCTATAAGATCCCAAACACCCTCATGTGATGAAGATCCATCAGCATTGGATCTGCTTTTAGGCAAAATCCTAACTTGGAATCCACACATGGAGAACAAAAGATTTGGATTGTCCTTAGAATAAACAGATGCATATGTATTTTCCCAAGAAATCGAGGTTATAGTATTTGGTATCCTGCCCGACAACTCCCAGAATACAGCTTTACCAAGATTCACATCTTGTCTCATCAACCTCATTCTCGAATCTTTTGGCCAGCATCGATGATTGTTGTATCCAACGACGTTTTCGAAATTTGGATCTGGGTTTTCACTAAGATAATCCTGGATCAATCCATCCACTTCAACTTCATCATCAAACCTAAAGAATATGTGAATCTTGTCTAAATATCTGGAGTACAACCTTATTGGGCTTGCACATTCTGTTTCAAGATCTCCAAATTGGAGGAAAGAATTTGGCTGCTGTGGCACTCCTGCCAACTCATTTGCTCTATCCAGTCCCAAAATCAACAAGTCGATCACTAAGCCATAATACTGGTAAACAAATGACGAAAATTGCAACCCTCTCATTAAACCAAATTGATTCACATGATTCATATCTTTGTAATTCAAATTCACGTTGTTCTTTGAAGTAATGTAGTCGGCAATGTTTGGATCTAAAATTAACCTCAACAATCTATTCAACAACGTGAAATCAATTTTATCACTAAACTTATCCAATGAAGTCTCTATCATTACGTTACATTCTCCATTAGAAGTGTTCCACACTTGATTTAGATTATTAATTCCTTGACACCATTTGTATACTAGTAAAGGTGGTATCTCATCGTCACTTGGCTTGACCCAGTTAGGAAATAATTTTCTTTTATCAGATTCATACCACAAGTATTGATCTAAATAAGCATCTGTGATCTTTTCAAGAGGATCTATGGCGTATGTTGGAACCAAATGGCTATAATAGTCCATCATCTCGATACCCACCTCCTTGAAAATTCTCTGAGTTAACAAAAATTTTTTAATTCTTGATAGACATTCGTTCGGATTATCATATGCTTGTTCGATCAACGCTAACTCTTCTCTTTGAGCCGAATTTAATCTTGCGTTAGCGTTATAACTTTCTTTCAAATTTTCGAGAGCTAAAACCAACAATTTGGTGTCGTGCTTGTAAGATAATGGCGGGAATGGAATAGGATTAAATTTACGACTCTCCAACCAATTAACCATTGTTTTAAATATTTTTACAGCTTCATTTGGAGAGACATATGGTCCATCTTTGGCAAAATTAATTTGTCTTTCTTGTTCATTTTTGATCCATAATCTTGTCAATCTACCCAAATTCTTCTTTGCTACAGTTTTTTCAACCGTAGTACCTTTTCTAATCCGATCTCTGTTGTAGTGCGCGACAGAGACCCAACCATCAGCCTTGGCTTTAATATATCTTTTGATGATATTCTCGATTGGTTCTGGTAAACCGGGCACATACCAAGGAATATTGGCTTTCCAACATCTCCAGGCTTCACTCAAATGTTGTAAAATAGTTTTTGATTTGTTTTGTTTTAATCCATCGGGAATCATATCAAGAATGTCATGCATCACTTGTGCTCTTAATTCTAAATCATAATAAGAATCCACTCTTTGTTTTGTAATAGTTTTTACTACGTCATTACTTCTTCTTCCTTCAAACTGTCTGGAAAGAAGATTGTTTAACCATCTTTCTAAAAGAGGGATAATTCCTCTCATAAAGAAAATCCATACTCTCCAGGCAGGCTGCCAAAATCCACAACCTGGACCTTTGCCAATAACCTTATTGAACCTGGCATAAATGACATGTTTCAAATCCTTACAAGCTCTAATTTGATGCATGACCTTATACTTGTAGCGGTAGATCCCAGTCAATTGTCCTAAGTGATTTAAAACATAATGTATACCATCTGCCAACTGATATGCATCAACATTACCTAATCTGAATTGAACATGTGAATCAACAATAATCTTGATAACTCTAAGTATTTCTCTAATCAAATGGAAAGCATTACCAAACCTTGACTTTTTTCTCTCTTTCGTAGTAAGAGTCTTTGTTGGCTTCAAATTAAAATTGTAATCAAGATGCAAGTAAGTTAAACCTTTTCTGTGAATTAATAAGTTTAACATGTTAAAACCTTGACGGCAGACTTGTAAACCTGCCTCAACCCAATCAATTGAGGTTTGTTGGAAAAACTTGGTCGATTTTAAACTTTTAAGCAAATTTACATTTTTTTGATTTCTTGCTTTTGATTTAGATTTGGAACCAGGAGGATTATGAAGCTCATTTAAAACATGGTTTTTCAATAGTTTTTGATATGAGATCTTGACTTTTATCGGATTTCCTTTTGAAGGTCTTTGTTTGTACCATTTTTTAACCAACGCAACATCTTGCGCCCTAATCATGCTGCCACTTTTACGATTAAAGGGATATGGCGCATGCCACAAGACCAAGCTTTCTTTGGTACCTTTTACGTCAATGGGGAGGTACTCTATTTCTTCAAACATTTGTGTGTCTCCGTTTGAACAGGCTCCGGAGAAATTCGAAGTGTTTTCTGAACTTAAAAATGGTTTAATACCTGACAAATGAAAGTCTTCCAATTTATCATCATCATATTCATCATCATCATCGGGCATCTTTATCAGCCTTTTACGTCTGACACAAGGATTGTAGTCAGGTTTGAAATGGAATGGGGGTACTTCGTCAGCAAAATCGAAATCATCAACGAAGCAATTCAAAGGCTGATGGTACCAACTGACATGGACCAGCTTAACAAATGAATTATATAAGAATGGAAAGGCAACCTTGTACTCTGTTCTTATAGGTATCCTCAAGATGATTCTGTCAATAGAGTTGAATTCGGTGAAATCTTCAAGCTGCGGGTTATTAATTTTATCTTTATACAAAGGCTCAAACTTTGGGCCACCTGGTAATGCAATATTCAAACTCTTTGCAGTAAACAAAGAATTTTTATCAAATAAATGACTGGAATTTCCAATGGTAGTCGTATCAGGTGGCATTAATGATTTTGAATATTTATACAAATTGGCCATCTGAAACACATTAAGACTCCACTTTTTGTAAGATTCACCGTTTACCAATATCTCGTCATCGATCAAAGGTTTCTCGTCATATAGCCAATCGAGTATCTCGGAGTCTTTTTCTTTGTCCAATTCTAATTGAATAGACTCCAAAGGTTCGACATCTTCTAAGTTTTCAAGCCAATCAAGAGGAGGCTCTTCATCATCAAAAGGAGGAAAAACCATTCTCTTGAAGTGTTTTCTATCTCTCTTTTCTCTTCGCATCATGATCCATGTTGTTGCCCATTGGGCAGTATAAACTGGCTCAATGACTCTTGGTACCTCATTTACAAAAGTTACTGCACCACTTATATGATATAGCACTTTAACCTCTTTAGATTGTTCCCAAGGTTGTGGCATGTTTTCTAGTAATTTCAAGATGGCGTGGGGCATATACTTTAGTGACCCTAAATGTGCTCTCTTATCTGAAGATACTTTTTTAGAAGAAAGATCACCGTGGTCAATCATAATTTTTCTTAAATGTTCGGGAGGCATATCAGCCTTTATAGGTGTTACAATGCCTCTCTTCTTGGAATTGACAGTCTTATACCTCGACTTTTGGAGTTGAAGCCACTTTCTTTTACGGGATTGTAATTCGTCAGTTGTCAATATATTGGATGTAATTGTATGTGTGGACTTCGTAGGTGGTGGAATAGAACCTATGCCTGGCGGAGGACCTCTTGTTGGGAGTGTTCTTGGTCCTGGAGGAGGTGGAGGAGGCACTCCCCGTCTAGGAGGCGGCGGAGGTGGAGGTCTAGCACCATTTGTAGGGCGACCATTAATACCAGGAGGAGGCGGAGGCGGGGGTAGCTGGCGTCCCATGTTACTATGCACTCTGTGATCTGTTTCCTTAGGTTTTCACTTGAACATCTCATCAAGCTGTTTTTGATAATAAAACAATGTCGTTCGCGACAGTCTATGTCGCACATGGCACTGGCTATGTCGCTCTTGCTTTACTTACTGCAGTTAAACCTTCGACTCGGAATACGAGCAGGAGTGGATAATTGTAGCAAGTGAATATAGTTATTGTACTGCTTTCAGATCAGCTTAATTACCTGTAGAATAAAGAAGAGCAAACCAAAAAGAAGACCCATATTTCACGCCGAAATTGAAGTCCACTGTGACTGATCCCTATATCATTAAGGCATCTTCATCAATTGGCAATAAAATTCAATTGTGAATATAAATAATTTGATTCTAGTTAGAGAAAATTTTGAAATCTGTTTACCTACATCCGTACACTCTAGCAAAACCCGAACCCTCAATCTGAGCCCAAAATCCGAGCCCAAAAACTTTCGATCAAAAATCTACGGGGTAAAAGAACGGAAAAAATACGCAGCTATTAGATTACTCAGAAATTAATCAACACGAATTGATGTGGAAATAAGGATGTCGAATAGCAGTTTGATGAGAAACATCATAGACCCATCAGATTCAGAACAGGATGACTGGAATTTTGCGAAATTCTTTATTGAAGTCATTGAAGCTATACTGGACCAGAGTGAATCTCGTATGCTGAAGATATCATGGTCGAGAGCACTGGGCATTCTTACATACTGTTGCTCAATATATGGTATTGCATGTATGTCAATGGCATTGATATTGAATAGAACTTTGGTGATGGCATCAACCAACTCCTCAAGAAGCCAACAAATAGCCATCAACCGCAATCGAGGAATGGCCAATACTTCCAAGCTGGCGGAGGCCATGAAACGTTTAAGTATTGCGAGTTTCAGAATTGGAGTCATTGCTATATTACTTTACAATGCATTTAATGTGCTAGTAGCTTTAAACTTGCTTTCGCATACAAGTTTTACAGAAGATCTGATCCCGTCATTATATTACCTACTTCCAGATAAATTGTTTGCTTACAATGCGGAGTACTTTGGATCTACTAAATTTATGAAAACTCCTAAATATCAAGTGATGGTTGGCCCTACTACTGATATGTATTGGCCGATTTTCCTCAACTTCTGCCTTCTGCTGTTTATGGAGACATTCATCTCCGTAATACAAGGAAGAAAGCCATATACTGAGAGTGGAGTTACTATATTTGAGCATTCATTAGCATTTCAAGAGTTCAGCTCCGGTGGTGCTATATTTTTCAGAACCTCCAAGTACAATAAAAGGCCAACAGAGCAGGTACTCGTATCGACACTATTCCTGATTTTGACCCATTTGAACATTCATATCGGTGGCTTAATTAACAATAATAGTTATCGTCTCATTCCGCTGACAATTATTGGAACAAGTTTCTTGAGCTATTTTATCTCTTCCATTTGGAATGGAAGAGTCTGGGGATTCCCAACAATATTCGTGATCACGTTTACACCACAGGTTTTGATAGTTTCTGTCATCAGCGTGTGTATCTTCATATTTGCAATTGCTGTAATCGCAAATGGATTTAGATTCCAGGATTTGAATTTTGCCAGCTTCTTGTTGAGAGAAAGCGACTTTAATGATGATGTGTCGATGTCTTATCTGTTAAAATGGGAAGATGACTTTTATACCGTTCTCTTGAATCTCGGAATGATGGCAATTTCACTGGCAGGAAAGTCTAGTTATATCACAGAACTCAGCTTGGTAACTTTGGACGACAAAACATGGCTCGAAAGAAGCCTTTGGCAGAGAATTAAGGCAAACTTTGAACATACGCCCACATTCAATGAGTTAGATTCAAGCAAAGTTACCAAATTTCTTAAGGAAAATAAGGTGTCAGGTTATGGGAATATGATTCTGACACCTTCTAATAGGCTCATTTCAAATGGAAGAGTAATTGAATCAGAGGAAGATAAAGTAGGGAAAAAGACAAGTATATTCAAGAGAAGAATTCAGTACGTGAAGGTAATGTTCTCCAATTTTGTGGAATTGCTTTACGGGATAATCTTTGTTGACTTTTTATTACCCGTCACAACGTTATACTTTAGGAAGTATATTTTACGCCATGAAGTGAGTGAATTAAGACCAGAAATCAATGAGATTGAAACTGAGGAACAATTTCTTGCTAGAAAAGAGTCAGTTCCTTCTTTTTTGAGAAAATACCTAAGGAAAAGAGTGGGAAAGCCTTCAGGAGGACAGGTCCAGGAAGCAGTTAATATCGATGATTATACCAGCGAAGCTCTCCAGAGTGAGTACCTTCGACTTTTAAATGGATCGGCGATTTCAGAGTTGGACAATTCTGAGGATTATAATGGCTATTTGAGTGAATTAGATTCTGAATCAGAAGCTGAATCAGACGTCGAGAATCTCAGCGAAAACCAAAATCTAAGGCAGAGAATCCCTTGGGCTAGTGCCGTGATACCACCAATTAATGAATTAATTACGGGCGAAGCATTTGACGAAATAATCAATAGTGATCTCGATATTTTGAAAAATCATTTGAAATACGATCATTCTAAGGGAGTCTTGACCAGATCACGATATAACGAATTGGTTGGAGATTCTACATCGCAAAAATTACGAGAGGATGAAAGTATGAGGCTCTTGGAGTTAATAACTTCTCAGAGATCAAACTCAGTTAAGCCTAGCGAAGATGATGAATTCTCTACTAGGCTAGACTGCGTGATTTGCCAAACTAACATGAGAGAAATCATCACTTGGCCCTGCAAATGTTTTGCTATTTGTGAGCCATGTCGATTGAATTTAGTATCAAAGGGTATAGATGGATGTGTATGTTGTCGAAGGGAAGTGGAAGGCATTTCTAAAGTTTTTATTCCATAGATCAGGAATTAGGTTTTTAAATATTATTATTATTATATATGTAATACGTGGGTTAAGACTGTATCAAATAACTAAAAATCAATTTAGTTTAAGACTGGCTGTGTTAATTTGCTCTGGCTATATTTAACTTATAGATTAAACTACTTCGCAGTAGTTGTCAAAAAAATAATGTGTGGTGCTTATTGCGCCAAAAACTGTTCGGTTATTTGGCTAAATGTACATAAGCCGTGGTTTCATATTCCGCAACAAGGGTCCAACGGGTAGATTTTACATTTTGGTCACACATAGTTTAAGTAACAGCGCACATTCTAAGGTCCAATCGTTTTCCGGTATATCCGGATAAGATTGACTGGTTGATTTTGATCTCGGTAGAATGCATGATTAAGCAACTGCCAAGCTAAACCTAAGTCTCAAACGATTATTCAGGGGACATCAATAGTCCGTATAATAGAAGAGTCAGCCGTTTAATGTAGTGGCTTATAGGGTTTATGAATAAATCAATCAGAGCTTGCCCATTTGTAATCAATAGTGTTCGTAGATGGATGCCGTTACAAATGTAAGAAAGTTCAACCGAACTACACAAAGGGATTCTAAATTATGACGAAGAGATTTACTACGATCTGGACTACCCCGCGGCAGATACGATGCTTACACTTGAGTGGTGTGTTGCAATATAGCTAGAATGTCTCGAGTCTCGATAAGTTCCGCGATCTCATGATTTAGGGGCTTATTTGTGTAATACAGGGTTCAATGCGAATTTATTCACATAGGCACAACAGTCAGTGTATGACACCCCGCATGGTACAGTAGTGAGTCCGATTGGCAAGGGAACAGCAAATAAAAGAGAAAAATTGTTCCATATTGGAGGAGAAAGTTACAACTAAACCCCTATTCTGCTAGAGGTTGAATTATTATTAGGATACTGGCTCTCTACCCGAACTATCTACAGCTGTTACCAGCGTTGCCCCTATTCCATTTACCCATAGTTTCCCGTTTCGTCGGCAGAAAAAGTCTCCGGTGGCATCCATTATTTGTTTCCGCGAGCGCTTCAAAGTTGGATTGTCATGAAACGAGGCTTCGCCGACGCGTAGCAAAAAATAGACGTGAAGTCTCATACTATTCTGTAGAGTTATAATTAGCTTATTCACCTTTTTTTTTGCTCAACTAGCTTACTATAGTTTTGATTGGAACCTTATTAAAGGATCTTGTCTTCATTTGAAATTATTTCGAAATTAGTACAGGAAGATTTTTCATCGTTTTTCTTTTCGTCCTTGACTAGTTAAAATTTTTTGAACGTATCACAACAAGCAAGCTAGTCACTGGATTAATTTGTTATAATTGTTTGAAATTTTTGATTTGGGTGTATAAATCTGGCATTACTGTCCATAATAGTGTTAATAAAGAATTTTGTTGTCTGCAATCCTTTCGATAACTTTGAACAATAACGGGCCATATTACAGCGTCCGTAGTTTTTGCTTCAACTAGACTTTTTTTTGGTTTAAGATAACAAATCATGTCTTCCAGAGCCTTTTCGACAGGAAATGCCGTCACCACTTCATTACCTCCGGTATGGGATTTAGTCACAGCCTCTTTGGCTGACAATTTCTTGAGATACTTGAACCACTTGGAAAAGGTCCCCGGTGGGCAAATTATATTGCGTTATATAAAGTCTTCATACAAGGATGATCCAATAAGATCTTTGTTTGAGTTGGCTTTATTCGTTTTCGCATGTCACTACTTCCTTTCTTCCAAGAAAAAGGAAAACAAAGCTGACCTTGTCAAGTTTTCCCAAAGAGAGATTGATGAATTGTGTAAAGAATGGGAACCTGAGCCTTTGGTAGAATCATTAAAGCCATTAGAAAAATGGCAATTGGATTCAGTTCCTGAAGTCATTGGTCATAATGGCTCCCATGTCACTTTATCTGGTCATTCCGGTAAGGTTGTCAATTTAGCTTCGTGGGACTTCTTGAATTTGAATAAAAGCGAAGCGATTAAAGCAGCAGCCAAGGGTACAATTTCTACCACTGGTGTCGGTGCTTGTGGTCCTCCAAACTTTTACGGTACCCAAGATGTACATGTTAGATTAGAAGAAGATCTCGCCAAATATTTGGATAGTGAACAAGCTATTTTGTATGGTCAAGATTTCGTCACTGCTGGATCCGT
The DNA here is from genome assembly GCA_030575035.1 of Suhomyces vadensis. NCBI lineage: Eukaryota > Fungi > Ascomycota > Pichiomycetes > Serinales > Debaryomycetaceae > Suhomyces > Suhomyces vadensis. The sequence continues at coordinate 88,680 of JAJMGK010000004.1, read as the reverse complement.
CATTCCCGCTTTCTTGAAGAGAGGTGATTTATGTGTTGTTGACAATGGTGTCAATTTGGCGATTCAAAAGGCTTTAATTGTCAGCCGTTGTGACATTGAATGGTATGATCACAATGATGTTGATCATTTGGAACAAATTTTGACAGAGCTTAAACCCGTTTTAGATAAACAAAAACCTATTAAAAGAAGATTCATCATCACCGAAGCATTGTTCGCAAATTCAGGTGATATTGCCCATTTACCTAAGATTGTCGAATTAAAAAACAAGTTCAAGTACCGTTTATTCTTAGACGAGTCCTTGTCTATTGGTGTTTTAGGTAACACAGGAAAAGGTATTGTCGAGCACTTTGATCTTTCAAGATCAGAAATTGCAATTACTATTGGTTCCATGGCTTTATCTTTTGCTTCCTCCGGTGGATTTTGTGTTGGAGTTAACCCGATGGTTCACCATCAAAGAATTCAATCGAATGCATACGTCTTCAGTGCATCATTACCTCCTTATTCAGCAAGAGTCGCCTCCCAAGCTATTGCTGAACTCAACAAGCTCAATTCTGAAGGTAAGTCCGAATTGGTTACTCAATTAAAATTCAGGACTCGTTTTTTGCATGAAAAATTAACCAAGTTGTTCGTTAACAGCTCTTACTTCTCTGTGGTTTCAAACAGTAACTCCCCAATAGTTCATTTAAGTTTAACACCTTCATTCAGAGCTAGATTAAACTTTCCACTCCAATATGGTAATACGAACTTCTTGAACACTGGTAAGCAAGCAAAATTCTTAAACCCATTTGATGAATACTACAACCTTGAGTCATTTATCTTGCAAAACATTATTAATGAGGTCTTGGCTAGATCCGGAATTTTGCTTACAAGATCAAAAATTATTTTAGAACATGAAAATTTACCAGTCTTAAATCCTCATTTATTGATCAATATTAGCAACGGTGTTTCGGTTGAGGAACTTTCCAAATTGGTCAAGGTTTTAAATGATGTTGTTAAGTACGTCTGTTCCACATTAAAATCTGAAGCTGATTTGGTCAGATTAAATGAGACTCTTGATCAATAATTCTGATTTACTATTTGGATCGAAAAGAACACGAATCGATTATTTAATATACCCAAACATTATCTGACTCGTGTCAGAACTCTTAGTTTATTTCATTTTCCATGACATACTACTTATTTAATAATAACTCTAATAATAATACTAATTAATATTCAAATACTCAATAATGCCGATTCTAGACTCCAGGTCATTTCAGCATTCTATTTCTAGCTTCTCTAGCAATCGACCTTGCTTCTTCTATATCATGGGCATTGTTATGGTTTAGATCTTTGGCGAGTTCATATGCTTCTTCAAATCTTCTATTCTCCAAAGAATTCCTAGCCAACCACAACCTCGCTTTCGAGGTTGCATCACTTATACCCCATTCATATTCTTGATCATAGCATAATTTCATGTACCGGTACGTGTCCTTGTGTCTCCCTAATTTTTCGGATATGGTGGCCAATCTGAAGCAGACGTGTGGTTCCGTGCTATATACACCATCAGTTTCGTCACTATTATAGCTATCGATTGTGAGTGCTTTCTCAAATGATTTGATAGCCTCTTCAAGTTTATCAGTCTTCTCATAGCAATTTCCTATGGCCTGCCACATTCTCTTATCCAATGGCTGCAAGTTAGTAGCCCTTTGGTAATAGTATATGGCGTATAGATGCATATCTAGAACCTCGTAAGCTTGACCCAAACCATACCATGCTCGAAAATCCTTAGGATTGGTATCTACAGCTCTTCTGTACGATTCAATGGCTGCATGGGAGTTTTTCAACTCCACAAACTCGTGTCCCATCAAGGTCCAAGCACTCAAACAATTTTTATTAAGCGTTAGTGCTCTTTTATAGTACATGATAGCTTTACCATGCTCGCATTTCATAGAGTGATAATTTGCAATTATACAACAGGTCTCTGGTCTAAATTTATCAACCAGGGAAGCAAATTGGGCCAAGAACGAAAGTTTTGATCTCTTTTCCATGACGTACAACATATTTGAATATGTGTCTAGATCGTCGAGCCTCAATGGATCATCAGACAAGATTTTATCGAAAATCGATTCAGCTTGAAAATAATCTAGACTGTGATATGCAATTAAAAATTGTTGAACTTTCAAAAAATTGAACTTGGGAAATAATGCTACAAGTGAATTAAGGTTATCCGAAAGGGCCAACAGCAGCTGATAAAATTCTTGTAGAATCACAACCTCAAAAAACTGAAACATGACGTTTGTAGTTAGGGAACTTTTAGTTGATTTCATCTTATTAACGAATCCAATTGCTTCATCGAACAGATTGAGCGATGCAATTAATTCCTGCCAACACGACCAATTATAAGGAAATAGTTTGAGCGAGTTGTATAAATTGACTTGAGCAAGTGAATATTTCTTTTTCTTATTATAAACGACACCATTTAAATAGTATAGGAACGCGTTTTCATTTCCTTGAGCATGGTAAGCATCTACCTCCTGTATGATTTTTGAAAGCCTAGTATTTAAGCCGTTGACTATTTCTTTATCTCCCGATTCACCATCTATATCGACCACTTCGTTAAAAGTTCCAATATTAATTGATCCATCTGTTTCTTCGGTAGCTCTTTTGTCGACCAGAATCAAGATGGAATACAATCTCAAAAACAAACCATTTCCACTTTGACACCCTTTCAAAATATTTGCTGCTCTATCAAATTCTTTACAGTTCATATAAGACTTGGCTAGTAAAATTTTGGGCTGATCCAATCGTTCTTCTGGGCTGAGATTATTTGAAAAGTCTGGAGGATATTCTGTAGGTATGGCCAGATCAATATCTTCAAGGCCATTTAACGCCTCAGCGCACCATTTTGCGCCTTGAAATAAGTGAAGTTCGGATAATTGTCGACTGGCTTTGTATAGCTCAGCGCGCAACTTCTCAATCTTAGTCTCTGCCATTTAGCTACGTCTCGATTTGGTTTGATGCCTTCTGTTATTCGGTCTTTGCAACAAAGTTTGGGAAAATGCAGATCACGAGCCGAAACACACGTGACACGGTTCCACTTATCGGTCCATTACAGTTTCTATATTGCTAGATATAGTCTTAAAGATTATATTTATTCGGGAAATTTGTTAACCAAGTACGAGGCTTGTACATTTGGACGAGCAATATGGCCAGGTTCTAGTTTCTTTTATGCTTCTTGGTCAGTATGGCGTGAAAAGTCTAGATGATCATAATCGTCTAGAGAGGCACCAAACATAGCTCAATATGCTACAACTCTAAGACAGATTACCATTGCTGCATACTGTGTACACCACTGGAGTCACTGGACAGCTATGGTTTAACTCCAGCACCTCCAAACCTTCAAAATGGACCAAACCAACTCTTCTCACGTGACCAAACTAGATTGGTTACATGAAATGGCAGGGTACAATCTGATTGAAGATGCACAGGGTAAGATGGCAGTGACACCAGGAAATGAAACTGACAATGCAGTAGATTTGGGAAATAAGAATTTAATTGGTGAATTAAGAGCTGCCGCAAATGAGACTCAACTTACCATTACGAGCGCCCACAACATGGTGAACATAAACTACCGGATTCTTGATGGAGAGCCCACTCTGTCTGATGCTGTTCGAGCCATTAAGAAACAATATATTCTTGATTCCTTTCAAGTAGAACGATTTCATAAAAAGCATCGAGAATGGGAAATCAAGCGATCTGAAAAGTTTGTCAATACCGATATCGATACCTACAATAAGAAAACTGGGCAAATCTCAAGATTACATGAAAAATATCAGAACTTGTCAACAGAGCTTGAAAACTTAAGTCAATCGGTAGAACTTCCTTCTTTTCAATTTTCAAGTCAAGCATTGCAAGAATACGGACATGGAATTTTAGACAAGATACCTAAAGACCAAAATGGAAACCATCCCACTGTGATAGGTGTGGAACAACTTTTTTCACTCAAGTCTCAGAGTGGACTTCCATACCCTGATTACGAAGTATTTAATAAATTAGTTAATATTGAGTATCGTTTAAGGTTAGAGAGGAGGGTAAAATACGAGATCTTGGTGCAGATAAAGAACCATATAATAGCCAATAATAGTAAATGGAGTGCAAGAGATAGTGAATTGAATGATTTTCTTTCAAATGACTTGCAAGGTGCTATTAAGGAAGTTGAAAGGATAAAGGCGAACGAATATGAAGATCTTAATCTTGAAGAAAGCGAAGATGAAGAGATTGCTAGTTTTGAAGAGCAAAATAGCGACGAAGAAGACGAAGAGGACGAAGAAGTCAATGAGGACGACGAGGATGAAGTTTTGGATGAAGACTTACCCGAGGAAGAAGTAGCGGAGGGAAACGTTGTTCAGCAGGATACATTAAACAACGAGTTCCATTCATCTTTGCCCTCACCACAACACGCCACAGAAAGCGCAGATGCAGATGCTCAAACTGAAGAAATGTTAATTGACGGATAGAATATATATATATAACTAATAAACGTGGCTATAAAGTAGCTTTAGTGAGCCTTTTGAGAGTACAAACCGATTGATTTGGAACTCAACACTTTAACCTTCAGACCATAGCTCATTAATATTAAATCATAAAATTACGGATTTTTCCCAAACCCTTTATCACAATACAATCTGATTACTGTTCAGAAATAAGTTCCTTTCTTGCTCCGGAAGCATTTGCAGCATTTTCACCGGTTTCACCTGCAACAATGTATTTGAAAGCTTGGTACGGAGAGTCTCCGGCGTCAAGTCTAAAGTCAGCAATACGGTATATTTGGTAACCAGCCACAGAACCCAAAAAGAAGTTGACACTGGCCAACAATGGGTTTCTTGGACGAATAACAAATCCTGCCCACCTGGTCCAAATAGTACCAGTGGCGAATAAAGCAATTTGCTGGGTTCCACTAATCTTTTCTACAGGTCTTTGGATATCATTTAAACCTGCAAACACCAAAGCCCACTTGAAAACTGGGGCCCAGAAGTGGACGGTTTTTGGTCCGGTTTCTGAGTTTAAGAAACGGGTGAATTTGGATGCATGTTGAGTGGTGGAGGCCATTTTGCTATACTATTCGTCGTCTAATTACAGTACCTGTTCGCTCCCTTCACCTATCCAATACTTTTGTTTGTACGGGCCATTACTTTCCAGGGTTGCGCAAGACACGACCACATATTGGCACCGGGTCTGGTGGGATCTCAGGCACTCTACGTGAACAAGAGGCTTTACGTGTATATTATAAAGAGTAGGCATTTAGGGGTGGATCAGATGTATCCTCCCTTAGAGCACAAACTGTAGAATATGCCGCTTTGGTCCTTCAACAAGTTTTCCGGGGTGTCAAATTGCTTGATTTCCCCATGATCTAAGGTGACAATCTTGTCGCTGTCCATAACAGTCTCGAGCCTGTGGGCAATTGTGATAATAGTCTTGTCTTTAAGTTCCTTTCTAATAGTCTCTTGAATAATCTTATCGGTTTGAACGTCAACGGCTGCAGTAGCTTCGTCCAACACCAAGATCCTGGAGTCTTTCATCCTCAATAACACTCTTGCCAACGACATTAATTGTCTTTGGCCCAGAGAGAAATTCGACCCACTCTCTTTTACCAAGCACTCGAGTTGAGAGGGTGGCTGTACAACCACGTCTACGTCTGACGCCGGGGTTTTCTTTTTGGCTGAGGAACTCTTGAGGTTGCGGCTTTCTTCAGGCTCTTCGTAGGTTAGACTCAATATATGTTCTTTCAAATGAGCCAACTCCAATGCCTTCCATACTTCTTCATCAGTGTAGTAGTTGAAAGGATCCAAATTCTGTCTGATAGTTCCTTCAATTAACTGAGAGTCCTGAGGAATAATACTTAACTTCAGTCTCAATTCACCCAATGACATACCTTGAGTATTAAGTCCGTCGATCGAAATGCTTCCTTCTGCTGCTTCAATAATCCTGAAAATGGCCAACGCTAAAGAACTCTTGCCTGCACCAGTCCGTCCCACAACACCCACCTTCTCACCGGGCTTGATTTCAAAGGATATCTTTCGCAAGATCAAATCTAAGTTTTCTCTATACCTGGTGGAATATTGGTCGAATTTTATCCCACCCTCCATTGGCCAAGACAAAGGCGGTTTACTTACCTTCTTTAGCTGCTCTTCATCTTCTTCTACTGGAAGATTAGAGTATTCTAAACATCTTTCAACTGCGACAATGCTTGTCTCAACTTCGGCAGATAATCTGACCACGATCTTCAATGATTCAGTGACTTCCAAGGCATTGGTCATAATAAAACCGGCCATTGAAGCTGTAAGCGGAGTTGCAGTAGTTAAACTGTATACTGCCAAGGTAGACGCAGTCCAAACTCCAATAGCTCCAATTACTTGCAACCTAAAAAATAACCATCGATTGATGGATTTTAACATATAAAGAGACTTCAAGTTAAAATCAGAATTAGAATTGAAGATGTAGACAAATCTTTCGTTTTGTCTGAACGCTCTAATGGTATCGAGACCATTTAAACTTTCTCCTAAATGAGCATAAATCGGAGATCTCGAAATGGATACCAATCTTTTTAATTCACGCGAAATTGCAATATAGTAAAGTTCATAGTAGACGTACAAAGCACTCAAGAATACAATAACGAATATGTAGAATGGCATAGTAATCACAATAATGGCAAACCTCAAAACAGTGGATACAGATGCACCCAAAAACCCTGAAAAGGTGTAGGGAATTGCAATATCAACCTTACTAATGTCATTGGTAAACCGATTCATTATTCTTCCAACAGGGGTTCTCTCAAAGAAAACCATGGGAGCTTTGATGATTCTAGCTGCCATATCATTATGAATTTTCTTTGAAGCATTTATAGCTAAATATAACATCAAATAAACTCCTTTGATGATAGACATAAAACTCGACCCAAACCCAATTAAGGCATACACAAGAATGAATTTCCAAACTTCGTCATTCTTACCTGTTTTTGAGTTTGATTCAGTCCAGTGTTTCAACCAGTAAGAACTTCCAAGTGATAATAAGCTTGAGGACACCAATAAGATGAACCAACCAGAAATACCTGGGATGGAACATGCCTTAGCATATGCAAAATAAATTGACCATTTGACCTTTCCTTTGGCAGATATTTCGTTACTTTGGCCGCTTCGTATGTTTGGCAATAATCTCTTAAGCGGATCCCAATCATATGTGGCCACACTTGCTCTGCGCAAACTTTTGGTTGAACTTTCTGGTTCGATTGTCAAAGCATTGCCATTATCATCTATAACATGGCTGTCAATGTCCGTATCTATAAAAACTTGAGAATTTGAAACATTCTGCTTATCATCTTCTTCCACATCAGACACTTCAGGAGACACTTCAGGAGATACACTTTCTCCTCGATTGTCAAATTCTTCCAATAAATTGAAGAGATCAGGATGTGCTTCAGCTGTAATTTCGTGATAGCCACTTTCTTCCACGATTCTCCCTTTTTGTATCAACGTAATTTTAGAAGCATACTTTAAAACCGAAATGGAATTAGTACAGAGAATAATTGTTTTGGTACTCAATAAGCCTTCTGAACTCAACACTTTTTCAGTAATGTTTTTACCAACATGAGAGTCAACGGCAGATAATATGTCATCCAACAAGTATATATCTGACCTTGAATATACAGCTCTAGCTAAGGCTAGTCTTGCCTTTTGGCCCCCAGATAAAGAAACACCCTTTTCTCCAACCTGAGTTTCATCACCGTCAGGTAATATCCGGATATCAGGCAATAATTGACAAGCATCAATAGTTTTATTATAGAATTCCTCCTCATAACGATGACCAAATAACACATTTTCCTTCAAAGATGCATTCATAATCCACGGCTGTTGTGCACAGTAAGCAACAGTTCCATGTATATTAATTGTAGATTTGTTCTTTGCTGCTTGAGGGGCCGAGGTTATTTCAGCAGTGGACCCCGAATCATCAGAATTAATCTCTGATTGTGAGCCAAACTTTGCAACGGACGTATTAGGACTTGAATTAGTCTTCGGGGTCGAGTAATTGAAAGTGTCTTGAGAATCTTTGATCACCAATTGTCCAAGTAAACCATATAATAAAGCAGACTTTCCACACCCAACCTTTCCAACCACACAAGAGATTTCACCTTTTTTGGCAGTAAAATTGACATTTCTCAATGCATATTGGTTATCGGAAATAGTTGGCGATTCAGGAGCCAGATCGGATTCTGCTGTCTTGGACCATAAGAAATCAACATTTTCTATCTTAACCGATACCTCACCACTGTCTACACCTTCTAAGTATTTGACATTTTCATCGAGTTCATCATTAAGAAGAAAGTCTTTGATTCTGGTGACAGAAACAGATGCCTCAATCAACTTGTTAATGAAAAGTGGCAAGGCCAATAAAGGTGAAGATAATAAGTCCAATAATGCCAATGCTGGAAACACAATATCAGGCGTTAGGGGAGTCGATTTGGTTAATGCGAAAGCCGTGAAACAGGAGAACGAAACCAAAAAGGGAATAAGACCCCATATAAATGCAGCGGACTGATTGATGATTCTTATCTTTACCATATTCGCCAATTCTTTGTTGTTTCTTGAGTCCGATAATTTTTTCAACATTGCATTTTCCCAGTTGAAAAGCTTAATACTTTTAATACAGACCAATATTTCATTGACAATACTCGTTCTAGCGTCTTTCAATTTCATTTGTTCAATGTTTAAGCCTCTGCTCAACTTAACTATAAGACTGTTCATCGGAATCAAAACGCACATGACTGCAATTCCGGCCAACGTAGGCTTTCCCAACAATGGCCATAATGATAAGAGACATAGTATAATATCAAAAGGAGCCAAGAACACCACTGAAAGATCTTGAACAGTGTTTTGAATTCTGTTTACATCCACAGACATCAAATTAATAATGTCACCAGATGAAGATTTCATTCTGGCAGACGATGATAGTTTCAAGCTTTTGTTGTAAATAAGCGAGTTCAATGACGAACGACAACTCAAACCAGCTTCTAAATTGATAATTGTATAGTGGTTATAAATGAATTTTTGAACCATAGTATTGACAAACATCGACAAGGTGATAAGAAAGCCCTTCAAAGCCATCGGATAGTCTTCATTAAAGTATCTGATAAAGATACGAAGAAGCTGAGGCTGAGCAAAGTTCAACAACTTTGTACTAAACTCCAAGATGAACGAATACAATATGAGAGGTCCAAATGCCTTAATTAACAGCAGTAAAAGAGAAACATTGCTACCAGTGGCACTTTTCAGATTTGCGGCATCGTTGGGTTTAGATTGCGACTTGTTCCAGTATTTCAGCAATCTTCGAGATGCATTTTCGGTCGATAATTTGATGGGATTATTGGGTAAATCAATCTGCTCTATGGTCTGTGTTCTATAAGTGTTGATAATCAATTCGTTCATCCATGTGAAAGTCAACCTTTCAATAAAGTTGGGGTTTTTCAAGTCCAGCTGCTTACCGTTTCTGGTCAAATGAAAGATCAACTCATGTGATGGTTTCCAGTAACTATACTCCAAAATAAAGATGACGATTGAGCTGGCCACCAAGAAAAGCTCACATAACCATATTTGAGAGGGAGCATCAACCAGTTTGAATATTACCCAATTGGTGTAGGTATCTTGATAGAACACTACTATTTCAATCACCGTAAGCAACGGCCAAAATGTGATCAAGGTATCATTTGGTGTAGGGTAATGGCAAACCTCCAAGAAATGAATTGGAGTAATTACTAGCAACAATGTGAGACTGAGCAACCCAAAGCAAATTATCTTCTTATCAGCGAATCGTTCATGTATACTAAGGAAAGTGGATAAGTAGCACAACGAGAACGAATGTAATAATACCAAGGTCCATCTAAAGTAATGAGCCAATCCGGTATTTTTGGGAGAATAAGACCCAAACTGAGGAAGTCTGGTCGTCTTTACTAGACTGAAAACGCCTAGCACCAAATAGGTGGCTGATAATATCAATACTAGGTTCGTTATGAGACATGGATTGAAGGAATTTTCATTAGCTATCAAGGGATGGAAAAAGCTTTGAAGTCCACATTCTACTTGAGGATACTTCTGCAACATTGATGCTTCAATGGGAGGGGCTCTCTAGCACAATATAAATAGTAAGTAGCTAGTGTATACTGTTAAGGCTCGCGTTCTATTCTAAAGATGGCGTGCACTCAGATTGAGAAAGTCTAACGATGAGCAAGCCAAGATTTTCAAACTGGGTAAATATCGGTAAGAAGAAGTCGGATGTCACCAGTAGAGATAGATTAAGGATAAATGTACTCGTGTATTAAATACACAGTTCGCCGCAATGATAATTGCAGCTCCTCTGTGTACGGCTCTCTTCTCAGCTCGGTCGTGTAGCCAAAAGGGGCCTAATTTGCCTCCCTGGTAAAAACAAAACCAAGAAGGGTTTAAACCAAATTAAGGTTTCTAATAGAGTTGAGGATAATCAAAAGGGTAAGAGGCGAGGAATCTTAGTGACGGGAATTACGTTCTTTCCCTGGGACATTACTTTGAAAGAATTTGGCGCTACGAACAATACACGTCAAAGTAAGTCTTTCGAGCGCAGATATCGCGGTGGTTTGCCTATGCACATCCTGGCGAGCTAGCAAACTTTAACCTCCGTACAATGGCTCAAATACACGGCGGTGGTTGCAAAAGATAACCGAACCTGTCAGATACACCCTACGTCAGGGAACACGTGATCATACAAGTGGAGTCTACGCAATTGCAATTCTGGGCTTGGTACTTCGGGTGTTTCATCTAGGATTATCTGACCGCGCGATCTGGGAGCCTCGGCAAGACTGTATCTGGAATCGTATCAAACACATGCCAGACACTATACACGAGCGAGCAAGGCTCGTGACCAAGATTGCGAGGCTACTACCCGGATAAGGCGTGAAATTCGATTGTATAAGGGCAGAGTAAGAGAAAGCATAGGATCTCGACCTGTTGTGGAGGGAAGAACCGCGTTCGGGTCCGAAATCAGTAACAGCAGCCACGTGATAGACTGCTGGACCCATTGGTCAATGTAGACGAAGTGATCCTAGCGGTTGCTGAAGGACAAGACGGGGCCGAGCCGAAGAACAACGATAAAAACGACGCTAATCATGGTACTCCAGATACCAATCCTGCTTGCGCTCAATCAAAGTAGACCCGCATCGGCCTGATCTGGATCCGGCTGATCCACCACCTCTGTTTATCATCAGTGATCAACGCTAGTAAAGCCCCCCTGCATAGGCGTCTATCGCCTCGGCCCCGCGGCCGGCCCCGAATAGAAATGTCCAATGATCGTGCCAGCAATTCGTCTGGAAAAAGTTCGGACTTGCACCGTGTTTTCTCCAGATTTCAACAGTGCAGGATGTCACCTGAAAATTTTGCATTCCGAGGTGATCCATTAGCCCTAAACCCTCTCCCATCAATCAGTTTAAACACTGCCACCACCCAAACCATCCCATAAGCACACACACACATACACAATGTCTCCGTGTAATGTATATGATGTTGCTTCTCTGATTGTCTTCTCCATAAAAATACCAAAAAGTGTCCCCATGACGTTCCTCTGTAGATTGAACCTCCCGCACCCTCGGATATCTGTATTATAAATTTCTCATCCTTCATTGGCTGCCCCTTCGACAATGATCCCTCGTTATAAAAACACCCACTTATCCTCTCATTGCTGAAATTTTCTTCCCCTTCTTCAACTAAAAATGTTATCTGCCAGAAGTGTTATGAGAGCTCCACGTTCCATCCGTGGTTTAGCTACCTCAGGCTTAACCAAGGACTCCCAAGTTAACCAAAACTTGTTGGAATCCCACTCCTTCATTCAATACAAGAAGCAATTGGAAAACGTCAGAATTGTCAAGGAAAGATTAAACCGTCCTTTGACTTACGCTGAAAAGTTATTATACGGTCATTTAGATGACCCTCACGGACAAGACATCCAAAGAGGTGTTTCATACTTGAAGTTGAGACCTGACCGTGTCGCTTGTCAAGATGCCACCGCTCAAATGGCCATCTTACAATTCATGTCTGCTGGTTTACCACAGGTTGCTACCCCATCCACTGTCCACTGTGACCATTTGATTCAAGCTCAAGTCGGTGGTGCCAAGGATTTGGCCAGAGCCATTGATCTTAACAAGGAAGTCTTTGACTTTTTGTCATCTGCTTGTGCCAAGTACAACTTGGGTTTCTGGAAGCCAGGTTCCGGTATTATCCATCAAATCATCTTGGAAAACTACGCTTTCCCAGGTGCTCTTTTGATTGGTACTGACTCCCACACTCCAAACGCTGGTGGTTTAGGTCAATTAGCTATTGGTGTTGGTGGTGCTGATGCCGTCGATGTCATGGCCAACTTACCTTGGGAATTGAAGGCTCCAAAGATCATTGGTGTTAAATTGACCGGTAAGATGTCTGGTTGGACTTCTCCAAAGGATATCATCTTGAAATTAGCTGGTATCACCACCGTTAAGGGAGGTACTGGTGCCATTGTCGAATACTTTGGTTCCGGTGTTGAAACATTTTCTTGTACTGGTATGGGTACTATCTGTAATATGGGTGCTGAAATCGGTGCCACCACCTCTGTTTTCCCATTCAATCCATCCATGGTTGACTACTTGTCTGCTACCAACAGATCTGACATTGCCGAATTCGCCAACGTCTACAAGAAGGAATACTTGTCTGCTGATGAAGGTTGTGAATACGACCAAGTCATTGAAATTGACTTGAACACCTTGGAACCTCACGTTAACGGTCCATTCACCCCAGATTTGGCTACTCCTATTTCCAAGATGAAGGAAACCGCCGTTGCTAACGGATGGCCTTTGGAAGTTAAGGTTGGTTTGATTGGTTCTTGTACCAACTCTTCTTACGAAGATATGACCAGAGCTGCTTCTATCATCAAGGATGCTGCTACCCACGGTTTAAAGGCCAAGTCTATTTACACTGTTTCTCCAGGTTCTGAGCAAGTCAGAGCTACCATTGCCAGAGATGGTCAATTAAAGACTTTCGAAGACTTTGGTGGTGTTGTCATGGCTAACGCCTGTGGTCCATGTATCGGTCAATGGGACAGACAAGACATCAAGAAGGGTGACAAGAACACCATTGTTTCTTCTTTCAACAGAAATTTCACTTCTAGAAATGACGGTAACCCAGCTACCCACGCTTTCGTTGCCTCCCCAGAAATGACCACTGCTTACGCTATCTCCGGTGACTTAGGTTTCAACCCAATCACCGACACCTTAAAGGGTGCCGATGGTAAAGAATTCAAATTGAAGGAACCAAAGGGTCTTGGTTTACCACCAAACGGTTACGATGCCGGTGAAAACACTTACCAGGCTCCACCAGTCGACAGATCTACCGTCCTGGTTCAAATCGCTCCAAACTCCGACAGATTACAAAAGTTGACTCCTTTCAAGCCATGGAATGGTAAGGACGCTACCAACTTACCAATTTTGATTAAGGCTGTTGGTAAGACCACTACCGATCATATTTCTATGGCTGGTCCATGGTTGAAATACCGTGGTCACTTAGAAAACATTTCTAACAACTATATGATTGGTGCCACTAATGCTGAAAACGGTGAAGTTAACAACATTAAGAATCTTTACACTGGTGAATACAAGGGTGTTCCAGACACTGCTGCTGATTACAGAGACGCTGGTAAGACTTGGGTTGTCATTGGTGACGAAAATTTCGGTGAAGGTTCTTCCAGAGAACACGCTGCCTTAGAACCAAGATTCTTGGGTGGTTTCGCTATCATTACCAAATCTTTTGCTCGTATTCACGAAACTAACTTGAAGAAACAAGGTTTATTACCATTGAACTTCGTTGATGTTGCTGACTACGACAAGATTCAACCAGAAGACACTGTTGATTTACTTGGATTAACTGAATTGGCTCCAGCTAAGAATGTTACCTTAAGAGTTCACCCTAAGGACGGTGGTGAAGCTTGGGATGCTCAATTATCCCACACTTACAACTCTGAACAAATTGAATGGTTCAAATACGGTTCTGCCTTGAACAAGATGGCTGCCGTTGCCGAAGAAAAGAAGAAGAATTAAACTATGCTGTTGTAATAATCCCTTCATCATCTTTTACTTTTTCTCATTAACAATATAACACAGTCAAAAAAGGTAAATGATCTGGATAGCTATTCCTATTTATTATTTATTCATGTTATGTCCATCATCTGATGTTACGTTAGTATAATATATTCTTTATATATAATTGAATATACCTCGTTGTATAACTAGCAGTGTAGAGATGTTTTAACTGTATTGTTGCCTGTAATGATCTGTATGCTATATTTGGTAATTAGTATGAAGTTCCTTAAGACTGCACTGAAATGTATGCCTTAAAGAAGGCACTCTTAATTTCAAGGGTGCCTTTGGTTAAAATATCATGCACGAGAGCAGTAAATTAAGAAAAAAGGTACGCAATTCTAACGGTAATTACATGCTTAATTGGGAAGATGTTGAATTTACTTTGACCTGAGCCATTTTGACGTTTTAAATGCCTTGTATGCTTTGCAATTGTCGTGCCAACGGGATCGAGGTTCGTGTTGAATTCGGAAATAACTCCAATATAGTGTCAAATATGTGCGACAATCCTAAGGTATACAACCTGACTCTCGTGTGTTGCCAATGTGCCCAGCATGCCTTCTTGGCTCGTCTAGGCTGAAAGCTGGACTTCTGAATCATATTGACAAATTGGCCCAATTAGGTAATCCTGCACGTAATTTAACTTGACATTATTATACCCAGGAAGAGTATAATGATCGTTAACCAGAAAGGATGATGATAGACATCGAGCAAAAGAACGTAGTACAACCATGCTGTACTGTGGGTATGAGAGACAAAATACGAGAGTGATCAGTGACTCTGCTAGATTTGAACATGTTCCACCCAGACTTCGGTCTAGAAATACCACTCCCACTTCATTAGATGACGACAGGCTGAGTATTATTACGTTTAATACGGTGGGACCCTTTCAACAAGGAGTACTGAGAAAACCAGTAGTTACAACAGAAAAACCAAGAACATTGCTTGAAATTGCCGAAGCTGCATTTCTGTTGCCTAAACTCAGATCAGACAATCCACCTACACCACCTGCTAAGGATGAGAGGATCAGAAATCTTAATCCGTCATATCAAGACTTGCACCAGAATAACATGATCTATCCAGAAAGCATTATAGATCCACGAACGAAGATTCCCAAAATACCGGAAGATGACGATTTACCGTCGGAAATGGACGTGAGAGACTATCAGAAACTTCAGTTTGAAGACTCAGCATCCACTGCCAGTGTTGCACTACAGAGTATGACGTCAAAACAAAAGAGACTTGAAGTAGACTTGGTCAAGAACGTCATGAATAGACCGTTATTTGAAATCCGAGGAGATAAGTTAGGAGTGGATCAGTGGGAATCCAAGACTTTTACCATAACTGCCAATTTCGTTGTCTATCTTTTTGAAATCATACTAGGAATCACTTGCATAACCTTGTCATCTATATTGTTGAAATTAGATAAGCAAGTTGGTAAAGGTATCTACCAATATTTCATAGCGGACAGTATCATGTCTACGGCAGTGGCATTTTTATTTATTACCACAGTTATTAACTTTGAAAAAAGGAACGGTAGTTTCTATTGTTTGGCCGCTGCAATAATGAAAATTGTATCATTCGTAATGTCTACATCTCAGCTTATCCCCATGGACTGCCCAAAAGAGAAGGATGTGTGTGACATGCGTAAAGCGATCAGTGCATTTATGATTATCTCGACGTTTTTATGGGAAGGAAATCTTGTCATGTTCTTAACTACCCTTTACATTTCTCGACTTAATTTACTAGACGATATTAATTTTGACTTCAGTGAAAAAGGGTTGAGTAAGGAATATAATGAGCCTCAGAACCATGTACTTAATCCCGACATTAATCCGTTAACTGGCGAGCCACTAAGACAATACTACTTGAATGAAACCGGCGAGATGTACGAGCTAAACGAATCTATGGATGTTCTGGGTAAAAATAAAATTATTGTCTATACTTTCTAATACTCCAGAGCTATATAGATTTTGTTTCCAAGTTTCTTTTTTTTTTGCACCCATTTTTCACTTCACATAATTAATCTTGGACATACACAAATAGACACGAGTATATAGCAATTCAAAACTTATACTAAATCCTGGCACTAAGATATTACCCTTGCAGACGAGAAAAAATGAATACATCCTGGTTCACAAGAATACTTTTCTTTGCGGTTGTGACAGCTTTTGTTACGGCAATGCCGACACATGTAAGCTGGGAGAATTTCGTACAGAGCAGAACCGAATTGGAAAGATCTTTAAAAATGATATCTCCAAAGAAGCATCATCTATATGATAACACTAGTAGCACTTTTCTGGAGCGGATAGTGGTATTGCCTAAAGCTCTACTTACAACTGATATCATGTCTTTGTGGGAGCCTAACATCGAAAGCGTTCGAATGACCTTAAAGAACGCTAATATAAAAGTTACAGTTCCAAAAGATGCCGAAATCATGTTCTTTTTCAACACTAAAGATGTTCAGAATTTTCTGAACTCTGATTGCTTTGTGAATGTCGCTCAGGCTTCCCCTCCATTCAGAATTCCCAGCAGATTGAACTTAATCGATTTCTTCATGGTGGTACCCACGACTTATTTCGAATCAGCTATAAACAAGCTCACCAATTCAATTTTGGCAGATGTAATAGTACAGACAAATATTGCCAGTTTCCCAATCTTCAGAAATAGCCACAATACATCCAAGCCATTGATGGTATTCGTGTTCGATTCAGAAACAGATAATAACATTCGAGTTTTGGAGAATATTGTAAATGTCAATGGATATATTCCTTCTTCGGGAAAGATGTACCTGGTTTCTTCTTTCTTCGATAACTTTGCAAAGAAGTTGGTAGAATCGGGAAATTATGATAAATTAGTTAAATCCGAATTTTGTACTTCCGCTGGAAATACAGAAGGATACTGTCTAAAAATCTACGATGACAATTCACTTCATGTATACCCGACTTCATCAGAATTGCAATTTCCTTTCAATCAAAATTACATCTACCAATCTCAAGATTCTAATAATTCAGGCCAATTTGAAATGGCTGAACGAGAACCTCACAACATTTGCCTAGATACGTTTCAAGCCAACATCGCTCAGCAAGCATATTTTACTTCCAAGACTAATACGATTTTGAAAACCAGAAACAAATCACGTCAGGCAAGTATGAAGAATGATAGTAGTATCGAATTGTTGGGCACTCATGTTGTTCAGGAGATATCGGCTAAGAACAATCTGGATCTAAATTTTAATACCCTTTCCATTGACTCTCAATCCGAACCTGCTCAGCATGGATATATTCTTGCCTTGTCATTGCTTGGAGATAACGAAATAATCGTGGATTCTCCACGAAATAGTTATTACAGCCAATTGCTATTTAATTATAATGAGATAGATCAAGGAAATACTGATATGGAGTTGAAGAAACGAGCATCATCACCATTTAGTTATGACAAAGATTGTGAGAATATCACTTGGTACAATATTTTTCACCATAGCATATTTGGAAAGCCCAAACTTTGCAATCCTACGAAGAAAGTTATATAATTTTTTTATATTGAAATAAGTAGAGAAAACAAATGCAAAAACAAGTCAAAAGTATTACCACAATTTTTATAACATGAAAATATCAAGCAACAAGCCCCAGTGCATTTTTTATATTGACTAGTCAAAGAAGTGAACCGTTGATCATATGTAGTTACCGTGGAAGGCGTCCTGGCTTGAGTTTTTGTTACGTTGGCCAAATTGTTGATTGTTTGGATATGATTGACCTTGGAAGTTTTGTGGATAGTTGACTCGGGTAGGATTAGAATGGTTACTTCTTGGATAACTATTCTGACTACCTTGTCCGCCATAGCTTCCATTATAACTACTACCTCCGCCAAAACCTCCCACAGCGTTTGGATTTCCAACAATGGTAGAGTTAGGCTGAGTTGGCTCTATGGATTCCAAGTAGTAAGAGTCTCTTTTCCCAGCCATAGAATCAGAGTTGCTAATACTCTTCAAATTTTCACTTGATTTACTAGAAGTGTTTCTGTGAAACACCGAGTCTTCTTCAAACATAGACTCATCTTCATCATATACGTTTTGGTTTCCATGCTCATGTCCTTTCATAGCAGTGGCACCCAAGGCCATCAATTCCATATCATCGCCGTTTGGATCCTTAACCCCTTGTTTAGGATTGTCAAACCTCGGCAAGAAAGAAACTCTATCGTCCTTCATTGGTTGGTATCTAGTATCTGGATTTTTGTAAAGTAAGGCCAAAACACACGTAATGATGGTGAATAACAACAAGAATAAGGCAAATGCTGCATTCAATACGAAATAAACCACTGCCATAACAGATGCAACAACATGTGGCTGCTTAAAAATGTAGGAGAAAAACATGAAGAACAATGCATTGATGGTGTTAATAACACCAATAACAATGTTGAAAGCATTGGTTCTCTTATCCATGAATGGTCTGATAACACAGAGGCCAATAAAGTAGAACAACTCAATAACAAACACAATGACGGATTGAACCTTACCATGACTCTGCAATACTGCCACAAATAAGGATTTGAGGAAAATATAGACCAAACTGACAAGGATGAAGTAGTAGCAGTCTGCTCTATATTGAACGTAAACAAAACCAAACTTGTTGAGGAATACTCCATCTCCGAACAATAAGTAAGCAGGGTTTTTGAATTGTCTGATCGATCTTCTACCCAATAAAAATACTCTTACAGCAGCTTGGAATAACAAAGCGATGGAAATTATAAGTAAGAAAACGGCCACCACAATGGTACCAGCAGAATCTCTTTCGTAAAGTTCCCAAATACACAAAACAGCGACTTGAGGGAAGGAAATCATTAAAAGTCTGTATAAAGCACCTTTAACAATTTGAGACCATTGCTGTCTGTATTCATTGAATTTACCTTCATTCATCATTTTAGAACGAATCAAAATTTCGATTATAGCCTTGAAAAGAGTCAAACAGACCACCATAACGAAAGCAAAGAATAGCAAGAAAATGATACCAGTCATAAACAAGTCTGTGACTTCAATACCAGCTAAGTAAGCCACTCTTTGCACCCCTCTTAAAACCAAAATCTTGGATTGCAAAGCGGAGGTCTTCTCATCGGTTGTGTACAACGCAGAGTCCAAACTGTCAGAGTACCCAAAGTCATCAGAATCAAGAGAAATAGAGGCTCTCTTGTGAAGCTGACTGCCAGTGGATCTAGCGAATTTTTCCACGAAAGATCCCATGAAATCAGCAGATCTCTTGACTTTCTTTTGAACCGAAATAGACAAATATTGGGCAGTCAAAATATCGGTTGGAGTACCACCAGTAGATTGCATGTACCAATTAGCAATATCTTGAACAAAAGCTACCTTGACAATACCGAGAGACCAAACGAAGTTTTGTGCCCAGGCAGCAGCAATAGGGGGGATTTTAGCCACAGCCATCATGGAAGTGATAGCTAAGGATTGGAAGTAAATAAACAACGACATGGAGTTAGAGGCGATATGAGCTGCTGTGTTGGAATGGCCAATTACGGAAACCACACCAGAGGTAATAACACCCAACCCCGAGATTGCGGCGATGGGCCATGCAGCGTATTTTGTTTGCACGGTTTTACCGTTACTCAATACAGCCTCAACACATGCCAAAGTTTCGTGGGTGTTGGAGTTGTGGAGGATGATTCTAACTCTTGCATCCAAATCTGGGATGGTGTAAGCTATGCCGGGAATATCCTTGGTGATAGAAGAACTGAGAGTGTATTGAGAGTTTAACTCCATACGCCCTGTGGATAAAGGACAAATGGAACCAAAACCCAAGTCACAGAACGAAACGTTTCTTGTCAACACATTAAGTCCGTAGGCGATCAAGTTGATCTCGGCAGTGACATTGGCATCAATACTGGAAAGTGCTGTAATATCAAAGACAGCCGACCTGTTGCTGGGGTAAAACTTGACATTAAAATACTGGGCTGTGAACTGGGAGTTTTCCATACATGTTAATAAGGAAGTGGATTTGATAAACTGAGTTGCTGATACCACTTGGATGAGGTAAAGCATAAGAGCTGTGAATAGCATGTGGACCCGCATGATGGATGGTCCAGGATTATTTCGGGGTAGGCCGGATGGTCAGCGAAGGTAAAGCGGTGAATCTGCTGGTTTGAGGATGCCGGTATGCTTTTGATGATAAAGTATCGATTCCAGGCTATTTGCACACTTTTTTCGTGGACACAGATGCTTAACAGTAGGAGCTGGTGAAACAGATTACGTTGACAGACTCAACAGGGGCGCGATGGAAGGGATGATTCAACGATGTAAACTATGTGATTTTGCAGAAAAAGTAGCTGCCACCCGATAGTAATAGTCCAAATCAGTTGTGATGATTAAAAATAGAACTGTTGTAGATTGAAAAAACCAAAGTATAATTGCCAAAAGCCAAGTTTGCGAAAAGATCAATAGAGTTTATTATTAGGATGGTCACGAGGAAATTTTCTCGCGGGAAATTGACAAGGCGGTGCGCGTAGCGAGCAGGGGTGACGGGCTGGCTGAAGAACTTTTGCGCTGCCATTTGGGGGTAAACAGAGAGTGGTAGTATACACAGGGGAAATAGAAACACCCAGTGAAGGAAACATAGAGCTTGAGGTATAGAAACATGTGAACGGAACGACAGATATAGGAAGGGTGCAAACCGCGCCAATCGCGTGGCGACGTGGCACGGTGCTGGTGGTATGCCTGTAGGCGTTGGTGTGATCGCAGGGAGAGTATACGGCCAGTGCGCAGGCCACCCCGACGGAGCACGCCAAGCCTGGTGCGAGAATACGGAGGAAAGGATCGCGTCCAGCCGTTAGTTCGTCGCATCTGGTGCAATGGGCTGTGGTTCGCTAAGAAAGGGGCTGAGAATCGATTGGGCAACGACCCACCGGTTAGAAGCGTTTCACAAATAGATATCTTGGTACCCTCAGGGAATGTTCTTGGGTGGATTGGTGGTGGGGCTACGGGGCTGAAACGGGCTACAGACTTTATAGTTTGTCGTGCCAGCCGCAATGGAGCGGGAATCTGTGTCAGCGGAGTTTTCGGCTAAATTATACCCTAAATGGTTGCTCACAGTAGTGCTTGTCGCTACAAATCGAAGTCACGTTTTTCCAGTATGGTGGAATGTATAGATATAATATGGGTAAGAATAGGGTTACAATATAGGTAATAATAAGGTGGTAATTTTGGATGTTGACATCCGCTTCCACGAGTTGTTCCTATGGTAATCTTGAAACCATGCAAAACAGTGGGAACCAGCTTTGTAATAGCAGCTACTTTTATTGGTACTAAATCTATACTAATTGGCACTATATGCCAATGTTGTAAACGTTCATTTTGTAGATGCAAGCCTAATATGGGATCCCGTTGGTAATTCTTTGGAACTCGTCGTATCCCTTGGTATAAAAACTCTCCATACTCTTCTTGATCAAGCCTCTCATAAATATACTGGCATCTTTCTCCGACTTGCCTGGAACAAACCTTCCTCTCAATTTCTTAATGGTGTTTTCCTTGAAACATGGCAATCCACTTTCCAACATTGGATTGACACACCTGACTATGGTCTCCATGTATGGACGGCACGCCAAGTATCCCTTTACACACAATTCTTCAAACCACTTGAATGCTTGTGTGGTATGATGGCCTCCTAGCACCGACACCATCTCGTGCGTCAACTTGAACGGAGCTGCCTCGAACCTGACCCCTCCGGGAACAATATCGAAGCAGAATCCAAAATCAATATGAAGAATATGGCCCTGGTCATCGTACATAATATTACCGTTGTGCCTGTCCTTGAATTGAAGCAAGTACGATATAATTGAGTACGCAGCTAAAGACTTGATCAAGTTGTTTCTTGCTTGCTGAAATTCAATGGAATCTTCGGGCCCGAACTTGGTGGTGTAGTACTCGTACAATCCATTGACCGCTTCTCTACCCAACATGTCTCTCGAGATGGAGTTTGGCAACACATCGATAACACCACATCCTGGTGCAGTAGCAGTGACTCGGTACGGATACACAAACAAGTCTAACCCGGCATTGGTCCAGATGGTTCTAAATACAGAAATCAACTGCAACGCCAATACATCTTGTCTGCAATCGTCTCCGACTTTGAAAATAGCACTCTGCCATTTTTCCAATGGCAAATGAACTACATTGCCGTACTCATCAAAGCTTTCGACTTCGTGCTGGATTTTAAACGTAGCCATAAATGGTGCCTTGGCGTGTGATTGCAATGGTTTACCCGACTTTCTGTTGATATCAATCACAACCCCGTCTGGGTTTGAAGGTAAATATACTCCTGGTTTAACTTCGATCTTGTACATTTCTTCGTCGATCTTCAATTTCTTTTCTGCCTTGGACTTCTTGATGTATGGTTTCAATTTACCAGAGATGTCGGTGACCTCGTTAAAGAATCCAAATTCCTTCTCATAGAAGGCCAAGTCCAGTTCATGCAAAGTGGCCAACATTTTCTTTTGAATCAAGTCTAAAGTTGGTTTCAAAGGATCTGGTTCGGTAGAATCTTCATCCTTGTAACTATTGGCCAACATATTCCAAATGATTTGATGAGCAAATAATTGCGATACTTTAGCGGTTTCGATAATAAATCTTTGCACATAGCCTTTCATATCGTATCTAAGACTCTGCACAATCTGTGGAACATAGAAGAACGTCAAGTTCACATCATGGTGTTCTAAAGATCTCATCGTATACTGCAAAATATACGGGTTGTTTCCAAATGGAGGCAAGAATAACGTAATTGAATCTACCGGAGGTAAGGCTTCCCAGAACAATAGGTAGTAGTTGGGCATGTTGATACCTCCGTTCAATCCAATAAAGAACTGAACCGCTTCACAATAGTGAATGGAAGGTAATGGATTCTTTGTTATCAACGACTGAAGCAAATCATCCAAGTTCTTGATCTTGTAACGTAAAGCAAGATTGATAGCTAAAATCGGGTCAATAGCATAACTCTGAATGATGTGATTTGAAGATAGCTGTCCAATACTGAACGTCCCCTTCAAGTCGGATGCGTTCAATGGGTTCAACCAGATAGCTATTTTTGAAATTTCATCGTCAAGGAAAAACAATACGATGGTCTTTTTGTTTTCTAACCTTTCAAGATTGAAAGTATCTACCACACTGATTAATTTGGTAACTTCTTTAAGTAACTCAAAATCGGCCCTGATTTTAACTAAATTTCCTCCAAAAGGATAACTAAACTTTTGTTTAAACCAAGATAATGTAGCACCCAAAATTAATTCTGTTAATTGCATAATACTTCTTGACTTTAACCTAGTATGGTAGACGAGTAAATCAAATGCAAATTTGATCAATTCGAATCTGACCAATCTCGAAAACGGATGTAAACTAGCAACAGCTAATCCTTCAAGTCCAACCTCGACAAACCTGGTGAATAGCTTCAATAAATGATCACTTTGGTTCAAGGTAGCCTGAAAATTAGAAGAGATTAATTTGATAATATTCAAGTGGGGCTTGAAATTATCATTAACTTGCTTGCTAACCATTTTTGACAATTTAAAATCACTCGGAGAGTACTCCATTTTTGTGAAATTGGCCTCTTTAATATTGTAGTTAGACGAAAAAATTCCCTTCTTTGAGCTAACGGAAATCTCCCATTGCTTGACGATTTCACTGAATAAAATTAAAGACAAGTCTGGTTGCTCCTTCATGATAGTAAGCCAAACAATGATTGAATAGTTTATCACCGACGCTTTAAAGATCTTGAAAGGCAATTCGACCAAGTATCTGATCAATTCACCATGGTTTGTCGATGCAATTAAAATTAATCCCGAAATTTCGTTGAGTAATTCGATGATATCTTCATCAGACGGACCCAACTTGGCAATTGCGTTCAAGTCAGTAGAGGTGGATGTCAGATCTAATTTAGATTCAATATTGAATACCTTGAGTTTGATATTCTTGAGAACAGTTTCAAAATTAGACAACGGAGGAATCTTATTCATCAAATCGGATCTCAAATTCAATTGAAGTATAACGTTCGAAGAATTAGGAAGGGGATGAAAGGTAGAGCCAAAGGAGTTGGAATGTACACCAGCAATGGAAGACAACCCCAGAGCTGTGGATGCCATGTTCAATGCAAACGATACACCATAGAGGATTTTTCCTCCTCTAATTTCATTGACGTTGGAAACAAATGATTGGATCAAGCTTTTGACATCAAACTCTGCCTTGGAGAGAATCAACTTGACCCAGGTCTTACTCTTTTCATCAAATCTCTTGAAAGTATCATTTCTCCACTGGTAGTCGTCAGATAAGAGCAACTTGATTCCATAGTTTCTAGTTTTGAATACAGTTGTAGGTTGGTATAAGTTCTCTTCGGCATCAACAACACTGTCGTACATTGCAGTCAACAAATCAAACAAAGAAAACAAGGATTTCTGATGAATGAGGGCAGATGGAACTTTGGTGATCAACAAATCGCTGCACTGCAAAGCATTTTCCTGAAGGTCCTGCAATCTATGACAAGAGGCAGCCAAAAGATTCGTCAATTGCTGGCTGATATTTTCCTCACAGAACTGTTTATTGGCACCATGATTGACAAGAGAAATGAAGTCTTTCAAGATCTTGAACGAAATGTATCCAATAAATTTATCTACGCCACTTGTCTTGATTGAAGGGTCAGAATAATACTGGAGAATGGTGGAACAGTCACCCGAAGTAACTCTAAGGGTTTCCAAAAACAAGGTAGATGACAAGAACATCAACTTTGGATAAGAAAGCGATCTGTGAACCTCAAAGATTTCACCCAAATAAGTTCTGTGGTGCTTAATATTGTGGTTGGAAGAGCCCCTTCTTAAGATGGTATTCAACTCAAGGGAAGTTTCCGTTCTGTCCCAAGAGATCTCACTAGCTAATGGTGGGGAATTGTAGGCGATTCTTTCAAGTTCGGTGATGTAAGGCTTCGAGTATTCCGATTTGACGGAATAACCGTGTACCACCAAGTTAAACCAAAAGTTTCTAAACAAGTTGATAGTATCAACGGTAAACTCAGAGCTGTTTGATCCCACGGCAGTGAATTTCAATGGCTCGTCAGTTTCAGTAACACTGGGTAATAACGCAGCCAAAGGTTTTAAATAGATACCAATCTGGGAACCGATTTCAAGGATTTCGTCATGGCTTCTATGATGCTCCAAAACTTGGACATCACCCTTGCTGATAATAGTCTGTAA
This sequence comes from Suhomyces vadensis, assembly GCA_030575035.1. Taxonomy (NCBI): domain Eukaryota; kingdom Fungi; phylum Ascomycota; class Pichiomycetes; order Serinales; family Debaryomycetaceae; genus Suhomyces; species Suhomyces vadensis. The sequence continues at coordinate 63,284 of JAJMGK010000004.1, read as the reverse complement.
CAATTCATGAAGATATACTTTAAAAAGTGGACTTGATTGAGGTAAGTTTTGAGACAATTCAACTTGAGAAGAAATGATTTTCTGGGACAACAACAGGTTCTTCGATTCGAAAGCGTCAAAGCTTAATTTATTGAGCAAGCGGACCAAAATAATAAACTCTCGTTCAGGTAATGAAGGAGCACACGAGACTAAACCTTTGAGCAACAAAGGACCAATTGACGAGTTCAAGCTTGCGGTCTTTTGACTCAAAAGAGTGACAGCAAGGGTAGAGACGGTTTCGTCATCACAGGCCTTGGAGATCTCAATTATGGCGGTAATTGCATTTTCGCAGATTCTCTTGTAGTCGATGTTTTCGACAAAGATATCATTATTTGGGTTAATGGAAGTCTTCGAGTGGTTAGCGCCATTCAGGGAGAATTCACCGATAGATGTTCTTCTCGAGACCGTATCACCGCCAAAGCCTCTGAACGAAGTGGTATCGCCACCAAATGCACTTCTCAAAGAGCCAGAGTCATGACCATTTCTGAAAGAACCAGTGGTTCTAGACCGCAAAGTGTTTCTAAACTGGGGGTTTTCGCCGCTGGTAAACAATAAGTTGGTCAAAGCATAGATCGTGGTGATGATTGCATCCTGCGACAAGACCTTACTGGCAATACCGACACTCTTGGAAGCCGATAAACAGTATTTGGAAGAAAATCTAGGGTTAGCAATCAAGTTGGTAAATGATCTGGTCAATAAGGCACCGACCTTTTCGTCCTTGAAGATCAACAAACTTCCCAACTGGATGACACTTAAGCCTAAATCTGGGTCCAACATCACATCCTTGATTTCCAAGCAATTCTTGAAGAGTCTCATGGACACCTTGATGTCGATGTTGTCGGTGAAGATGCCGCAACTGATGACCTGCAAGTTATAAGACTTGGCAGAGTAACCGAGTCTCAATCTGTTGTAGGTCGAGTACACGATGTAGGTTTCGCCACGATCCAAGAACTCCATCTTTTGGATGGCGATGGTGGTCAAGTTCTTGATGATATCCATGTGTTCTCTGGAGATATCCATGTTTTCCTTAGTCAACAAGAAGTTATCAAAAGTTCCTTCGCCTAAAGTAAACGAACCGTCCTCATACTTGGCTGAGACCCTCTCGGTGATGCTTTCCAACAACGGCTTGCCCTTATTGTCGATAACGGAATTGATGATACAGCACATCAACTTGCCCAAGTATTCAAGATAGAGCACTGGAGAAAAGTCAATGATAAAGTCCTTATCCAACAAGTGAGAGTAGTCGTTTGTTGAAGAAGTGTTTTGAGAGAAGATGGAATTGGAATAGATTTCTACCTCGTTTAAGAAATCAAAGTTGTCAATACAAGTATCAAGCGTCAAAAACAAGCGGAAGGACTTGGGAGAATAACTCAATATCTCCGGATTCTTGATGAATCCAGATAAATACCCCAACAACGAAAAGTAGTGGGAGAATTCGAACAGATTTCCTGCAAAGAACAAGTCGTTAAACTCGTGGAAAATATCAACGGCATAGCCAACATGCTTGTAGTCAAACTTGGTGCCCAAATGGATGATAGCTGAAGTCAACCTTTCACCGATTTCGAACCATGGATTCGAATTGGCCGAGTATTTGTTGGTGATGCTAGCAGAGAACTTCTGGTTGGGTAACTCCAACAAGTACAAGCGGAACTTCTTCAAGAGCGTCTGTGCTTGGACAGGATACTTGAAGTCGGGCTCTTTTGAAACGTCGCACAATGCAACCAATACTTCATACTCCTTTGAACTGATAGCGACTCTAGACAAGTCGTCCGGACTGAAGTTGTCATCCCGAGGAATAGAAGTCAAGAGTTTGGAGAAGTTGTCCTTAGTGCTGTCAACCTCCTGGGTGTAAGTGGATGGCTGTTTAACTGTAAGATTGACAAGCTTTTTAAGTGCTTCTGCTCGAATTGTACCCCGTGGGATACCTGTAAAGTCCATTCTGTGGATATAAGCCGGAATATGCCGATGTTCTAGTGACTCTTGTAGGTATACGACAAGAATTATTCACACTCGGATCAGACGGCGCACGTGATAATGATGAACTATACGATAGACTTGATATACACTGTACAATGCAGGAATGGGGCAGCAAGCGAGTAGGAAAGTAGTGGTACAAGTACAGTTACTGGAACTTTGTCCAGAGATTGGTTTCCCAAAAATATTATTACTAGACTAATGTACAGATAGAAGAAAAGTCGCTCTATTTAGTGGAGAACCACACGAAAAGGAGGTATAATTGGCCAAAACTTGGATCTAAGAGTAAGTTTCAATCAAAGTATCTCTCAAGTTACCAGAAATAGATTCTGGTTGAGCATCTTGCAATCTAAATATAGATTCAATAACAGATAATTCAGGAGCAGTTGTATCTATACCGGTGACAGATAACCAATCGTTAACCACCATACCGGCACCAACAACGGAGGAACCTCTGTTGACAGTACCAGCAACCAAAGGAACTTGAAGTAAAGATGACAATTCTTCTTGGTCTTGGATGGAGGTTTGAGGGTGGACTATACCACCTTGGTTAGATAATGCACAGTATGAACCAACCAAGACATTTCCAGCAATAGTTTGACGGAAAACTTCGACTCCCAACACATCAGCAATTAATTCTTCGGTTTCTCTTTCGATATCTGGATGAACCAATGCAACGTAATCGTTACAACAAATAACGTTACCCAAAGCTGATAAACGTTCTTCGACTCTTTGTATCTTGACGGAATCAGGTAAGGAATTTCTTAAATGCATTAATTCTTGGTCGGTGGTTTGAGTAGGGACTAATAATCCACGTCTGTTACCGGCAGTCATTCTACCGACTATACGGGTACCTGCAATGGTAGTGTGGACAATTGGGATGACATCACCTAATTCAGCTTCAAAAGCAGAATAAAAGTTCTCGGATCCTCCGACAGCAACCAAACAGTATGAGTTGGTTAACTTGGAGAAGACACCGACTTCGTTGGAGTTTTCAAATTGTGTTCTAGACGCCATTCTTGTTGTTGTATTTCGCTATAATAAGGTGAAAAAAATTGCCTTTATACTTCTGGTGATGAGTCAAAATTTTAAGATGCGGCTCGTCACGTGTATGATGAGGTCACGCGATTAGTCGCGTGACTATAATGCTGCATCTTACTAATTACACAAACAAGTCGCTGGTTACTAATGGGTGACTTAATTATAACCACTATTGCTGTATCTCAAGACCCAAGCTTCTTTTACGATAAACAGTCGGTCTAATATTCTGGTAACAAAAATTGGTGCGCAGAAAATCAAGTTGTGAATTTTAGCAGTGTAGCTATTCTGTTTGTTGCATATTCATATTAGTCTTAAAAGATTTGTTCCTGAATTACATTAGGGCCACTTATACTCTTCAGATCATGTCCGCACAAAGCGTCAGATAGTTGATCTCAAGAGAAGGAGTAAAGTCTTACTCTTCCTAGAAAGAGGTACTGGCGAAAAGGGGATTAATTGACACTTCATGTGCAATTTCAGAATTAATTGCAAAATATGTGTCAAATTGGGTGCAAAAAAATAATATTAGAGAACCATATGAAGTTTCGTAAGCTGCTAGCACTAATCTAAACATCTACTTCACCGAGCAAGATACAATTAATTCCGAAAAAGACAACATCAAGTATGTTTCATCAAGTATGTTCTACATGATATTATATTATACGTTTATTTTGGCAACTTTCTTACCAATTGAATCTGGTGCATTAAATCAGTCATTTTTTGTTAATTATTTAATTATCTATACTATACTCCTAAAATCAATCTTTAAATAGACAAGTGTCCTAAACCTTTACTTTTACTCGAGATCTTCTTCGAAGTCTTCATCACCTGAGTCTTGCCATTCTTCAACACCGGCATCACCCATATCGATATCTTCAGCTTCGTGGTTGGGCAATACTTCCAATCCTTTTTCGCCCAATGTAACGACGGCAACTTCTTTGTCTTTAATTTGTCCCTTCAATAATAAGACCGCCAATTTGTTCAATACTTCATTTTGAATAAGACGATTCAAAGGTCTTGCACCCAAATCTGAAGAATATCCATTTTGACAAAGGTAGTTCAATGCATCGTCATCGACTTCAAGTGAAATCAGCTTACCATTTGCTGCAAATCTCTCTTGAATTTCTTGGATTCTAATCTTGACGATTTTGGAGATCGCCTTCCTTGATAACCGGTTAAAAATCACCGTCGATGCAATACGATTCAAGAATTCGGGTCTGAAGTGGGCTCTTACTGAACCCATGACCATCTCCTTAGTGGTTTGGTCAATTTTAGAACCCTTTGCGGCATTAATATACTCAGCACCCAAGTTCGAAGTCATGATAACTATTGAATTAGAACAATTCACAACTTTTCCTTGCGAAGAAGTAATCCTACCATCATCCAACATTTGAAGCAATACAGTTAATACCTCGGGAGCAGCTTTCTCCACTTCATCAAATAAGATAACAGAATAAGGACGTCTTATCAATGGTTCAGTTAAGATCCCACCTTCTTCATACCCTACGTAGCCAGGAGCAGCACCCAACAACTTGGATGCAGACCATTTGTCTCCCAATTCGGAACAATCGATTCTGATCATGGCCTTTTCGTCGGCAAACAAAAAGCCTGCCATTTTTTTGGCCAACTCAGTCTTACCAGAGCCTGACAATCCGAGAAACAAGAACGATGCTGGTTGGTTTGGGTTGGCTAATCCCGATCTGGTTAGTCTAACTGCGTTGGCCACGGCCTTGACAGCCTCTGACTGACCTACAACGGCTGATGCCAACTCCTTTTCCATGTTGATAAGCTTGGAGTTTTCCGCCTGGGTCAACTTGGTAACGGGAATACCTGTTAATCTAGCGGCGGTCTCAGCTACTTGCTCGGCTCCGACAACATTGGCAACCAATGCTTCCGGTCCTGCCTTCAATTCTTCTTCTGCGACCTCGATCTCCAATCTTTCAATCTGTTTGACAACATCAGGAATGGCAAAGTACCTCAAGTCGGCAGCAGTTGCAGTGTCGTGTCTTCTTTCGGCATCTTGAGCCTTGATTTCGAGTTCGTCCAACTTTCTTTTTGCTGCAATCAAAGACTCATGACCAGCTCTTTCCTGGTTGAATCTTTCTCTTAATGGTCCCAAGTTCTCTTCCAAGTCGGCTTGCTTCTTTCTGGCGATTTCTAGCCTGTCTTGCGATGCAGCATCTGCTTCGACATCTCTTTCCAATGCGTTAATTTCAACCTCGACCAAGTGCAACTGTCTTTCCAAATTGTCCAATTCTTCCGGCTTGGAGTCTCTAGCGACGGCTACAGTTGCAGCAGTTTCGTCAATCAAATCAACGGCAGAGTCTGGTAAGCTTCTGTAGGTCAAATACCTCGAAGCCAATTGAGCAGCTGTGACCAATGCACTGTCTAATATCCGTACACCATGATGTATTTCGTATCTTGGTTGTAAACCTCTCAAGATAGCCACGGTTTCGTTTATATTGGTGGCAGGAACATCGATTTTTTGAAATCTTCTTTCAAATGCACCGTCTTTAGAAATGTGCTTTCTGTACTCGGCGAAGGTGGTGGCACCAATACAGTGCAACGCACCTCTGGCCAACATAGGCTTCAACAAGTTAGCTGCATCAGATTTACCGTCACCCATCAACATATGGATTTCGTCTATAAATAGGATAATCATCTCATTGGACTTTTCAATGTCGTTAAGAACACCCTTGATTCTTTCTTCGAATTCACCCTTGTATTTGGCACCAGCAGTTAAAGCACCCAAGTCAAGCGCAAACAACCTAGAATTTGCCAACACATTTGGCACATCGCCGTCAATGATTCTCTGGGCAACACCTTCGACAATGGAGGTTTTGCCTACACCGGGCTCACCGATCAAGACGGAGTTCGACTTGGTTCTTCTGGCCAAAACACGTATCACCCTTCTGATTTCTTCTTCTCTTCCAATCACAGGATCGATACCACCTTCTCTGGCCTTTTCAGTCAAGTCTTCGCAATACTTGGCCAAAAATTCATAGGTAGAAGATGAATCAGCCTGCCTGGAGTCGATTCTTTGGTTGCCACGAAGCTCAATGGCCTGGGTCTTCAAGGCTTGAGGATCAATTCCCGATTCTTTGCAGATGTCTTTCACGGAAGAATCGTCTAGCAATGCTAATAGTATGTGGTCTTGGGCAACGTAGCTATCTTTCTGTTGGGCTTTGATTTTGGTTGCGTTTGTAAGCAATTGGCCAGTGGCATAGTTGGGTCTAATGTCATCTGGAGGAGGCGATTGAGATGGCAACCGCACCAAGTGTTTATTGACATTTCTTTCGAAACTAGCCCATTCATACCTGGCTTTTTGCACTAGTGTCTTCAAGTATGGAGTTGAAGTTTCAGAGTCAGTAGGAACCATGGCCGCCAAAAAGTGCACGGGCATAAGTTGACTATGACTGTTATCTTTTGCTAGTTGTGTAGCATTGTTGATGATTTGTAATGCGTTGTCGGTAAACTGAGATTCATCCATAGTGGTTTATGTGGTTGAGCTACGTCCTACGATCTACGGCTACGGTCTTGTATTTATAAGCTTTAGATTGCGGCTCGTGCCAAAGTGGAAGGTTCTAGATTTTTCGGGAACCATCTGGTGTGTGCAGGTTTGGGTGCAAAATATCTGGGGTGTTCCAGACACCGAAAGAAGATCGGGGAGACTAATTGGAGGTCGAGAGAAGTGAATGGGTGTCTCTGGAGCAACTGGCAAAGGCGTGGGGTCCGGGGAACTGTTGGTGTGAAGAGGTGTGAGTGTGTTGTGCCAGCTCAGAGCTAGTGGTTGCATGCTGTGTGCAGTACGGCTGCGAAATCATGCGGTCGCGATAATGTACGGATCTGCTAAAGCATTAAATTTCGATCATAGCCTCTACTGTAGTTGGAAGGGAGCAGCGCAGTAGATTCGGTTCTACTATCTTTTGTTGTGCCAGCTTTTACGATGAGGATATTTCGAAATGGTGATTATAATATGGCATGCAGAGCTGTATAAATTAGGACAGTAGAAGAATTTAGGCCCTTGTACGATTGGGAACTTTCATATTGGTCGGTGACTCTAAGGGCCATACTGCTTTCATCTCCCTGTATCGACGTGGTTAGTTTGCACTCGCTGTATCTAACACCAGGGGGGAAAAACTCTTGCCGTTAAGTTCCAAGTAGCCGTTGTCGATTGCGAAACCTTTGCGGGCCTTGGATCTATCGCCATGTTTTATGCAGAGGGATCCATCGCGTTCCCTGATCGTTGGTAGCGACATCGTATAAAGTGCCGTCGTTATTCAATTCGAAGGTGACGCGAGGTCTTGACCAGAAACGTACCATTCACCATCTTGCATAATGTTCTCGTATAGGAATGAGCTTGAAAACTGGAGCACTGGGAGCAAGAGCAGCGAAAGGGAATAATGATAAGGTGGATGAGAAGTGCAATTTTTGTATTTTGCATTGAAAACTGGAATATTAGATCATTTCAATCACTCTGCTATTTTAATTTGCTTTTCTTGGTTAGGGTGATATGCCAATTACTTCATCTTCATCTAAAGTGCAAACATTTCTGTGTAACATGCCTGCGTATCTGTGCAATCTACTGTCAATTATCATTCCTCTGATTCTTTAAGAATAAGCGTCCGAGCCGGTGTCTGTGCAGGAAAGTACACCAATGGGTTGTTTTTGACGACATTAAACCTTATACTATAAGATAGCAGAAATACAGTTCAGATGTAATCTTATTTTAGGAAGCCTCGATATATCCAGCTCAAATGATGTTAACCTGGCTAGTCAATTCTGCAAGCCTCAGTGAAAATGCAAAGATTGGTGTTGGCTCTCACTTGTCTCCCAGCCGAGCTGTTTGACCTGTTTCGTTTGGTTAGGATGGTACTACTCTAGTATTGGCTATTCGCTTAGAAGTAAATTTAATTAGTCAGCGGCTTGAAGATGCGAACATTTTTCAAAGCCGATGCCCTTATTGTCTATTCTCTCTTGCCCCTGGACCCACTTAGCTTGGACTTTATGATCTCAAACCATCTCTATTCTTGCTGTCAAACTCTTCTAACAATTAGCCGATGGCGCAACCCGCGGATTAGAAAAAATATATTTTTAGAATAGCGGGGATAAACTACGATTAATTTCGACATCGTTCAGTCCTCCTCGGTAGATGCCTCATCGAGCTGACATTTTGGCATCATAAGGTGTCCGCGAAACGTAATATTCGTTTATGTGCAGGAATACCCTAAAAGACTAATTGTAGTGGAGGCTTGGATGTTGAGACATATTTTGTTTCGAAGGCTTATGTGTAAGTATATACTAGAGATATCTAGTGTGTGTGGCATCCCATTGCTGAAATAACGGCCCCAAACCTAGGCTATGGACTGCCGGAGTTACTGCGGTAGAGGGACCCTTCAGAGAAAAGAAATTCACTGAGATTGTGAGCCATCTCCATCTGGTGCGAGAACATTCGGTCCGCTTAAATCCGGTCGGACATAAGCCGTTTGTTACACACCAATGGGCCGAGTGTGTAAGCAATTGTAAGCCACTGCTATTACTACTGAACTATGTGTGCCTCAGTCGTGCAAGTTCGCGTGAATCGGAGTTAGCCACATTTTTTTTCGGTGGCTTCCTATGCAGCTTAGCTTTTAGCATCAATTATATTAGTAATTTTCAGGAGCAACAGTTGGTATAAATTCAGGAGCATCTGGATTAATTAACAAGTCCCGTCTTTAAAACCTGCTTAATTGTTTATATAAGCACTTGTATAAGAAAAACAAAACAAAAACGCAAACCATGTCAATTGAAGCAAGAGCAGTTACTTACAGTGAAAAGAACTTGGACCTTTCCAAGGTTGTGAAACTCACCAAATTCACCATTGACCCATCCAAGTTGGAACCAAACCAAATCATCTTGAAAACACTTGGTGCCCCAATTAATCCTTCGGATATTGTTCAAATCAAAGGTGTTTACCCTTCGCCTTCCAAGGTGTACAATCTTGGACCAGGAGCAGAAGCCGTGAGTGTTGGTGGTAACGAAGGTTTATTCGAAGTCATCCACATTGGTTCTGAAATCACCCAGTACAAGGTCGGAGACAGAGTTGTTTCTAATGTTCTAGGATTCGGTACCTGGAGAACCCACGCCTTGGCCACTGTTGATGCCTCTGCTACTATTCCTCCTTTCAGTATTGTGGGATCCGCCAACTCTGTCTTGTCTGTTAACCAAGGTGCTACTATTGGTGTCAACCCAGTCACTGCTCTTCAATTGATCCACCAATTCGTCAAGGACTGGAGTGCTGGTGAATGGATTCTCATTGACGCAGGTACTTCTCAAGTCACCCAATATTTGACCCAAATCGCCAAGAGTCTTGGAATCAAGACCATTTCTATTATCAGAGACGGTAAATCTGAAGAACAAATCGATGCCTTATACAAGTTGGGTGCCACTAAGGTCATTAATGAATCTACATTCTTGAGTAAAGATTTCCCAGAGACTTTGAAGGAAATCGTCGGTGAAGATGCAAAGATTAGATTGGCTGTCAACTGTGTCGGTGGTCCATACGTCAGAGCCTTTGTCAATTCCCTTACTCAAGACGGTGCCTTCGTCACCTACGGAGCTATTTCAGGAGACTACAACATTCTGTTCAACTTGGGTGACCAATTGTACAAGAACATCACCTCCTACGCATACTGGTTATCTGCCAATGTTAGAAAAAACCCAAGATCCAAGATCGATGGTGTTAAAGAAGTCTCGAAATTATACGAGACTGGTGTACTCCAGTCTCCTCTGGTCAATGAGTTGAAGATTGACTCCAGCTCCGATCTCTTGAAGGAGGTCTTAGAAGCCACTCTGGCTTCCGGTAAGACCGTTATTCACTTTGTTTAAACGAAAGTAATGATAATATAAGTAATTGATATTGACAGTGTAATATTTCAAGTGAAATAAAGTAGAAACCACGAGAGTAATGTCACGCTATTTCACAGGAATGCAATCTTGGACATAGCTGACACATTAAAAACAATTATGCTATAAAAGACTACGATTAACAAAGTAAGGTTTATTTCCTCTGAGTCCAGTTAGTTCCTGTTGGTGCAGGGAAGGTCGTAAGCATAAAACTTTAACATTAATTTATTTTGGGTAAAACCAGGCTGGAAAATATAAAGCTAAGAGGTAAATGGCCGCAATAAAATACGCCAGAAACAAATACTCGATTCACCCATACGAAGTCCCGCTTCTGGCGAAACCCTACAACCTCCTAAATTCTAAAACTGATCAACAGGTTGCAAATACACATGATATCATGCATGTGACTTGCTGCATTCTTCTTTTCCCAATTAGACTTTCTGCGCAGAAATGGCACTACTTCTCGTGATGACTACACTTGCCTAATCCTCCTTCGATTAGGTTGCAAATCCGAGCTCACTAAATTCTTCAACGCTCATTCAGTTAACACTTATTTACGCACTTGGGAAAAAGAATCTTAACAAAGTCCGATATAGTGTAACGGCTAGCACGGTTCGCTTTCACCGAGCAGACCCGGGTTCGACTCCCGGTATCGGAATTCTTTTTTAAATTCGGTAACAAACTTTTTGGATTTGCATCAATATCTATTACATAGTACAGTCGTGAAACTTATTTAAGTACAATTAAGTAGGCTGTGAAATATTCATAGGAACTAAGACTTTAATCTAAGATGAGGTTTTCTGAGAGAACGCTTATACGTAGTTGTCTTCGAAGAGTCTAGACTGTTAATTTTCAATGATTCGCTTCTCGACTATTATCTTACTAGCTTACAATAAATTGAGTCAATAAGGTGAAGCTTGATTATGGGTAGCGATTGCCTTTTTGGAGCAACCCCTAGCTGCGTGGACATATTACTGCTCGAATAACAGGAATTTGCTGCGTTGTATAAGGATCACAAAATTGACCATGGAAAGCATTATCTACCCTGACGTGAAGAGTATTCAATGCATGGATAACTTAATATAAAGGAGTCTGAAACTGAACAATTTGTTTTAGTAGTAATTTTAATACTTTAAATTCACTTGTTACAACCTTCCAGTTTCTGTTCAAAAATGAAAATAAATTGCAAATTAGATTGATTTTGCGAAGCAATAATTTTTAATGATTAAATTGGGCAATTCAAATTCGAACTATCAGTAATTGTACAACATAGAAGATTATACTTGTGAATAATGAAAATTTAGGTATGAATTAAAATGAGTTGCTCAGTCTATTGAAACTACTATGTACAATTTTCAGTTAAACTAGATAGATCCTCCGAAACCAACGGGAGTCTGAGATTTAAGAGGCAAGAGACAAAGCACTTTGTAGATTTCACCCATGGATTTATCATCGGTATCGGTCAACCTTCTATAAGAATTATAGATCTGCTCTTGCTTTTCATAGTTTTCCGAGTTCTTTTTCAATAATTGGTCTATCCGGTGTCCTATTCCCAAAGTGTGGAGCCAGTCACCTTGGGTCACAGGTCCAAATGGAGAAGAGCACTTACTTGAGAGAGCCACTAAGTTATCAAAATCTACATCGATAGACAAATCTACTTCTCCGGGCTTAATGAATGGAGAAACAAACTTATGCTTGTAGATACCCCTTAAGGACTGCTCAGGAATCTGGTTGACCACTCCGTAATCGATGACCAATACAGCCCCCAAGTTAGTATCATTATTAAGTAGCTGGGCCATCTTCATTATATATAGTTCAGCTTCCGTACAGATTTCAATTCTCGAACCGACAGGAAGATCTTTGTAACGAGAGCTTAGTTTGGGGATCATGGACGATGGCGACTCTTTTGGAGACACGGTCAAGTGAAATTGGGTATCTAACAAGTCGTCTGCTTTTGCGGTAGTGCTCGAGTTACCAGCAGGCAATCTCATCTGGGTGTTGTCTACACTAGCAGTATGTTCTACCACTAATTCTCTCCAGCCATTTTCAGTTCGCTGAAAACTTTTGATAGGCAAAGCATCGAAGAATTCATGAGCTAAGGTGTAATTAGCTACATCTGGATCACTGGAAATGTCCTTTTCAGTATCAAGCCATTTGATAGAATTGCCCCAAATCGTATTGGATGTATTGAAACCTTCGGCAGAGGTTTGAAATTCGTGGGGTTTACACAAAAGGTTCCATTGCTCTTTTCTTAACACTGGAGAAGCTTCGATCATATTAATTTCGATGTTAACCAGCTGCTTGGCTAACTTGTTGAAGGTCTTAAGGGTGTCGTGCATCAATGTACCTTTGCCTGGGCCAAACTCAATGACCCTAATCTTGCTGGGTTTCCCTTGTTGTTGCCATACCGTGAGTAACCAAATTCCGACCATTTCACCGAAGATAGAAGAGATCTCGGGGGAGGTTATGAAATCCCCTTCAACGCTGTCTAGAGGATTTCTTGTCGTATAATATCCAAATTCAGGGTGGGTCAAACATTGGCGCATATAAGCTGACAACGTAATTGGTCCGGTCGTTTTTATCGTTTGGGTGAAAAGATCGGTCAAATTGTCGATTTTACTTGCACCAGCAGGGTCTGTTTGAGGAAACTGGGCCATCTTCCCCACGTTTTCGCGAACATTGACGTCTCCTTTTATATCACTTTCGAGCTTGGTAATGTTTTCCCTCACGTACTTTGCCGCGTTTTCATATTCCTCTTTTGTAAACTTCCCATAATATAATCCCTTCTCATCTACGGGAGCCTCTGGGGCATCGCCAGAAGTGGATGACGACTTGTACCTTCTGGAAAGCACGGGGACTGCCAAAACCAGATTAACTGGAAAAACAGACCCGCAATTTCGAACGGCATTACCGGCTAAACCTAATAGCCTATATTTGCTTAGCCTAACCATCGTACCTTTGTTTCTCTACTGAAGATTGCGTTGATGAATTCTTTTGATGCGCGCTACCAGATCGACCTACCAGTTACCAACAACCATAAAAGCCGAAAATATATGAATTATGTAGTTAGTAAGTCCTGCATCTGAGAGGTGCCATTCTCAAGCAAAATCAATTCATAAGTAGCCAGTACTAGCTTTGACCAATTCTAGCCATACTTCTAGGCTACTACAATTCTATATGCTACGGCCATAGAACCTTTCCAAGAAAGATGTATTGAAGTACACTGAAGAAATAGAATTGGAAAAGAAGGAAGAAGTGAGTAATTCAATTGTCAATTGTTACTATTATCTTGGTTCCAGGTATTTTAAAGTTTATTCAATCGAATATGCTAATAAAATACTCTTATCAGAACTTCAGGATAATGTGAATAATCTAAAACATAGTCATAATAATTGTTTTTTTGTGTTTTTACAGTTTTATAATTTTTTTTGTATGAGACTACACTCCACAGTCTCGGTATCAAAGTTATCAAGAGGTAAAAAGAACGAAAGACTCATTAATGGTCACCAAAACACACTTTTAGCATAATATACAAGCCACAGTAAGAAGAAGGAGCAGTAGTAGATCCTTGCAGCTTACTGTGATAATATATATTAGACAAAAATGAATCTTATCACATTGAACCGAGAATGAGCAATCCGTTTTAAAATTTAGGAGGGGAAATTGTTGCATTTGCTGGAAAAAATACCATGGAATCCATGTTAATGGCTTTGTTTAAAGGATCTTCATGAACAATTTTTTTCGAATCAACATACTTGTTATATTTGATTGAAAAACTTGTCATTAATTCAAAACCGAGTTTAGAATAAAACTTTCTATTGACTGGATTTGAACTTTCCAAATAAACAAAAGCTTTGGTTGAATTTTTATTAATATGTTCATTTATAACATATTGAATTAAAATCTTACCTAAACCTTTGCCTCTCATTGATGGAAGAGTAGCAATATCACTCAAATACCAAATATCAAGGTTTTTATCTTTTTCCTTCTTGATTAATTGATCAACCAAAACTCTGTTACGAACCTTGATTAAGAACGGTAATTTATCCTTGACGATTTTGGAACGACAATTACCCAAGATTGAGTAGATGTTGAACTTTAAGTAAGACGAGTGCATACTTTCTCTAAAACCAAGAGATTCAGACACAAAGTATTCATCGTCACTCAAGACTTCGTCCGAATCTGAGCTTGGGCCGGATTCACCACTTCCACTTGATGAATAACCTGATTCGACATCGGGCCCATAGATCTGATTCCAAAGAGAAACACCAAGGTAGGGGAAACGAAGTTTCTTCGTGATACCCATTTCATCCAATAGAGCTTCGGTGTTGTTATCTTTAACAACGTAGATAATCCCGTTGATCGACAAACACTCGTAGGCACTAAACTCAAAGTATGCCAACATCAAGTCCAACTTTTTCTTTTTGTAAACTGATTTACTAACCTTATCCTTTTTAATATGACTGGTATTCATAATATAATTGACGAAGGGATCATCTTCAAAAGATAAAAGAAGGGTTTGAGCGACACGTTTGTAGTCTTTAAGTGTAGCCTGTTCTATGGAAACGTTCAAAGCATTTGGAATTGACATAACCGAGGAGAACGACGGGAGCGACGTAGCTGGTTCGCTGCGGGATCTAACCTTTTGGTGTAAACCTGAATCTGGAATGCCAACAGAAGCAACATTTGGAGTAGTAAGATTGACAGAAGCAGCACCGATAGTAGTAGCTGAAGCAGTAGTGGGAGAGGTGGAAGTGTTTTTAGTAGTAGTAATAGTTGGAGATAAGGCATAAAGTCTCAGGGAGCTCACAGGTGCAGTAGAAACTGCTGGATTGTCAGTGCGTAATGACAATCCCCTGCTGGGTCCAGGAAGAACCCCATTTAAGTTCAAATCGGCATCCAATGGTAGGATGCGAGGATTGGAGCTTAAATGAACCCCCTGAGACTTTGGCAGTCGTGGCTTGCCTTTTTGGCTTGATTCATGGTAATCTTCTGAATTGAGGGCAAACATTGTTCATCTGTTTTCTTTTATAAGATGGATAGATGATCTAAAAGGTGGTATAAAACTGATATTCGTGGGTTTATATATTTTGTGGGGTTGCGAGCCCACGCCACCTGCGCATCTGGTTTAGGCAACAGTTTTGCGCCACCAGATCTTAGATAAGTGATGGACAGCGGTACCCGCAGAGAAGCTGAAGGTAAGCCGAAGGGGCGGACCATTAAGGCTACCGCATTGGGTAAAAAGAACATGAATCGTTCCAGATAACGGTTAAGGTTAGAGCCACGCCGAATAGCATTTAGGAGAACCACCTACTCCTATCAATGGCCGAAGGAAGACATGTTGGATGCAGGTGGGAGCTCTTGGTGAAGGGGACGCGGGGGGAAACGGACTAGCGAGAGGATGATGCGCTGTTATTGCCAGGATGTGCGACATAATTAACTGGTCCATGCAGCCAATCGTTGAATGCGCGCCTATCAGACACATCATGCCTCAGATTTAGAGTTTCCCAGCGTAGCGGGGAATTTCTGTATACATGTAGAACTAACATGTTCACACAAGAGTAAACATGGCCTAAACCAAGTACTACAATGTCGACCAAGGAACCAATTCATCTAATGCCCCAAATACCTGTCAACGAGAAAGCATGAGGTGCGCCAGCACTTTGGCGAAGCGCATGGCACACTGGCAATTTATTGACAGGGAGATTCCGCGGGCGCGCAAACCTTAGATAAGAGCGGAAAACTTGCGGCTCTATTTTGACCAGAATGCCAGGATTACGCAGAAGACGGTTCAGTATATACAAGAAAAGCGAACCAAAGTACAAAAGATAAGAAACACAGAGAACGATGAGAATCAACCACAAAATTAAAAAGTCTAATAGCGAGGAGTAAGAACCGCGCAAAAGCTTAATTGCAATAGATTGCACAAAAGTTGACATGTACTAGAAGCACCACCAGACTAAACTTGACTAAATTCACGTACTGAACAAAATATCAAGGAACGCAAGATCAGGGAACAAAAGATCTGGCAACGATATTGTGTACTACAACCGATTTTATAAATATCGCTCAACTTTATGAAGGCTCCCTTTGACACCAGTTACCACTATTTTCAAATAGACTTTTCTCACTACTTCCCACCTCCTTCCCCCTACTTCTAGCAGGAGATTCCTGAAGCACTGAGACTCCACAGTTTACACTTTAGTAGACACTTACACACCACCATTTAATTTCTACTTAAAATCGTTCATGCCACCACTTCCATTTCCACCTCAATCTCTTTATCCTAGCACTTCCTTTAGTGTGCATGTCCTTGGCTGCGAATAAAAGTGCATCACCGCTGGAAATTATTAGTAGTCAACGCGATATCGCAACGGAAGACAATCGTTTCGATCAGCTTCTCCACAACCCCACGATTCGGTCCGGACGCATATGGTCCCAAAAACATCCAAGCCCATTATCAATTTATCTCCCTACAGCCCCAGCATCTGCCCAGACAGCCCCATCCATCCAATCAATGCCCAGCAAATGCCCAGCAAATGCCTAGGATTGACATCAATACCGCCAGGGGGCACTTACGTAAGCTGTTCTAGACCGGACCGCCCCCGTGGATGTCTCCGTGCTGGCAGCGGCCATACTGTGCACTGCCATGTAAGTAGCAGACCACGGAGAGCAGCAGTCGCAAGCTTCGGCATGTTCCAACGGCCGGCAACAATTGGCGTTGATTTGTGGATGCCAAGAACAATACTGTTTATGTGCCAACAAGGAGCAAGCTGGTGCCGCAAACTCCAGAGCAAGGAATGAGGGGCGCGGAGACCCGCAGAGAGCCGTAGCGAGCCGTCGCAAAGGCACAGGAACGTAGCGAGACAAAGAAGCATAGACTTTCGTCTAGTAGTCCACGCTGGTCATTGACGTTAGCCATTCGTGTGTAGGAAGCTAACATCAAAGCAGCGTATAATCCCGTGTGGACTGATTGATCTGAGCCAAGCCTGGTTGCTAAACCCCGTTGCTAATCTTAGAACATCTGTTACCCCCTCCTTGCCCAGGTCTCCGTCCCCTACGGAGTTGCCGTCTCCCGCCTGTCCCTGCCCTGCCGTCTCGCTACCCTGCCCCTGTTGTTCCGCCACTGTCTCCCTGTTCTCTCACTATTTGTCTCCCTATAGCCCGCCTCTAGCCCCCGCCTGCACCCAACACCGCCGTGCGGCCACAAGTCACCCAAAAAAAGACTCATCTTACAATTAGGATTGAAACCAACTCCAACGGCCAGCTGTCATTTCATTGATTAATTGTCACCATTCAACGCACCACCAGTTAAATTCACCGTCTACTTCGTATTCTGACCACTGTCGATTTTCATTCTTTCATTTTGGCTGACTCCTGCTCGAGTAATCTTACCTTCCAATTACACTACCCAGCGATAAAGGTCAGTAACTTTACTTTGCTGATTGAAATAGATACCATTTTTCATACTCCACCAGGGTTACTTGAACGTTTATATCCAGCAGCCTTTCATACCTAAATTCCTTAACCACAAAACTTTATACCAGTCACACACAATGGGTAACTCTTCATCCAAAGACGCCAGAGGCTCTCCGTTGACCAGAACCGACACGGGAAACTCAGCAAAGTCGTCCCGTTCGATTCGTTCTAGAATATCGCTACAGAAAACAGAAAGTAACGGCCAATCACACACAGACTTTGTTCCTGGCTCGCCCAAAAATGGACCCAAGTCTCCCAAAGTGCTTTCTCGCAAAAACTCGGTGGGCTCCACCTCCAATGACCCAGGAATACCGTCTTCAAACGGTGGACTAGCTCCGGGAAACATCTCTAGAAACTCATCGTCATCCAAGCTTTCGTCTTCCCACCATTCCAACTTGAATCTTCCGCCGTCCATGATGAAAATTCTGCCCAAAGAACCCATTTTGATAAGAAGAAACACAAATGAAACCATTGGAACAACGTTCAGTCATCTCTCCCAAAGCGTCGATTCGTCTCCGTTTGAAAACGCCTCGCCCACCAGCAACTCCCACACCCCGGCCATCCTGAGAACGTCCACCAACCACTCCATACCTTCGATAAACTACCCGCTTCTGCCCGAACCTACAAACAGTACACCCCCTACACCGGGTCAGAAGGGCGCCGAGTCCAACGCAGGCCTTGAAAAGACCATCAGTGGCTCCAGCATCTCCAAAACCAACACCAATGCCAGCACAGGCACCGGCACTGTGCCCACAACCAGCACCTCCAACGACTCCACAACCAACCCCGGCTCTAACAGCTACTCCATAGATATCGAAGACCTCATCCAGCGCTTGTTGGATGCTGGCTACAGTGGAAAAAGAACTAAAAACGTGTGTCTCAAAAACTCCGAAATCCAGCTTGTATGTGCCACTGCCCGAGAGATTCTATTGTCACAGCCGCTGCTCTTGGAGTTGTCACCCCCAGTCAAGGTGGTAGGTGACGTCCATGGCCAGTACGGCGACCTTATCCGGATCTTCACCAAGTGTGGGTTCCCTCCTTCCACCAACTACTTGTTTCTTGGGGACTACGTAGACAGAGGCAAACAGTCGTTAGAGACGATCTTGTTATTGTTGTGCTACAAAATCAAATATCCCGAGAACTTCTTCTTGCTCAGAGGCAACCACGAATGTGCTAATGTCACCCGAGTGTATGGATTTTATGACGAATGTAAGAGGAGATGCAATATCAAGACTTGGAAATTGTTTATAGACACCTTCAATACGTTACCTATTGCTGCTATAGTGGCTGGAAAGATCTTTTGCGTGCATGGAGGGCTATCGCCAGTATTAAACTCCATGGACGAAATCAGAAACATTGCCCGGCCCACCGATGTACCAGACTTTGGCCTTTTGAACGATCTTCTATGGTCGGATCCAGCAGATACCCTAAATGAATGGGAAGACAATGAAAGAGGAGTGTCGTATGTGTTTTCCAAAGTGGCCATCAATAAGTTTCTATCAAAGTTTGGCTTTGATTTGGTATGTCGTGCTCATATGGTGGTTGAAGATGGATATGAATTCTTTAATGACCGAACGTTGGTAACCGTGTTTAGTGCTCCCAACTATTGTGGAGAATTCGACAATTGGGGTGCAGTCATGAGTGTTTCTGACGAGTTACTTTGTTCGTTTGAATTGTTGGATCCTTTGGACAGTGTGGCCTTGAAGCAGGTCATGAAGAAGGGAAAACAGGAGCGGAGGTCCGCGCAAATCCAGCAGCAACAACAGAGGTCGTGATGTATTTATGATTTTTAATGAATTTCTGTAAAGGTAACGTAACAAGCTTTGAGGCAAATATGGTTTTGAGGTCTTCTGGTACAGGGCAAGTGTGGATGAAAATCTCCAGTACTTTCTAAACCAAGACAATAGAGGATAATCTTCAAAATACTAGCGGAAGAATGAAGTAGTATAACAAAAATCAGTGACTCAACTGGATAAACTGTGCTAATTAAAGACTAAGATAACAATAAAAGAATGTCAATTATATATAAACCTTACAATAAGCTGAAATTTACCCTTTTTTATAGTGTTGCATAGTAATAAATTTTAATTTAAAGTTAAAGCAGTACCTAAGAGCAATACGAAGCTAAGTGGGTTGAGCAGCCCCGTACGTTGGTAATGAATCCTTGATTAGGCGGTGAGTATAGCTTAAAGTTAGCGATTAGCCACTTGCCAATACTAGCGGCAGAAGAGTCACAAGGAATGCGGCTAATAAACTTTTAGAAGTAATACTTATAATTTACATGGTGATAATTTGTATCGAAGCTTCGTAACCAGACAGCCAGTATTGTATCTGGAATTTATATAAGTTGGTCATCGATAAACTATGCTAGCTAGCATACTATAGATATGAGCTATGTATTAAATACAGAAACTACCGTGTGTTGGCATTAACAAGTTGCTAATACCAGTCTCTCCAGAGTGAAGATTCATCCTAATTGAGCCCCAGATAGGCCCAGATGTTGCAGAACTCACCAGAAATTTTACTTCTCGCCACAACTTTATTTCTGGCATATTTCAAGCTCTCCTACAGTCAACAACACATTCGGAACACATTCACCGCCAGCACCTACCGAGACCGTGCTCCAGGGCTGAAGCAGCACTTCCTCCGAGAATACCATTTTGCAGCTAATGGATAATTGCACACGTGATCGAACACTAATTTATCAATTGATTTTAAACGGTTGATCTGGGCAACTCTGTTTGTAACGTTGGGGGAACAAACAGCTGGAATAATCGTCGCAAAGCATGTCAGATCCGAACATAACACCAGCAAGCTACTATTTCCTCCTTAAAACGGAAAATATCCAGCCGTTACTCGATGTAATTGACCAACTTACGCAGCAGATCAACGCCAACCAAACGACTATAGGACGGTTAACCCAGTTTGTGGATGAGAAGATACGATTTCCAGAGTTAGACTTAAGTCCAGAGGTGTACGAGGAGGTTTCTACTATAAAAAAGCTACAAAATCAACACAAAGAGTCCGATAGCTCTATTGTACCACTGGAAACTCGACATGCGACCGACTCCACGCAGTCCACCACCATTCATAATGAACCAAATGGGCCACAGGAAGTCACACATACAGCAAGAATCAATTCTGAGCCAATGCAGGCGATAAACGAAGAGGAACCCAGTGAAGAAGAAGCCGAAGAAGAGGCGGAAGAAGAAGTGCAAGACACGCTTCGGTACATGTTAAACCAAAAGTACAAACTTGACGAGATGCAATTTACAGAAACAGAATCAGAACTTGTGGATCCCGGCGAAAGTACGCGTATTCAGCAACTTCGTCAAGATATTGTCAAGCTCCGTAGAATCCAACACGGAAATCGAATCAAGAACCACGAACTTTCCAAATTGATTGAACAGTACGAGAGTCTTATAGTAGAAACGATTCTTCCTCCCCTCAGACAAGAATTGGTCGAATTGGCCGAAGGAGAAGTGAGCCAAAATAAAGCTGGAGCTTTAAACATCCGCGAGTGCATTGACATCAAGTTCAGTAAGCTTGGGAGGATCTACCTGATGTATTCCGAGAACATTGAGCAATTGATGAAGCTAATCGAGGTTGTTGAGCTCCTTTTCAAGCAGTTGAATAAGGAGGATCGTTATTCCATGCAATTATATCAGCAATTTCTCAATTTGAGTGCCCTTCGAGACCAGCTTGTCAAGATCAATACGTGAACTGCAAGCATCTATGAAGAATCATGAAGCTGTGCAGAATAAGAAAGGCAAGTTTAAGAGATATCTAGGTACACAAGTCATGTAAGGAAGACCACTACTTCCGAGAGCAACAGAGCGGTGTAAGCTTAACAGAGCGTAAAAGAGCATAAGGGAGCGTAAAAGAGCATGAAACACGAGCGAAGAAGCTTAGTTGACACGAGATCATCAAATATAAAGGTACTATATTACCCGGGCCCGTAAGCATGATCGCCAATTCTTGAAACAGCATGCACAACAAGATGGTTATACTTGTACCGCCCTGGTGCAAGCTTAAACTTGCAAGAATTGACTGACATACATCAAACTCCTCC
The DNA here is from genome assembly GCA_030575035.1 of Suhomyces vadensis. Classification (NCBI taxonomy): domain Eukaryota; kingdom Fungi; phylum Ascomycota; class Pichiomycetes; order Serinales; family Debaryomycetaceae; genus Suhomyces; species Suhomyces vadensis. The sequence continues at coordinate 41,797 of JAJMGK010000004.1, read as the reverse complement.
TTTAGAGAAGTTGTCATGTTTTTGTCTGAATCTGAAGTATCAAGTAGACCATGGCTTGGATCAGACACAGATATACGATCGAATGCCGCTTCGAATTTCAGAATCCAATATGATGGTAATACTCTACGGATGGGATGCAAGCGAGGCAAACAGTACCCATGTGTGAGGCTAATCGATGCATCTGGGTGCATAATTGCGAGGATATTACCCTGGGGGCATTTGGTATCGTACAATCGGTGTTGGAACTGGTAGAGGCTTAGCTGGTGTGGAGCCCGCCTGCGAAACTCGAGGCAACTATGCACTAAGGGGAGTATTGGTATGGGTACGGCTTCAGGTTTACTTTAGGATGGGCTTATTAGAAGCTTATTACAAGCTTATTAGAAGCACATTAGGAAATCTGATGGATGGAGCTGATATTGCCAGCAATAACCGCTACAGCAGGGTTGTCTGACTGAACATTGCAGGTCAGAATCTAACAATCCCGGTCCTTATGATATGGTATCTACAATTGCACAAGTCATAGCGCAAATAGGCTATTCTTAGGCGTACTACAGGAACTGCAACCGAAATTTCACTTGATTGTTCGCTGCTCTTCAAACTTTACGTGCCATAATTGCGATTGTTAATTATTGATTTAATTGTTAGCGATATAATTTTACAATGTTTATTCTTAGCTATTGATCCTATTGTCGGTCTAGCATGGCTTAGGCTAACTCTACACTGCGCAAGCCAACCATTCCGACCTTTAATTCTCGCATTCCACTGCTATTGCCACTGCGATGACTATTAGGGTATTGGCTTCAATGAGACCTAGCCTCAAATGTAAGTCCATTTGAATCAGTGAAATATTCACCTGTGGTATTGAGCCTTATCTAAGAGGATAAACTAACAATGGATTCAGCCTGTGAAAACCTGTACTTGTCCTTAAAAATTGACCTCTTCTAGGTCTGTTAAAAGTTGTGCTAGGAGACTGAAAATTAACCACTATCGCTAGATTAACATCCAGTTGACATTTACTAGTAAGTGGATCAGATATATGCCTATAAAGCCTTGCATGGCTATTTAGTTTAGGTAGAAAAAGAGTCGTAATAAATATGTGTGATATTATACATCGTGTCTATCATTAATGTACGTTAATTTATAGAGATGTAGTTTCGAACTTAGTCTTGTTACTGTCCATTACTCGTCTAATTAATTACTTATCCCAAGTAGATTGTTATCAGTACCTTGGACAAGTAGGTCTATGTGTTGTAGGCATTTGATTAATAGTGGCCGTTAATTCTAGAGTAGCGATACCTGCTTGTTCTTGTGCACTTCATTGTTGTAGATGAATCAGTAAGTTCAGTTGTGGGGAGCGGAAGACAAGGAAGAAGCCAGCGAAGTCGAGGCTGCATCACTCACTGTAGATGGAAACTTGTCGTGTTCATATGGGGACAACAAGCTATTGATTGTTGGTTTCTTGGACACGTACAAGGTGTTGTCCATTTCCTTTTGTTTCTTTGCCAATTCTTCGTTTAATACTCCCAGGAGCCAGCTCTTTGTTTCTATTTTGGAGTCGATGTCTTTGTCTTCAGGCATTGCACTAGTTGGAATTGTGCTTGTTGTGGGGGTAGCAGAGGAAGAGACCGGTACCGAGTTAGGGTTGGAGCCAAAAGCAGAACCGGTGGCAGAACCAGTGGCAGAGCCCGAGTTGGAGTTGTGTCCGGAGCCTGCACTCGACTTCACCGAAGATTGCGATAGTATACTGTCCAAAGAAGTTTGCGTTTTCAACAGCTTCGAGACGTAAGTAGCAGAGGGGCCGCTTCCAAGAATATTTTGCACAGAAGGTAACTGTTTGTCTTCCTCGATGCTGTTGGAACTGGTGGTGTTGTTGGGGGTAAGGAAAGTGCTTGCGTATGGGGAGTTAATCTTGAATCCGTTGATGGGTCTGCTCGTGGGCTGGGTATTTGATTTGAGGGTAGTTTGGCTGAAAGATTGGTGGAAAAGCGGCGATAACGGCGAGACCAAGTTAGGGGTTAGTGATGGGATGGAAGAGGCCGATTTTGGAGGAGCGCCAAACGAGTTTTTGATGGGGCCCGTCTTTCTGGCAGGGATTTGGAAGGTGGTGGTGTGGGCCGGAGCGGTCTTGAGTATCGAGTTGTTAATGTGGTTGTTCATGGCCGTTTGGAGCGGATTAGAAGACGAAACGCCCGCGGTTTGAATGACGGGTGGAGTAGGCGGGTTGGAGCCGGAATCGAGGAATGAGTGTTGGAGCAGCAACGGTCTGGGTCTGCGCTTGGGCTTGAACTGGTGAGTGGGTATTTTGAGCATATTGGTGTTTGTGATCTGGTGAAGAGGTTCCTGAGGCTGTTGTTGGAGTTGAAGCTGCTGGTGTTGATGGTGGAGATCGGGCACCGTTTGGGGCACCTGATGCTGTGGGTATGGTGGGTTTTGAAATTGTACTGCGTATGGGTGGGGATATTGCTGGAACTGTTGGACCTGTGGGTACTGGGTGAAGAACTGGCTGTGGTGCTGGTAATGGGGCAGCTGGGAGTTTGGCGGAGATATGAGGTGGCCGTGGGAGGAGTTGGCGGGCAACGAGCCGGGGATCTGATTCTGAGGGATGGGGATGCCCTGGTAAGCGGCTTTGATGTTGAAAAGACCGTTGTTGGGCGTGGCAGGATGTACGTAGTGGTCGTCGTACTTGGGGCCGGCGCCGAGTTTCTCATCGTCCGGCATGCCACCATTGTTAAGGCAGAACTCGTAGGCATGCACTGTGTGCTTATGCTGTCTCAAGTTGTCGAGTCTGGAGAAGTTCTTGGAACAGTAAGGACAGGTAAACGGCCTTTCCCCCGTGTGTTTTCTCTTGTGACGGGCCAAGTGTTCGGACCGAGTAAACGACATGTTGCAGCCCGGGAACCCTGTGCATTGGAATACTCTTCCTTTGGAAGGTCTTTTGGACTTGGACTTGCTTTTGGGCGACTTGAGTTTGTCGTCAGACTCATGTCCTAGCATTTCGTCCTCGCTGGTATGGGGGTGGTGGTGGTGGTGCGGGTGGTGTTGTGCTGTGTTGATCATTTGTGGCTAGATCTGGTAACGGATATAATGGCTATGGTACCTGTAGCTGCGTGTCTACGTTTGAAAAGAAGAAGTGGCTGTAAGTTTTGGCTGTAAGTTTCGTTGTTTTGGCTGTAAGTTTTGGCTGTAAGTTTTGCCAAAGTTACGTGCGAATTGGGTTGGAGGCAGCGACTAAATTAGGTGACCAAATGGGCTGGCGGGCTGGGATTAGTTGGAGCTGCGTGCAGAGTTCAGATTGAGAAGCCGACGCCTAGTTACCTAGTAACACTGAGGTAGATCTGGGCAGATGTATTTGAGCACCTTTGGTTCGACTTAAAGCAGATTCTGGGTGAGTCTGAAACGATTTTTGTGGGCACTTCGGTGAGTATGGAGCGGCAGCAGCGAGTTTTTCGGCTGGATCAGTCCTATACGGAGAAACGAATGCAGGTGTGCAATTGATGGTTTCTGAAAGCAAGTGCAACACTTTCACGTCTTTCGAACACTGTTTGACAGGCTAGTTATGGGATGAATAGTTTATGTTTTGTAGATGGTTTGAACTCAGAGTCTTCTCCTTTGTATTTATTGGGCGTAACGACAGAGGGGTAGTGTCGGCGTCGGTAGGGTGCAGAGGAAATAAAATAGTTGCAGCGAGTGACGCGGACAATTTATGCAGACATTTTGTTTGTAACTATTCGCGCATCGGTTTATTTTTTTAGCTCAGTTTGACTTTGAGGCTACCGTTCTGCTCCACAGATTGCCACGACGGGAGAATCTGGTACAGGGGTAGTGAAAAATGTTGGGTCACAATCAGGCGGCTAAGTTACGTCCAGCCATTTTTGTTGTTGATGTTGTTGTTTGCATTACTTGGTCCTGGCGCGCTGTACATTTGAATGTGCTGGACGTTGTATGTGGTTTCTGGGACCATTGGAGCAGTTGGCTCGGTCTTGTAGTCGGTTTCGGCTTCAACCTATTTGGACTGTGGTTGGGCTACCTGCCACTGTGTCGGTTTTATTTACTTTTTCTGTTTTAACATTTCTTAGCTTATTATTTATTTCTATTATCTAAAATTTCTTAGGGTGAACTGTTTCGTATTACTGATAGTGGGGGAAGCGGCACCAACCGAGTAATACGGATGTGTCTCGTTATTTTGTTTGTTTCTATAACTAGACTTTGAGCTGGTGCAGTTGAGGCTAATTATTTTTTGTGTCCACCGGCCAGTTTTGTGTCCGAAAAGTGTACGTAGGACAGATTTCATCTATGCAGGTTGAATGTTGAAAGCATGCTACTGGCGTGACTGTCTGCGTGTAAACAAACAGGGCCCCGAGAGTATACGATAGATAAAGAAAGCCTTTTTATTGTTGGATTTACATGCTTGTCCGGCGGCACCGGATAACGATCCAAGTGCTTGTATTTTTCCACCACTGGTTCCATAACCTGTGTTATCTTTGCATACAACCACGCCACTCTGGATTCAAGTTATGATCGTTTCTTATTTTCTATAATCGCAATGCCTCCTTAAAATTTGTGCCATTTTGGTTCCTTGCACTTGCTGTCAAGTGCTCGTACCGTGGGAGTCAAGTAATGCACTTCTCAAAGCCTCCTCATTGGCTCTGTCAGACGCAACTTCTTACTTAGCTTTTTTGTTTTTCTCTTCAGATTTTACATTTATTTTTAACCTTTTCCAAACTGAATGCGATGCCACGCTATTGATCGTTCGTCACGAACTTTGTGTCTGAGCCATCATGTAGCACAATAAGAAAAAGAAATGTAGACCCTCTGATCTTAGTTATTTAATGGATGATGGCCGCGATGAGACTTCTCAAGATCACATCTTACAGTAAATTGATGCCAACTGTTAAACCCTTATTTGCAAGTTTCACTCAACCATAAATCCAGGATTAAGTAATATAAGGACTTGTCACTTTAATCCGTTCTTTATTCACTTGTCTAATTATTCCTTTCTTACTATTCTACTCTCCTTTCATTCATAATATTTATTAGGGACCTTGTACCTAAATTGTACCTAAGCTGTACCTCAGAATGTACCTAAGTAGTGATCAATCACTCGATATTCTGCAGGGTGAGCCTATTTTTTTGGCCACTATAACACGTTTCCCAGACGGGATTTCTAACGAGCGGTAAAGTGACGCCGAGAACCCATTACGATAATATTTTATTTTTCAACCTCTTTTTAGTTCTCTTATTTTTCTGTATTTCTTGGGTCAGATGGTCTACAAAATATTATTCGAAGAAAACAAAGTTTAGTTTCAGTGCTGGTTTGACAATATCCCCCTATTAACGCGCTGACATCAAGTGTTGTGAAGCTGGATTACTTTGAGAACGTTTCTTTTATGATGTGACGTATGTTTGAAAGGATATATGTTGCAGAATGCAGTTGGACAAGAGTCTGCTATTGGGTCCGTTTCGTTTGTCTTTGTTGTCGTAATCTCATTTTGATTTACGGGACTTCATTAGTTATTACTTTGATATCAGACAGTAAATTCAGATTTAATAATTTCCTCCACGCCCTAGTTTTTTTTTTTTCACCTTCTTATTTTCAGTAGGGTTAAACTTTTTTCAGATTATTTCGGGTAGCCATGTAAAGCGACAGGCACGGAGCAGGGGAATCTTTTTGGCCTACGCGTCTGGTATCTGGGCGATTCAGGTGAATACAGCAAGGTACCGTAATATTTCGATTAGGTTAAAATAAATTTGCTGTAACTGAATCCGTCTATGGTAAGTTTTGGCATCTCTTTGCAACCGACACTTTTAGGTCCAACCACGGAACGGGGTAGGCTCCTCTGATCTGATTGAAGAGTGCGAATCTAGTTTACTCAGTATTAAAAATATGCCGTTTGGTTTGCGCATTTGCCTATTTTGGGCACGAGCATTGTTCAATTCCCCATTTCGGCCCTCTTAAAATCGGAAATTCCATACTCCTATTTATATTTTGTGTAATAAAAAGAGTAAAGTTTCTAAAAATGACTGTCTGAAACTGTAATGATCGTCGGTCTTCACACCAGTTCGCCGGTTACCGATGTATTCAAGATAACACACACTAGACAACAATGTAATCAAACCGCCGTCCCATTATAAGCGGTTCGGTAAACCAAAATCGATGAAGTCTGCAAACTACCTAAGCTATAACCTTCTTTAGAGCACAAATTCCTTAAAGCAGTTGTTCGCTTGCGTCAGTTTTCTAACGCACTCTTCCTCAATTCCAACATTCCCAAATTATGCATGGACTTATCTAATTATTGATGTTCGCTTGCATAAGGTAACAAACATTTAATTCTAGAATTGGTTTAATTTTACGGTTTAATAGTATCTGCGCAAAGATTAGTGAATGTTCAAGGGGGGATGTTAATGCTTGGATATATTTTCTATGTCTTCTATCTACCATTTAACAACAACTACTTGAGGTGGTGTCTGCATTCTTATCCACACTGATATCAATAGTCTCGGGTTTATTTTTTCTATGCTCAATTTCATCTGAATTGGTGTTAAATTCAGGCAAGCTTTGAGCAATTTTTTTAAATAACAATTTGACATTGTGATTGGCTTTAGTAGATGTTTCAATTGCAAAACGAGCACCGACTTCTTTCTGTAATGCTTCGACATCCTCACTGGTAACTTGCCTTTTATCATTGCCCAAATCAGATTTGTTGCCAACTAATACTACAATCACGTCATCCCCACGTTCCAATTTGACATCTTTAATCCATTTGTCTAAATTATTGAAACTCTTCTTGTTGGTAATATCATAACATACCACCGCCACGTGACTATCGCGGATATACGAGGGTATCAAACTACGGAACCTTTCTTGACCGGCAGTGTCCCATAATTGTAATCTGATAGTTTTGTTATCTTCCAAATACATGGTTTTCAGGAGAAAATCAATACCAATTGTTGCAGCATATTGATCATCAAATGTGTCATACATAAATCTTGTAATCAACGAAGTTTTCCCCACTATAGATGTTAGTATAAAATTTAAATTTCAGGGTTCATTTAATTCATGTGCTTTATATTCTAGTTATTCCGAAATTCAATGCAAATTCTCCGATACAGTGGATCAAGAAACTATGATTGCTCGGAACATGGCTAAAGCATTACGATTTCTAAACTGATAAGTTGAATACATACCACTTTGGTCTCCTAAAAATACAATCTTGTATTTTCTCATAATATTGGTCTTATCAGAAGAACCGGTTGGTTTAGATTCGGTACTCATGCTATAAATTTAGTGTTTTTATGTAATGGGGTGTAATTGTAGACTCTTTGCGTTATGTCGTATTTTTGATGCAAGAAGTAATAATTTGTGAAGGAATGGTTTAATCTATCAAGTATCCAAGGAAATGAAGTGGCAACGATGCTATATTAAATGCAAATAACGTGTGGCCAGGTTATTGAATACTCTTCAATCGAGAACGCTCTGCCTGACGTTTTTGTTTGTTCAGATCGTTGAATCGGGGATCCGCTTACGTAACAATATATGCTTCCCCAGTGTTTCTCTTCGCAAACTAATTGTCGGCGCACGCTCAACATCTATTATGGCTGGTTGGGGCACGCAGATTACATAACCAACATCGGCGTATTTTTACAACATATTCACCGGTTTGCTATCGAACTACACTTAAAGCTGGGATGGACGATACTGAATTAAATGCCATCAGGTCTGCAAGACTTGCAGAACTTCAAAAGAATGCCGGACAAACCCCCGCCGGCCCTGCGCCCGGTTCGGGGGCTGGATCTTCCAAAGCTGACGATGCAAAGCTTTCGATGCTCTCGCGTTTGCTTGAACCAAGTGCAAGAGAAAGACTTAGTCGTGTGCGTATAGTGCGTCCAGAACGTGCTGAGCAGGTAGAACAGTACATCGTTCAACTTTATTCCATGGGTCAAGTGTCAGCCAAGCTCACTGAACAGGATATAGTTCAAATCTTGGACGGGTTGTCACGTGACGAGAAGAAACAGTCAGCCTCAAAAATTGTGTATAACCGGAAGCTGACATTCGAGGACGAAGAAGATGACGATTTTTTTGACTAGGCCTATGTGCGTATAGGTGTATAGATAATTGATATTTCGCTCTTATCCCGCTAGTGGTTTCAATTTGAAATTTTTTGTCGCCTTATTGGTTGACAATGTCACGAGTACGTAACAACCAGAAGAATAAAATAGGCTGATTTTATGCGCTCCTGCACCCCACTCGGAGTTTCAATAAATCTCTGACATAAATTACAATGTGCATTTAGGCTTTTGCAATAAATAATATTTTGACATAATAGATATTATTGAGGGTTAAGCCAAGTATCGTAAAATTATCTTTCACGTAAATGTCTGATCATCGTATTTTATGACACTCTAATTACAGAAACCGATTAGATTTATTCAGATGGCTGGGTGAAATCGGAGAGGGGTCTATTAGCATTCATTTAACTAAAAGTGATGCATCAGCTCTTGATTATGTAGATTAGGACTCGAAACTGTGCCTTCAGAAAAAGAGAATAGGATTCCTTTTATCGGCAAAGTGACTAAGTAGAGTGTAATGCAAAATTCAAATATATGATAAGATTCTCAACATCCTTTTTATCGAAAACCTGCTAATAGGTCTGACCGAATGCTATCATGGACACCTGAAACGCGAGGCAGCCGATGCAAGTACGAGCAACGGTTAGATCTTCCTTATCGCGAGCAACACTTATTTAATTTTTCGGGTTCAGTGGATGTATTTCATTTGCAATCAAACTCTATTAAAACCACAAAAAGTAACCTTTGGAAGTTTTAAATTTTGTATCGCCCACCGCATCAGTCGGAGATGTGGGGGTTAGAGTTTGCTAAAAATATACTCTAGTAATAGTGGTATAATGCGGTGGTTACAAAGTCATGCATCCCAAAATATTGATGTTGAGGCGAGGAAATGAAGACTTGTATATGAAAATAAATTCCAAGACGTGATAGAGTCGGTTCATTACAATAGAAAAGGGTAAAGGAGTATGAGATCTCAGTAATTTTGCGGCTTACCGGTATGTTTGGATCACCAAGTCGAAATAATATTGATCAAAAAATAATTAGAATTTATTTCGCAGCTAAAGCGGACAGGAAACACAGTTTGGCATAATAACACGCCCACTAATCGAATGTAATTATACAACCACACCTTTACTGAACCCCGAAAGCCTTCAATTTTCAAGACATTGGGATTAGTCAAAACTAGGCTTATCGAACCAGCACTCTTTCTATCTAATAAGCGATAACTATCTAAAAAACCCCAGACGTAGAGCACTACCTTAATAGAAATCTAGTATACAAGAGATTCTTCTAGTATCTGAGCAAGATGCATGCTCTCACTACTACTTTCTCAACAGACAATCCATATGAGATGACTGCTAACCATACAATAGAATTCGAAACGGCCGAGCTCTCTCCGAAGATTACGAAGATTAATCGAATATTAGACATAGATTAAATATGAGATATTGATAAAAGATTGTTAACTACTTTACAGTAGAATGTCTGGAGAAAACAAGTCAACTGTCCCACATTAACGTTCAATATAATACACCAAACGAGCCGCGTGTACTCCCATAGACCATACACCAATCATCCATAGACCTTATATACGTGTATCTGTACGCGTCATCGAGATCACGTGTCAATTCCGCCAGCTAGCAGCCGAAGCGACACAGACAAGCTGACGAGATTAACGGCTTGTATGTTATGTAGCTGCACGATAACATGCCTGCCGAGCTGCAAGCCCGAACTACCCACTACCGGCGATTCAGAGGTTGTCAACCTTCTGGGTAGATTCGGCACGTGATGTGTCATCCTGCACATTACCAAGTCCTGCACTCTGCCTTTGCGCCGTATAGCTTAAATAAACAATAACAACAACAACAACAAGAGAAAGGCACCAGAAGACAGAACCAGAAGCAACCATGTCCAATATTCAGGTTGTAATACGGTGCAGAGGACGAAACCTGCGAGAAGTCGGCGCAAAATCGCCTATTATAGTGGAGTTACCTAACGATACCTACTCCAGCACCGAGCCATTCGTCACTCTAAACACTAGCTATGGAGGTGGAACAAGCAAACAAAGCATTGGTTTAGGGCTTGGTACAGATACAAACACCAATAATACATTTAATAACGGATCAGGAACAGTTTCAGGTACTCAGTCACGGCGTTCTTCGTCGGGGACACCAGCCAGTGTGGCCAGCTTCAACAACTTCAAAACCTACAAAGTGGACCAAGTATATGGATCTCAGGCAGATCAGAGTTTGATATTCAACCAGGTGGCACTTCCACTTTTTCTGGACTTTATGAACGGCTTCAATGTTACCATTTTGGCGTATGGACAGACTGGAACAGGCAAAACGTATACCATGTGTGGAGACTACAAAAACGGCATCAGTGGTCTTCACCACTCCTTAATGCCTACAGAGAGTGCAGGGATAATTCCTCGAGTATTAATGGAGCTTTTCCGCAACTTGGACGACGACTACGTAGTCAAATGCTCGTTTCTCGAATTGTACAACGAAGAGCTCAAAGACCTCTTGGAAGACGATGGAAAACCTTCTAGATTACGTATCTACGAGAATTCCAGCTCCGCTGCAGTATCTAAAAAACAAGGTTCCAAGAGCGGGTCCAAAATCCTTATCCAGAACCTCAACGAAGAGTACATTTCGAGCTGCAAAGACGGGCTTGAGGCACTTAATCGTGGGCTTCAGCGCCGTAAGACCGCCAGTACCAAACTAAATGATGTTTCCTCGCGTTCACATACCATATTCACCGTCAATTTGTACCGAAGAGTCCGCAGCGAGTTGACTTCGGGCGAAAACCCAGTGAAAATAGGTACAAAAACTAACCCCGACCATCCTGGATTCACTACAACATCGTTCCACCGCCGTGGTCTAGCTGTACAAAGCCATTTGGGCGATACCTCGCCCGTAAGTCCCGGAGAAGAGCTCTTTCGCGTCTCCAAAATGAATCTCGTAGATCTTGCAGGTTCGGAAAATATCAACAGATCGGGAGCCGTTAACCAGCGAGCCAAAGAGGCAGGTCTGATCAACCAGAGCTTGCTTACTTTGGGCCGTGTCATCAATAGTTTGAGCGAGTCTACTGCGAGCGACGCATCAAGTCTGCATATTCCGTACCGGGAATCCAAACTCACCCGTCTTCTTCAAGATTCGCTTGGGGGTTCTACCAAGACAACCCTTATAGCCAACATATCACCAGCCAAAATTAATATAGATGAAACGGTTTCCACGCTTGACTATGCTAGCAAAGCCAAAAGTATCAAAAACGTCCCCCAAATTGGCCAAGAGTCTGATTTGATAATGAAAAAGGTATTGGTCAAGAGCTTGGCCCAGGAAATAGTCAAGTTGAACCACGATTTAATAGCTACGCGTACAAAAAACGGCATTTGGCTCAGCGAGGACAACCACAACCAGCTCTATGACGAAAACGAATCAATGAAATCCAGCTTGAAAGAGCAGCAGCTACACAACGAGGCCTTGCAGTCTAAGATAGAAAAACTTCAGTCAGATGGAGCCAACAAAGATACTCGGATCAGTGAGCTTTTGGCTCAATTGCAAGAGAAATCATCCACAAACGAACAACTAGCCAACCAGAACTCCCAGCAAAACCAAATAATCGCTCAGCAAAAAGTCCAGGTCGACACTTTGAACGGTGAGATATCGTCAATCAAAGAAAAACATAGTGCAACCATGGCCGGATTGACTCGAATAATATTCGAGAATCTCACCAAGTCTATTCTGTCTATCCAGGAGATTGTTCAAAAGTACGATAATAGCAACAGTTGTAAAGAAATTAATGATATCTCGGCCCAATTGGCCAAAAACATGTCTCAATTCCGAGCCGAGGTAGCCACAAGAATCGACGAAATCAATACCAATATCAGCGGAGCATTTTTAAGTGAATTGCCTGAGTATTTAGCACGATACACCGATAAGTTTAGACAATTGAGCCAGCATGCATTGCAGTTCAACTCGGGCGTGGCCGCAAACATGCAACACTTGAAGGCTTCCAACGACAAACTAGTTCAGTACTTGCAAACCAAGCACCTACAAGAACACAGCCAAAAGCAAATGGTAGACCAGTTTGTGCAAAAGCACATTTCAACAGAAATGCAGCAGCTAAACAAGCAGTTTTCGAGCCAAATTGCAAAACTTGTTCAGCAATCACAAACTCAAGTACAACAGTTTTTTGCATCCTCGATTGACCAGATAGCCCGGAATTTGGTTACTTCAGAGCGCTCAGAGCTTGCTAAAGTTCAAAAGGATTGGGCAACTGATTCGGAGGCAGTATTTGGCCGAATTGCTAGCGAGATTCAAGATTCCAGCTATTTCGACCATTCCAATAATAGTGCCGACACAGCAAAGAAGCTTGCTGAACTCAATTCTCGCAATGAGTCTTCGTTACAGGCACTTCGAGAGGTCCTCGAACAGGAACACAGTGTAAATAGGATCGGTGGCCGATTCAAAAGTCAGCTAGCTGAGGTGACGGGGCTCATTGAAAGTAACGATGCTAATATTGGGGCCGCACTTAAAGATATCAATCTGCATTTGGACCAAATAAGCCAGTTTGAAAGATTGGTAGAGTCGCCACAAAAGTCCAAAGAAGGAAGATCACCGCAAAGACCCGGTGCTGCTCTCCGCTCGCCGTCCAAGGGCAATATTCCTTCACCTTCTAAGACACGGGCCAAGTTGGTTTCACCACAAAAGGGAGTACATGGTACAAAGATTCCTCAACTACTCCGTGGATTAGAGAATAAGGAAAACGAGCCTGTTCTCAAGAGAAGAAGAGTGGAGATGTAGATGTATAATAGTGTAATGTTATGTAATTTTATCAAGATTTAGGACCAACGATTCCAGCCTTATTTGGGCTGAAAGTAGCATAACTGACTACTTCTACAAAATATTGCGAAAGACTCGAACCAAACGATTTAGTAGTAGTGTCTGTTGATAGTTCGATAACCTAGGCCCAATTTTGCACCCGCATACTGGTACAAAAAGAATCTAGTGTTGTGGACATAATTATTGACACAGAGCAAAAGCCGCTAAAGCATAGTTCCACAGAACTACGCTCTTGTAGATTAATTGTTCAAAATATTTTGCATACGATAGAAAATATGCACATCCTACAATTCTGAGGACTATAGACTAAATGAAGATAAACGTTTCCAGGTGCAGTACAGAGCTCTGAAATGACCAAAGCAAAGCTCTATCTGGTGGTTATGAGGCGATTTATTCTCTGTAAGCATTGGCTTGAGAGATGCTGAGCCAGGTTCAAGAATTTCACACGACAAGAAACCAATTGTTAGTTAACCAAAACCCAAGACTCTACTTCAAGAATTTGTAAAATAGAGTATCGATGAGGCAGCAGATCTGGTGCCTATTGGTCAGACTAGCAGAAGTCAACCCTAGAGAGACGATTAAAAAATGGTAGCGAGACTTTTAGAACCCTCACTAATACTAGTCTTTGCAACTGAAGCAGTTTGAAGCTAAATATTCTTTTACTACTATTCTACAAACCAATATAGACCATTATAAAGCACTTAGTACATGATGATTGGTACAAACTTCTACACATGTGTCTTTCTGAATTTGCCCATCTTTCGACTTTTCCGCATAGTCGATACCCTCGCCAGCTGCCTCCCAGAAGTCTCCCTAAAATGACTCTATTATCACTATTTTCCACACGACCTCTCACTAATTCTCACCAATTCTCACTAATTCTCACTAATTTCCCCTCATTCGTTCATGTTTTTTCCCGCAACGTAATCTGACTTAAAGAACACGAGACTCTTTTCCAACTACACCAGAAGTCCATAAACTGGTACATCTTGATCATCCGGTTCATATATCATTCTTCACGCATCACCAGCTACGTAAAATAACTTAACTTCCACCACTTTTTACCAACTTTCCCCAATTTATTCTACATGGTCATATTCTCAGTACCTTTGTAAGTAAAGCGACCTTGATCTGTTAAAAACTGGTAACATGTCGACTTTGAAGTATTATATTGCGTATACCGCAATATCTGCGATTATTATGGCATACACCGTCGATTCGGCCCTTCGCAGCTCTTTCGACTTCAATACATTCCTCATAGAAATCACTGACGGTTCCAATTTGGCTGCTCTAATCAACTTTATCGTGTTTCTCTTTATCACAATTGATAAAGTGATCCAGGTGGTATTGTTTGGAGAACTTCGGATCATCGAAACCGAACACTTGATTGAAAAATTACCGATTTTCTCCATCAATTTGTTCTTCAACTTGGCCATAAATGACAACAATCTCCTTTTAACCATCATCTTGCTTGGCTTGGCCGTTAGCTTCAAGATCTTCCATATCATATTAATGGACAGACTCGACTTTATGAACATGAAAATTGACAATTCACCTCCTTCTACAAAGTACAAAATGTTGTACAAATACGTTGGCAGTTTTAACTTCTGGCTCAACCTAATATTTGTGGCTCTAGACTTCTCCATCGCCAAGTTCTTGGTCTACGACGTGTTTCAGGGTATCAATTCTGTCACATGCCTCTTATTTGGGTTCCAGTTTGCCGTCCAGGGTGTTGAGGCCTTAACTTACTGGACTAAAATGCTCTTGCACATTTACGAGCTTTTGATGTACAAGGCTGTAGGAGCCGATGAAGAGCATCAGGATGTGACTCAAGACTTCTCTGGCTTGGCCGCTAGCGATGATGAAGACGAAGACGAAGACGATTCGGACGAAAGAGTGTGGGAGAACAAGCCCTACTTCAGTAAAGGCATAGATATTGGCTCAGCATCGCTCAAGGCTGTTTCCTACCTATGCTTTATATACTTGTTGACGTTTCATTCAGGCCTCTCACTCCCACTATCCATGCTCCAGGGCACCTACTCCTCTCTCAAACAAGCTTACACCGAAATCACCCAGCTTCTTGCATTCATCGAGTCTTCAAAACGCTTGGATAGTCAATTGGATTCGGCTACCAAGGAAGACTTGGAAAACTCAGACAATTTGTGTATCATCTGCCGTGAGGATATGTATCCTGTAGATGAATACGAGACGGTGTACAACAAGCCGATTCCAATGCGGAAATGCCCCAAAAAATTGTCATGTAACCACATATTGCATATGGGATGCTTGAAAGAGTGGCTAGAACGGTCCGACAGCTGCCCATTGTGCCGTAGAAAGGTATTTGAAACAACTGCTCCACCGCCAGAACCTCCTACCAATACCCAGCCACCCTTTAACCATCCTGCAGAAGAGCTTGAAAGGAGACTTGAGGTATTTAACACTCTTTTAAATGCCCAAAATACACCCGAAGAGGCTTCAGTAGATGCGGCTACTGAACACGAGACGGCTGCTGCGATAGAAGAAACTGCAACGCCCCCAGAATTCTCCACCGCAGTACCTATAGACGTAGAAACACTCAGTGATTCGGCACCTCCATCAAGAACGGGTACTTATCAGACAATTCGCTTGCCTTCAAGTGCTATTCTCCCACCAAATTGGATTATCTTACCGATTGAAAGCCAACAACCGCCAACAGATCCAGAAGGAGTAGGCTCAACGTATAGTGTCAACTTCTCTTCGAACTATCAAGGAACCCTTTCAGTAAAGAGAAAACAACCAAACCGCGAGCTTACTTTGATCCGGCCATCATAACCCACGATTTACGACCACATATTCATAGCTTATAATACATCTTTATTAAAATACCATACAATTCCGGTCTCCGTCTCTTGTAAAATAAATTTGTTGCAACAAATGACCCAAGTGAAACGGGAGGGATTATCTCGAACTTAACTGAATTGCTCGATAGAAGGGACGGCAAGTTAAAATTTTCAAGAGCAAGCGATCGGTTCATTTAGCACCCAAAGTATTAACAAAGTGTACCAGACACAACAACCCTACTTCAAGCTGCTGAGCGAATAAGCCTCTACATAAAAGAGATTCAAAATATATAACCCGGCTACTTTTTTACACCCATATATAATTAATCAATAATTAAATATATGTACTACTAGTTTTATTATGCTCCCTAACTTAAGTGTCCTTTCTTCAGATTTTCTATATCTGAACCATAACTTCGAAGTGATTCTCCGATTGCATCTAATTCAATGTGTTCCTCAGTGGGGATATTTGACACCTGAAGCAAGCAAAAGTTTCGATAACCAAAATTATGAAATATCCTCCGAATCGGAATTGTGGATGTCTTGAGTATTAACTTTGGGATTCACTTGGGTTTTAGGGTGGGAATGTTATCCGAATCATTTCTTTTATTTTGCTCCCAATTTGCACCCAAACTTGAACTGTCGAAATCTTTAATTGAGCACTCTGCTGAAAACTCCACTTAAAAGAATTCTACTTAAGAAGGAAAATTTGCTAAAGAACGTCACCATCGCTATCAGCATTTAAAGTTACTTTTTCCTCTATTTATGTCGGTTTTTTCTATCAGCTACAAATCTAATCGATGACTTATCTGGGTCTTAATCCTCTGAATTAGAAATTTCTCGTTCAATACACAATGAATAGAAATCTTCCAGAGTGACTTTCTATCAGTATTTTGAGTGTCAATGCTTGGTATGTATGATTGTTGTTATAATGCGATTGTCAACATATCTATAGCACTTTCAATGAACAAAGATTCTAAGTTTTCAAAGTTTGTGCTGGAAAGAGTAGAAGATATCAAATATCCACTAAGATGTAGGAAGGCGTTTATATCACCTTCCGAAATCGCCTTTAGCTTTAGTTCCGTTAATAGTTTTCAGCAAGTTTTGAAAAATGGCCCCCTGACATGTTCGGAACTTCTAGGTATAAGAAGTACTTCTACAATTCATTCCATCAAGTTTAAAGGCTATGTAATTAAATAAATCATAATAGCCTATATATCAGGCCACTTGGTTTGGCTAGTGAGTTTTTTCTGACAGACAGAACAGCTCAAGCGGATTGTAGCTTCCATCACATTTGGTAAGACGATTCAGGAAGTGTGGTGAAGCATTCTTGTTCTTAATGGAAGAATCGAATTGTAACAAAATTCAGTGCCCCTTGCATTAAAGATTAAATACTTTAGGCTCAAAAGTAGAAATGGATGAAGAAATATTGGTTGGGATTCCACCCAACTTCTGGTTTCTTGAGATACGGTTGTGGCTACATGTTATCAGAAATCAATGGAGAGAACTTCTTTGAATTCTTAGCTCATCTAATGCTAAAATAACTCTATTATTGAAGATGAATATAAAATAAAGTTTACATCGGAGAATATAATCATTTCTCTCTTAGTCTGGAAGCTTTATTTTTGCACCCAAAATACCAACACAAATGGAAACTGAAGAATATGCGGGGTTATGAGTGGAAGTTGCAATTAAATTACGAACCTGAAGAAGTGCGTTTTGGTAATTAGGGCTTTATGTCTATGAAAGCTTGCACTATAATATGAGACCAGTCTCAATGAAGGAAAAATAGCCAACTTAAAATACAATTACCATACTTGCACAATAAAAGGAAATTAAGAATTCATGGTCTGAACTCTGATGATAATCAGCAGGATAATTCGGCTTTTAGTTAGTGATATGCTACTGCAAAAGAACTAACTGAGCTTTTGAAATTACAATTGATCGTTACTGGCGAACCAATGGTGTGTGTGGAGGTAATTTGTATCCTCGAATCCGGTATTAATATCAAGATCTATCATCTATACTCAGTAATAACCTTCTATAGTTAGATTATTTATTAATCTTGACTGTTGTCATCTATGTAAACCTTATTCAAAGTCAAAGTCAAATTCCATAGCCTCTTCGGTCTGTCCAGCAGGTTCATCGTCGGATCCCTCTATGTCTGTTCTGTCGATTTCCGATTCTTCTTGTCTATCATCATCACTTATGCCTCGAATATCTATCTGAGGACCACTGGCAAAATCTCCTTCGTCCTCCAGATCAGAAGATGATTCTACATCTAATTGGGTACCATTTGAGTTGCCCACCGTCTTTAAGATCACCGCGATTTGGTCTTTTACTAGATCTTTCGGGTACAAATACCCAAGATCTTCAGCCTTGAAAAGCTGCTGCTCAATCAACCGTACATTTTGCTCCACCAACATCCGAATTTCAGCCCTGGGATACCCATTGTATCTGCCAGCAAACTTAAGACCATGTACAGCCTCCCCTTCATCTTCATCATCTTCTTCAGAATCATGCGTAGTCAGATTTTCACTCCACCAGCCTCGAATCATTTCGATACTTTCTACAATGAGACACTCAGCCTTGAGAAAGTAAAACACTCCTTCGATGTTGTACGGCGGTTCAAGAAGAAGCTCATTAAGCCTGTCTTTGAGCTTAAGGTACTCCCCTCGTACCAACAAGCTCCACAAAGACGTGACAATGTACAATGGAGCGTGTGATTTGGAACCTGATCTCCATATCGGAGCAGCCAATTTCCGTGATGGCTTGTCATTGTGCGCCGCATTGAGGTTATTGGTTGTAATATAAAAGGATGCTAGCCACTCAAAGAACCGTTCATCCTTGAATAAACGAGACTCAAATGAGGCTCCGACTTGCTGCTGGCGTTTTCTGCGGAGAATCTCAATGCCAATGGGCCATATAGATCTCATGTCTACTAGATGAATTCGAATAAGTAGACAGAAAACCTTGTGGGCCAAGTCCCAATTACGACGGAGCATGTTGAGATGTAGCAATATCTTGAGATTGTCAATATGCTGTCGAGTTACTGAGTCTTTGGAGCTGTAATTTTCGTATGGTAATACTTCGAGCCCGCTGGTTTGGATAAGAAAGTTGGATTTGACCCAGTGGTTGGACGTATCAAACGTTTGTGTGAACCGCTTCAAAGTCTCTAGGGCATTGTAGTTGTTTTCTTGTTCATGGTCCGATTCTCCATCTTCATTCAGGTCATGCTGGGAGGAGGAATTGTCCTGCAATTCCTGAACGATCCGTGCTGAAAGCTCATCGGTCGTTAAGTTCAGAGATCCATCGGTTTCTGAACGTTTTAAGTTTAGATTTATGTTCTTTTCTTCATGCCACAACTCGTACGTTTCTTCTGGTTTGGATCTCTTGTTAAGTTCTTGTTCTATCAACTTGAGCACTCTCTTCTTGTTCTTGGATGATTTTATGAGCCTCCGCTGTTGGACTGTCAACTTGCCCAGGTTTTGCCAAATCTCTTCGAATTTCTTGAGCTCTACATACTTGGAAATTAGAAGCTTCACCTTCTGCTTTCGACCAAGTTTTTGCCTAAACGGATGGGCTATATCTTCAAACATGCTTCCATACTTGGCATCTCATGGAGCTCTGTGAAATTTGAATGCGATGCCACGGCACGTGACGTATGAGCCCTAGCTATATACTACGAATACTGCCTGTTGACACGGGAGAAGGCCAAGAAGTAGAGAGCGGGAAGGTGCCAACGTGCAAGAGTAAATGGCCAATACGACACTCCTAGATAAATCTTTCAAAGTGCTTTACATACTAAATAGTTCATATTTTTCTCGCCATGCATTGAGTAACAGATCTATGGAGAATGACAGAGCAGACAAGAGAAACCTAGTAATTAGGCCCATTCTATAGGTATTAGATACCCGCTTTGATCAAAAATTCTGAGCACGTACAATCCTTTCTATTTTATTCGTTTTTCAACATTAGTCGGTCCTTGTATACTTCTTTTTAGTGATTATTCTGTTTACCTATACTGGACTATTTACAATATATATACAGGTTTTTATATGGCTGTTTAAAACATACCTGGCATACCACCCATGCCACCCATACCACCAGCAGGAGCTGGAGGAGCAGCAGAGCTTGGTTCTGGAGCATCGACAATGGCACATTCGGTAGTAGCCAATAATGAGGCAACACCGCTTGCGTCGACCAAACCGTTCTTGACAACCTTGAACGGATCAATGATACCAGCAGCAATCATATCGGTGAATTCACCCTTGGCAGAGTCGTAACCTTGGTTGAAAGATGGTTCGTCGTAAATCTTGCCGACAATAACAGCACCTTCTTCACCAGCGTTTTCAATGATTCTTCTACCTGGCTTAGTGATAGCAGACTTGATAATTTCAACTCCCAACTTTTGGTCGAAGTTGGCAGCCTTGGCCTTGACTTCGTCCAAGATTCTGGAAGCCTTGATCAAGGCAGTACCTCCACCTGGTAAGATACCTTCTTGAACGGCAGCTCTGGTGGCATTTAATGCATCGTCGTAACGATCCTTCTTTTCGCCAACTTCAACTTCAGATGATCCACCCACCTTGATAACAGCGACACCTCCAGATAATTTGGCTAATCTTTCTTGTAATTTTTCCTTTTCGTATTCAGAAGTGGCAGCATCGTCGATGGTGGTTCTGATTTGTTCACATCTGGATTGGATATTGGCCTTGGAGCCTTCACCGTTCAACACAACCGAGTCTTCCTTGGAGACAGTGATGGAACCAGCGGAACCCAACAAGTCAACAGTGGCGTTTTCAGGCTTCAAGTCCAATTCTTCGGTGAACACAGTACCTCCAGTTAAGATGGCAATGTCTCCCAAGATGTTCTTTCTGTTGTCACCAAACCCTGGGGCCTTAACGGCACAAACTTGGACTTGACCTCTCAACTTGTTCAAGATACAAGCAGCCAAAGCCTCACCGTCAATATCTTCGGCAAGAATCAACAATGGTCTTCTTTGTTGGTTGGATAACTCCAAAGAAGGCAATATGTCTTGGATAGAAGAAAGCTTCTTTTCAGACAATAAAACCAATGGGTTTTCAAACTCAACCTTACCAGATTTGGTGTTGGTGATGAAGTAGGGAGAGATGAAACCACGGTCGAATCTCATACCTTCGGTGACCTGTAATTCGTCTTCCAAGGTCTTACCTTCCTTTACGGTGATAACACCTTCCTTGCCTACCTTTTCCATGGCAGAAGCTAACAAATCACCAATGTGTTTGTCACCATTGGCAGAAATGGTGGCGACTTGGGCAATCTCCTCAGAGGTGGTGATTTCCTTCTTGTTCTGTTGTAAGAAGTTAACTACAGCTTCAACAGCAGCTTGAGAACCTCTTCTCAAGTCCATTGGGTTACAACCAGCAGCAACGTTCTTGACCGATTCAGTGAAGATAGATCTACCGAGAACAGTGGCTGAAGTGGTACCATCTCCTGCACTTTCGTTGGTCTTGGAAGCAACTTCTTGCAACAATTTGGCTCCCAAATCTTCAAATTTGTCCTGCAAAGTGATGGACTTGGCAACAGTAACACCATCCTTGGTGATTTTAGGAGATCCGAATGGTTGTTCGATCAATACATTACGACCTTTAGGTCCCAAGGTGACGGAAACAGCGTCGGCCAAGGTGTTGACACCCTTTAACAAGGCGGCTCTACCTTCAACACCGAACTTCAATTCCTTATGGGCTAAGGAACGAACAAATGTTCTACTAAGCGATTGATGACTTCTTCTCAACATCTTTGATACTGTGAGTTTGCTGGATATAAACTTGCGATCGACTTGGTTTTATAGTATTTGTCAGAGTTGAAAAATTTTCCAGAACGTTCCAGAGAGCACACGTGATGCGGGGGATAAGAACGACAGCAGAGGTGAAGACAGGAGGAGAAGAGAAGGCACTGACGATGTACTGAAACTAGATCACGAGGCTGGACAGACGTGGATCACTAGTCCATGGGCTAGGTTGTGGTAATTGGGCTTGCGGGATCCTAGAGTGGGTCAGGGTGGTTTGTCAGACACTATGAGTTATGGGCACCGGACCGCACACTTTCCGATTTTGCACCCAACGATCATTTAACGGATTTGCACCCAAATTCCCGGGCACCCAGACGGGCAGAAGAGACATTGAGCAAGCTGTGCTTGTATATAAGATTCCGTGTGCTGCTGATACTGCTGTAAGCTGTATTTACTTACAAGACTATCAAAACCCCTGTGAGTACGGCTGCGATTATCTGTATGTCGCCACAAGTCAACGGGGGTAGGATTGGGTTAAGAATAAACGATTTTCTAACCCTCACCCACTCTCTTTCATTTGTATAATCAACTATTTTGTGCCTATTCTGGATTCTATAGCCTATCAAACTTTGGGGTTCTGCGCATCTGTGCACAGATTTGGGTGCAATTTAGGTGCAAAATTTCTGTTTCTGGCGCATTAGGAAGTGCTATAGCATATCCAAACTTAGACTTAAAGAGTCGAATTAAGACTAGTCAATTGGCCATATCTTTGATTACCAAACATTTAACCTAAATATCAATTTGCTAATAATTTCTAATCATGTACCAAGAATGCGGAGTCTGGTTGCCTGGTTCTGGCTTAGCTTCGGAAACTAACACAACGTCGGATTGTGATCCTGGCTACGAAACTGATTATGATCAGACACCTCGTTATGTAAAATCCTTTCTGAAAATAGCGGATTTTAAAGCAGCTGCCGTTCATCCAACTATTAATGCTGTTCCGATTGCTGCGATTACCCTAGAGTCTGAGTTACCACAAACACTGGCTTCCGACCTCCTTGCTTTTGATTTGGATTCTTTTATTCATAAGAATATCAATTCATCTGAAAACGATTTGGGTTATTATCTTGAAGGTGACATTATTATTGATAATGAAAGCATTGAATCTTGTCTTTCCTATGCCAGCACTTCTTTAAATGAAAAAGATAACTCACATGAATTTTCGTTCAATACAGAATCTAATATCCGTTCCAACAGCTCATTAATCGAAAGCTTTGATTTTGAAAACACTTCCATGGCTAACAAAAATAGCGGTTCTATTGATATTAAGCAAGACGTCTTGGGTAATATCAGGCTGACTATGGATTGGAAAGGGTTAGACTTAATCAATGACCTAAACGAAGATGAAAAATTTAGTGGGAATGAGATTCAATACAATAATTTGGATTGTATTCCCAACTGTCAACCAAAAAAAGCTTCTTCCCCTGCGTTCTCTGATTTGAATGCCAGTAAAGTGAGTAATCATTCGCTCATCTCGGATCATGAAAATTACATGGACCCTGACGTTAACGTACTTCAACTGTCTCAAACCATTACGACCGCTGAACTTGCTGAAATTATAATTGTAGACGTGGGCGAAAATGGAGAGGACTTAGACAATCCAGCTGCAAAAGATTTCACTAAGTTTATGATGACACACAGAAATACGCAGACTTCTACTGAAAAGGTATTTACAACCAATATTGAGACAAAAAAATCTTGCAAGAAGAGGCCAGTAGGTTCCAAAATTCAAGTTAACACTAGACATAAATTCAAGTATGATCAACTCAGCATTAAATCTATCATAATTGATGATACATTACACAATGTCGCCTGCAATCCATACCCTCAAGGATTGCGGGAAGAATATTTAAAAATAGCTACTAGGTGGTCGGAGATACCTAAGCCACTGAGTGAAATAATTAGACTAAAATATTCTAGACCAAACCTTCTTCAAGAAATAACTCCTCACTGGCTTGATGGTAACAAAGTCTGTTACACTAGAAATGACAATTTTTCACTTACGAAACCGTATGAACTGGAATATTTTAGATTCGTCTACGATAGATCTAATGGGCTTGCAGTAAACAGCACAAGACATGGATTATGCCCTTACTGCGAAACTCCTCAATTTTATCATTTGAAAACCTCCGCATATGGGCAGCATCTCTCCTTGTTTCACGGTGTTCACTCTGACAATTATATTACTCCAAACCCAATACTCCCAGGAATATATAATTTGGCTAAAGTTGACAAAAGTAATATAAAAAGGAAAAGAGCTGCACATACACACCAAAAACCGGGAGTTTTCTGTCCCGCATGTTTCGAATGTATCGAAGTTGATTGCACCAAGAACACCGCTCACACTCGTCCTTTAACCAAATACTTACGTCACTTCAGAAACGACCATGTCAAAAATAATTCCGCTCTGCAGAGGTTTAAGATAACTGAATATAAGAACCTTCAAAGAGCGGTACATACTATAGACTAGCAATTACCGGTGTATTCGTTTTCTTTAAATAAAATTCCCTTTATTAAAATTTATGAATCACAGTAAATTCGTTAAATTTACTAGTTGAAATTTGTACTGAACTCTATTTACCAGCAATTAGCGTTACTAAGTGATCAGGGGCGTTTAAATTAGGAAAGATCTTCCTCAATTAATCTATTGAGCAAGTTTAATGAAAGCCGGATTATCACGTGGCAGAAGTTACCAGTTTGGGTGCAAAAAAGGGCTTTAGTGCATGTCGAAAAGCCATTCAGTGGCTGAAACTAAGACAAACCCTACATACATATTTTTGATTAGGATTATGAACAAGCACACAGAAGTAGGCGGAATTTTACACGAAAACTTGCCTTAGCAGATTATCATTACTTAATTCATCGTATTACTGAGGATATAAATATATGCAAGTTAGCTTAGCCATGTTTTTAAGGTTACGTGACCGATTTTGGACAATATTCCAGGACTTTTACAATTGCGTTCTACCCGTAAGTTATTACGAATGGTTATATATTATCATTTCTAAAAAACGAAACTTACATGAATTTAAATAAAATAATATGAGATTAATCAAGAGAAGAATTAAAGGAAAAACCAAGACGCGGAACACCACACAAAATATCAACCCGTCAGGGAAAACTCAGTGTATAAATAAAAGCAATAAATAAATACCCTCACCAAAAAGACAGCATTAGCAGAAATGAAGTCACAGAAGCAACAACTCAAAGAACGTACAGCCAGGGTTCATAAAGGCATTAGTTCAACAAGTGATAGCTTATTTGCTCTGTATCAAGCCTCTAATTAAAGAAGAATTGTAGATATACGAGCCATCGGCATTCGTGCTTGATATGCCAGCATCACCATTAGCATCAGATTCACTTTGAATTTGACCGAGGCCATTTTCTTGCGACTCGTGTCCAATTCCAGAGTCAAGTTGTTGGAGCGGATGTTGATTCTGGTGCTGATGTTGGTGAATGTGTGGAAGATGAGCGTTAGAGTATTGAGAATTATTTTGAGAAGAATGACTTTCAGCACTCAAGTTCTTATTCTCCAAACGTTTAGATTCTTCCATTAAAGGTCTAATACAAAGCCAACCAGTCTCGGTTCTAAAGTGGCGAGATAACGCATCAGATCTTACAAACTTCTTACCACAGCCCCACTTTGTAACGCCATCTTTCAAGTAACCTTCACACTTGAAATTCTTCACCCCGTCATGAAGCAACTCATGGCGCTTCTTATCGTGAGAGCGAGCAAATCTCTTCGGACATTTTGAGCATTGGAATGGCTTCTCGGTGAAATGAATTTTCATATGAGACTTCAAGTTGTACTGCTTTTGAAATACTTTATGACACACTTGACACGAGAATGTGGCACCTTTAGTTTTGGATTCCAAGCCATTTGCACCAGAAGCATCACTCACAGACTTAGCCTTATTTCTCTTTCTTTTCAAGCTTGGGGAGATGGTGTATGAAACGAGGGAGGAATAATCTATCGGGGCGTTATGCGAATTATGAAAGGAACTTTGGTAAGAGTCGTTATCAGCATTGCCATCGAGGCCAATAGACTGAGGACTGACAGGATAAGCTGATTTATGTGAAGGTGATTGACTTGAGGAGCCAGAAACTGACTGTCTAGCCTGTTGCTGTTGCTGTTGGTGGTATGAGGCTACTCCTGGAGGAGGAAGAGATTGCGTCGAACCAGAACTACCGTTTGAAGTGGTAGTGATATAGTTAGGATGATACTGGTGGTAAGCCAACGAGGAGTGATAGTTGGATGATTGAGGATATATTTGGGGAGGGGTATTTGAACTTGGATTCCCGTAACTGCTGGAAGAGTTACCTACTAATCCTGTATTCGTAGAAGAAGGATAGTAGCCAAGCGGAAAGATTCTTTGTGGATTGGACGATGAAGACGAATTGGCAGCCGAAGAATTAGAGTTCCCTGAGTTAGTGCCAGTGTTTGCATTTGAATTGTTATTATTGTAGTAGTAAGAGTATGAGTAGTCATTTGATGGAGCATATGTCGAGGAATATTGGGAATTAGAGTTGCTAGGGGTAGAAGCAGCAGCAGCAGCTGCTGCCAGAGACGTTAAAGGCAACTGCAGTTGCAGTTGCAGCAGCAATAAGTTCTGATTAGCCTGACTAGACTGGTTCTGACCGGTTTGACCTTGTGGAACGTAAATAGCAGGTAACTGTTTCGATTCAAGGTATTGGTAATAGCCAGAATTACTTGTGGAGTTTGTGGCTACCGAAGAGCCCGAGTTATAGTATTCTGATTGGAAAGTGTTGGAGGCCATTTTTACGTATTGATCAATACTTAAATGGTGAGCATTAAATTTGGAGCTTTTAATACTGTGTTAGATTTGATGAATTAATAATTCGAAGTATTGAACGAGTGCTCTTTCAAATGATATCAGCCGTTAAGAACGTATGAAAAGATGTTCAATGAAAACTACTCGGTTAGTAGATATATGATTAAAAAGTTGGATCGAACAATATTTTGCTCAACTTTAAGGTTAGCTTTCAAGTATAGAATTAAATGGTAGCCGTGGGATGGACTTCTATATATATATACTATCGAGTTATTCAACAAACCCAATACTAGTTAAAAAATATCACGCATGCTACAGCTATCGCAGGGTGACAATAGTCAATTTCATCAAGTTGAAATCTGTCAATAGGGAGATAGCGTTAATACTTACATCATACAATTGCTGGGAATTAAGGTAATAGAAATTGGAAATGCATATGACAGCAGCTGCATAAAAAATAATTACCCGACACAATGTCAATAGGAAAAAAAAATAAACTTAAAAATTTAGAAAATAAATAATTCGCTCAAAGCCTAGTCCTGCTATTTTTACTGCTCTCAACAGAAAGGGAGTATGTACGGCTGGTATATGGATCAATATAAGATAGGTCAAAAGGAATCCAGCCACTGTTAATTGGGAAGAGCTCTTTAGTTGTCGTAAGTCAAGGATTAAGGTGAAGTCCGCTTTTATTATCATTTGCAGTTTGTAGTCGTTATCAACGTGGCTCGGAGATTTCCTATTCGGAATAATCGGGTCTTTTGATAGCATTTCATTTGAGAATTAAAACAATTCTCGGGTCAGAAATTAGTCAACTTGCACTTCCAAATGCTATCTTTAAAGAAATTATAATCAAGACCTTTCATAAAATCAGTATCGGTTTATATTTTTACAGAGTTCGGGATTCTTACAGGTGCCTGTTTTCCGATCGTTTTTGCTTAGAAATCAATCTCATGAATCTTTTGCTGTCATCTTACACGCCACCATCTATCACCCACAGTGCCGCCATCAATCCAAAACAGAATTAGTGCCGATTATCCGTATATCATCCGAGTGAAATTCACTATGTACACCCACGAATGCTGGACGGCTATCCGTGGCTTTGTGTCGTATATATTTTTTAATATTTCTCTAGGTTTTTTTATTTTGCTATATTTGGACTTTAAATTTTAGCTACGTACTATCAATCGGATTCTTTTTTGTCCAAGAGGGTCCAGGCGGTTCTTCCTTAACAATACCAAATTTTTTGTGTCGCCAAAAGTTTTCCTACTCTAATTGTGTTCCCAGACTCCAATGCCTGACCGCACCGCACGATAATCTCACTATATCTTTGCATAGGAGTATAGGCACTCATAATATAAGCCAGATATGCCAAATATCATAGCGCCACTTCCAAGCAGCCTCGCCGTTCATGCAAGTTTAGCTGCTTCTGATAACCGGATGCCCTGGTCAAGCGAATTAGCGAGGCGTAGAACAAATTGACAGAGGGGGACACCGCATGTTTGAGCGTATTGTTAGATCGTTCATTTTCAAATTTCTTGGCGATAGGACCCTCGCACTTTGTTTGTGCTCGGAAACGACACAATTTACCCACTACTACTATGGCAGGAATCGCTAAAAAGTTTATGGACATATTCAAACACTGATATTGCGTTGAAGATTTCATGAATGTTTCGCTAATGTTGTCACTTTACTTTTAATTCTTTCGTTGGATTATTAAAGAGCGAATATTTTACAGCCGGAACATCTTGGGAGGTTGGCGAGATAGGTTTATGGGACCGGTGAAGTAGATGTCAGGTTATTACGGGGAAACTATAACCCGTCATCTCGCCGATATACCCTGAATTTCGCCGCCGTGATCATATATTTCTTTATTCAACATCGTACACATATCCCTAGTAGGCTCAATAATAATAGTAGCGATATAATCACTCATTTTGGAGGCTTCAAATTGCCTAGAAGGAATCACCCTGCATAATATTGACTTGCTTTTGCTTCTTCAGCCTCGCTTGTCACTTCGAGTTTTACCCAGCACTCTAATTTTTCTTTGTACCACTCACTGAAAATTGACAGTATACATATGAAATGCGTTGTAAAGTCCCCTGTTCCAGGATCGAATTTTGTAAAGAAACCCTATTGTGTACCTTTAACAATAATTACTTATAAAGACCTCTCTAATCTGAATGTCGCACTGTATGTGTTTCCAATTGTTTTGCAGCTTATCTAAGTTTCTAGATTAAAGTGAGGACGGTTTTTGGTAATTGGATCAAAAGAATGGGAATCCAAGCCAAAGTTGCATTATTATCACTAATAATTTCAAAGGCTACGAAGAAGGAAGTATATTTTATGCATTTGTTAAGAAAATATTAAAGGCTGGGATATTCGACGAATTGGAACTCAGAATAAGTCAATACAATATTCACCGAATTAAGGATAAATAACTTAACTTCAAATGCTTATTGGTCCAATGATGTGCAAAATGAATATCGCTGAGAAGTGTTCAGAAAAAAATTGGGTATATTTTTCTAAATTCAAGCTAGATATCTATTATTGAAGCTATGTCCAACATCAATTTGAATTGTATTGACTGTTGAACTCCATTACTTAAATGATAGCAGTCGCGCAGAATTTACTAAGGAGGAAATGAGAATAGCCTTCGAGGAATACATAGTTATAGCTCAGTGAATTTGGTATCATAAAGCTTTACTCTACTTCCGAGTAGACTGGTGGGATCCAAAATTGAAGTAATGATAGGCGAATCATTAATCATTTGCTCTTGTTACCATGAATGAATTTTCTACAGCATGTATTTGGCAATTTTTGGATTGAAAATACTTTTATCCATACAATAAGGACTCGTGAAGACTTTAGCCATGGATATATACTACTTTATTTAATTGCCCATTTCCAAAACTACTGAAGATAAGATTTTCCTAAAATTTCTGATTACTTAAAAAATAGACATCTCGGCAGAGCAAATTGTAACTAACATTCGCAACTACGCCCAAATTCTGGTGCACACTAGAATTTCTAACCAGTTTAAGCATTCGGTCCTTTGGCTCACAGCTTAAAAGAATAGTTTTGCTCACTCCTCCAGGATGTTGATTGAACTATCTTGCAACTGACTTGCTCGACTAGTCGAACTAAAACGATTTATTTAAGCGGCGTACATGCGCACGACATTTTTAGTATCTTCCGAATTTGCAATGAAGCGATTTTCCTAAATTATACGTCGCAAAGTATATATGTTTACTATATGATCAAACTTAAGCAAGCAGAAAACCGATAGAATAATTAGTTGGTTTTTGGAATTTGCTCCATTACTCCACCATTTGAATTGTCTGCATTATGTTCAAGAAGAATTTGGAAGCAGCATTTACGACATTCATATTAGAGGGGTGCGTGCTTTGGGCATATTTTGCTAGATATACAATAGCATTAATCAAGGCTTACTCAGTATTCAACTAGATATGTTTTATTATTTAGTACTTTTCTGGACAGTCAAATCCGGATCGTACATCCGTTTAGATTCAAATAGTAGAATGCGCAATCTATGTTTCTGTCATCGTAATATACTTGGTTTCAATTTTAACCCCTTTCAAGTTATCTATATGAAATATACTCCGTTTCAAACATTATTGAACGCCAGTAGTTTATTTCGTTGAAGCCTCCGACTTCAACTGTCAAAAGCGCAATATTTCTTCGCTACATTGTGGTCGGCCATGTGATACTTCGGGGATGTATTAGAGATACATCGGACTAAACTTGTTGAGCATAATCATCTTTTTAATTGTCAGTCAGCATGTAAGAAAATCAGGTAAAGTTGAGATTGATCCCTTCACGGAAAGGGCAGCAGTCACGATTTGCAACCAACAATATGTAAGACAGCCGCACAAGCGCATACCCTTCGTAGGTGCATATAATTATTTGATCAATGATTAGATGATGGAAGGTAAAAACCCTGTGATGAAAGTTCTTCATCTGATGATATTGTAGATTTCATTATTCGACTAATTCGAGGAATAATTTCAGTATAGATTTTCAACATAGAACCTAATTTCAAATCACTCGACCAATTGGAAAAAAAAAATCCTTATAATGGAAAGCGAGAAATATGAAATTACCAAACTTTCTCAAACTGAATTAAAAGATGACAATAGTTCCTTTTACGACGAAGCTTTCAAGTTTGTAACTGAGACGAATGTCGATTCACTGTTACGCGATGTGGATAGTTCTGGTGTTTTGGGCAAGATAGACTTTAAGCTTATGCCTATACTTTGTGCCATATACTTCCTTCAATTCTTGGATAAATCTTTATTGAATTATGCCGCTGCTATGGGAATCAAAAAAAATTTGAAGGGTGACGAATTCGCTAATCTTTCAACCATATTCTATGCCGCTTACATTTTTGGAGAACCGATCGTATCTTACTTTTTGCAGACTTTTCCTTTATCCAAAACTGTAGGATTGTTCATATTTTGTTGGGGAATTGTAGTAGCATGTCATTCGGCATGTCATAGTTACTCTTCGCTTATGGTGGTGAGAACTTTGTTAGGTATATTTGAGTCTTCATCGGCCATTTCATTAATTATAATCAGTGGAATGTTCTACACTAAACCCCAACAAGCTAGCAGAATGGGTATCTGGTCAGTAATGTCCGGGGTGGCCACTATTGTTGGAGGTTTACTTTCCTTTGGATTTCAACATGTGCATTCTACTAAGTTAGCTTCATGGCAAATTTTGTTTTTATTCATGGGTATTGTAACTGCAGCCTTTGGAATATTAGTTGCCATTTTTTTACCAGACGATGTTACTTCAGCCAGATTTCTCACTGACATTGATAAGAAAGTAGTGCTTGAGAGAGTTCGTATCAACCAAACTGGTACCATAAGTAAAAGGTTCAAAAAAGAACATATTTATGAGTTATTGTTCAAAGATAAATTGACCTGGCCTTTCTTCTTTTTGACACTTATATCCCAGATTATTACAGGCTCATTGGGAACATTTTCAGTTACTGTCACTTTGTCATTTGGATTTGATAGTCACCAATCGGCCTTGCTCCAATTGCCAGTTGGTGCATTGATTATAATAATAATTACAATTGCCACACAATTAGTAGCTAGGTTTGGGCACATTTCTTACATTACAGCTTCTATGTTCGTTCCTTCTATAGTTGGAGCTATTGTTTTATTATCAACTAAATTGGCAAGTCACAAGCTTGGGAACTTGTTGGGCCTTTATTTGTTGTACAGTGGATCTTCTTCAATTACGTTAATTTATGCCTGGACCAGTTCTAACACTGCAGGCTCAAGCAAAAAGTTCTTTAGAAGTGCTATGACTATGGTTGCTTTCTCTATTGGAAGCATCATCGGTCCGCAATTGTTCCAGTCAAATTCAGCCCCAGGTTATCACCCTGCCAAGATAACCATATTAGTTACACAGATAATCTGTGTACCTCTTACTTTCTTGATTAGATATCTCGCTAAGAAGGAAAACCAAAAAAGAGACTCGGAACCAGAACCGCAACTTCCTCCAAACTACGAATTTTTAGACTTGACCGATATCGAAAATAAAAACTTCCGCTACTCCTTCTAGCCTGGATTCTAATTTATAATATTATATATACTCGAGTACAAATCTACTCAATTATAGAGATGTAGTAATTCAATAGACCATTAGATTAATCACGCACTTATTTCGAGGTTAAGCGTAAATAGTTTGATTTTTGCAGTCAAAGTTTAGTATGCCATTCTTGGCATATACAAGTTTTAGTTCTTTTGAAAAGTATTTAAATGAGGTAGACCGCAATAGAACTCTATCCTTTGAAAATGCAGTTGCCTGATGTTAAACCTTACGAAATTGATAGTAGGATCTGTCTTGTTGATATATGCTGATTGTCTCGCTCTTCCAGCTGGACCTCTGGTTGGAATTCCGCTGGTAAATCTTCCGCTTGCCTTACCAATACCAATTGTGCTACCAAGCATGTATACCTATAACCCGAACTCTATGTTCAGAGTATACAATGATGTTAAAGAAAATATCAAGGAAGTAGAAAAGTTTGAGGACATTTCGGCTGCTGATTTAATGAGATACGGTGTGATTCGAATTGCAAGTACGAAGTCAATTATTGTAGCGGAAAAATTTGCCATCAACGTCATGGATGAGAACTATAAGCCCAATATTGGGTCTAGCGTTGGAAACATGGCTGATATTAAAGCCCACGACTTTTATGAAATAAATTTCGAAGAAGCAGAATACGAAGAAGATGAAGGTGAATGGATGAAATTAGGGCCTTGCTACGACAATCGCGAATCTGGGAAGGTGTCGTACACACAAGGCTGGACTCTTGGGGCTTCTACTGATTTTAGCGTGGGGGGCCTGCTTAATTTAGGAATAATGATCACTCCTTCAGCAACGGTGGCATTTTCACTAGAGAAGACTATTAGTGGGAGTTTAAGTTGTGACGTTCCAGCGGGGGAAACGTTACAGTTTCAGATCAAAGCTGGATGGATGAGTATACTTAAGGCGAAAAGACGTCGAATTAAAATCAAAGGGGACTACGCTTATACTAACGGAATCTTTGTTTCGATGGATGTCGGAGAATACGAAGCAGTTCAACCGTATGTAGTACCTACTAAAAAAAACATTCATACTGCGTGTATAACGGATCCAGATTATTTAACGTGTTTGGATGAAAAATGATAATTTGCAGCCATAAACTTTATATTAATAGCATATATACCAGTATAGTTCGACTAATCATTTCTTCTTTGAATGATTCTCAAGATGAAAAGGAACAAATTGACTAAATCCAAGTAAAGTTTAATTGTGCAAATGATTTCATCCTCTAGATGAGCTGTTTTCAAGATTATTTGCGTATCGACAATAACGTATGCGCTGAATATAAGAGCACCAATACCCGAATAAGCCAATTCTACAAATTCGGATTGACCAGGAAAGAAAATCAGAATGAAACCCCAGGCAATGAGACCCCAGAGTGACATTCCTAAAACCCCCTGCCAACTAGTAAAATCATACTTTGTTTGAAATGCAAACGCAGTCAACCCAATAAATATAACTGATGTAAGGAGAAGAGCTTTGATAACGGCCTCGGTTTCCACTAGGGAACAACTCAACCCAATACCATAGGCCTCGCATAACGTGAATCCTGTGAGAAGAAACAAGTTTGTAGGATATGTGCGTGCCTTGAAATGTGCTCCGATTAAAAAACCAATACTGCCTACGATAGATACAATAAATAACCAAATATTGTTGAGGCACCAGTTTTGGATGGTGCCATTGGATCTAATGACAAATCCAACAAGTACAGTAGCAAGAATCTGAGCTGTTAAAAGCGAATACACTTTTCTAATGAACATCTGTCTGACTGGCAATTCACATGATGCTACATTAACTGAGTACTTGAAGTCATCTGGCACATTGTCGCCTTCAGTCCTAGGAGTATCATAGGAGGGTGGTGGGGGTGCAGAGGGACCGGCTTCGAAACTCTCAATTGGAGGTTCTGAAGGTAAAACGTCGTATTTTTGACTCATTTTTGAACTCTGCTCTTGTGTTAAATTGGTTTCAGCCAAGTAATCGTATTTGTGAATATATCTTACAATCAAGGAGATTAAGTGGTGACGTCACGTGATACACATGGGCAACTATAGGGGAATGGACGACCACGGAGGTGCAGGCAGTTTGCGGGAAATTAACCGAATATTATTGCAGTAGTAAAAATGCGCAAACACAAGTTTGAATAGTGAGGCAAGATTGCTTGGAGAGGCTTTCGGGAAGATCATAGTAAACTATCATGGAGAAAGCATAGTCGGGCCGAGTCCGATTTGCAGTGTCTAATGCGTTTCTAGACGAAGTCAATGTAAAAGTTCCAGCTGAGATAGTGTTCAAATTGACGCCTCGAACAGAATTCGATTTTTCAAAAAACAAGTAAGCTTTCTGTACAGTCTAATTGTCTGCGAAAGCCGCCCAACGCCCAACGATTCATTGCTAAAATGGTTGAAATTTCTAAGGGTTCAAACCAGCGTACACCGACGGGAAATGAATGAAAAACTAAAAATTGCTTTGCTGCATCAGTATAAACGTCAAGTTATTTTTTCGCAGCCAGTAGCACAAGTGTATGCTGTATAATATTCAGGAAAGGATTTTTAGAGTTGAGCAGATTTTAAGTTTGGGACAAACATTATTAAGCCGACTGTTAGTTTCAGTTAAGACTATCATGTAGACCCTTTCGGGTGTATTAGAGGGAAGAAGTAAGTTACTGGATGATAATATGCACATATATGTTTTGTTTCCAACAGGTACCAAAGCTGGGTTTTGTATAGCTTGAATACCAACTTATTGCGTCGAACAATAGTCTGCACCCTCCGGCTCGGCAATATCTACAACAGAGTGCAAATTAATTAATATTAAATAAATGCATGATTATGCATGTTAACACGTTCGATAGGTTTATTTCAGCACATTTTGCAACGTGAACTACAACAGGAGTTACTGCATTAAACTAGCATATATACATGCATATAAATTGGTACTATTCCTTAGACCAAAGTGGACATATTAATCGGCAGATATGAAGACAAGTTGTCAAACAACAATCCATAAAGGGTTGAAAGGACAAGTTTAAAACTTTCCGGTGAAATGCTCACTGTAAGAACCAATCAAATTTTCGTTGTCACTACAATCAGTATTACGCCTCCAGATTTAGCAGTACGGTGGAAAAATTGATGCCGAGAATTTGGGCTTATTATAGCTAAGCCACGACCGTCATCGGTTATTCATAGTTATCCGGAAGGTTGTGCATCGCACGCTAATGCCACAAAAAAACCATCAAACGTCTTTACTGATAACAGAATTGCGTGTCCTACATACTGAAATCCAATAAAGTTGTTCAAAAATATTTTATTGACTCACAGATTCCGTTATTATACTACTTATGTTCTCAGTGTCCCTATCTTGCTCCTACTCACCATCCCCCCCTCTCCGTTTCTACTATTCTCCCATATTAATCTCCCCCCTCTTTTCTAATAGTGTCTCCACTTTAATAGATAAACTTGCATACCATGTCAAATCGCGTAAATGTACCCCTCTCCAATAATAAATGAATGATCAGTTATGATTGCACAAAACAAGTACATAAACGTTTATCACACGTTCGCATAAACTTTAGTAGATAAGGATTATCTTTTGAGGCTTAAAGCCACGATTTGAGGGAAAATACAGCAGTGGCGGTCAAAACAAACTACTACAACTTAGTCGAGCAAAAAGCAATAACTAATCACTCAAATAGTGCCACAAACAACTCCTAATTAGTTTTTGCAAATGTAGTCTTCAACCTCTAACTCTAAATTAAGCTTTAGGACTTGTGCAGTAACCTGGCATCTATATTTTCATTCATTAATTGCTGTGTTTAAGGGCCAGCAAATCCCTATGCATTGTTCAATTCTATAAATCTATAATTCTACTAAATCGTTAACCATCATTACTAAATCTTCTAAACCGGAATTTCTTGACATTCTTAATTTTAATGTTATCAACATTTGTCTTGAATGAATCCATTATCAGGCCAATTGATGAACCTCTACTATTTGGACTTGAAACTCCGTTGGGAGAGTTTGACGTACTTGATGTACTGTTGTTTCTCGTATATGTCGGTAAAAGTACCTCATGCTCTATAATATCATCCCCTCTACCGAAGTAATCTGCAGTACTATTACTTCTCTTGGTACGTTCTTGGCCCACTGTAATAGTATCAGGGGATATGATCTCTGACTTGCGTCTATAAACCACAGAACTAGAATTTGGTGACGCCGGCGACACCAATTGTTCACTTGCAATTTTGTTACGTATATGCCTGATAAATTCGTTGTACAAATTGAAAAGAGTGTCATCGTAAACCACTCTTTTGCATCTTTCGATAACATTAATGTCCGGACACTTTTCCTCGACAAGTGCCTGTCTGATATTATATGGCAAATTTATTTCATTATTTGCTTCTGGTGATAAAAATGTGGCTTGAATTTCTTGCCATACCTTGCTAGTTGGATTCTCTATGAATCTATTAAGGCCGACAACGAATTCCAAATTTTCTAGACAATGGACGTTTGAAAGATATTCCATGAAGTTATCTCTTGTATAGTATGTGTCATTACGAGTATTTCCTGCAAGTAGTTCATCAAGTGTGGGTATTAGTTGGATTGTCTGATGCTGGTTGATTTTGTAGTTTAAAATTGTTGCGGAGCCCGCGTAGGAACTGGTTGTATTCATGCAGAGATTCTGATATTGAAATGATTAATGCTTGAATCACAAGCTGACTTAGTAAATTATTCAATATTAATACCGATTAATATATGATTCGAATCTCAAGAACCCAGAATGAATTTTGTTGGTTGACCCCGGGTATCGATTCGATATTGAAATGTTTGACTGATAGATACTAAATATGTTCAAATATATTTAGTATCCTTTCTGAATGTTTACTTATTACCTTTCGCTAAAATAAATGCAATGTGTCGGCCTGAAAAGACGTTATATATATAATTGATCTGGTGAGAAAAATAATAAGGAGCCTCAGCCATTTACAATAGAGAGGGGACACCTGCAAGTCGTTGAATAGATTATGCGCAATATCGAGCTACCGTGCCCCCAACCTTGTTTGCGCTTCCCAATCGGTTCGTAACGGTTGTCTTCGAAAACTTATTTTTTAGTACAACGACTTGGTCGATTTACATCAACACTGCGATATTGGTGAGATGGAGAGCACATTATTCTAAATGATGGTTACCGGCAGAGCACTAGCGTTTTTAATGATTATGCAAATCTACAATCCATATTTAGTCCGATATGATGTGCCATTTCTGATGGATAATTCTTATGAAGCCACTGTAACCAATAATCGTTTATAGTTGCTTGAATATTTTTTAGCTCCGGCCTTCCATTGTTTTGCGCGTGAATAAAAAAATATGGCTTAGATTCTTGACTATCCTTGAGAATTACACTACAGTCTGTGGATACCCAGCTATCCCAGACAATATTTTTATTAATTTGACGGTAGTGTGGAGGTAATCACGTCAGGGTTTATAACTAGAACTGAGTAAAGGAAAAAAAAAAAAGAAAAGTACCTTAATAGTCAAAGAGAGCTGAATCCCACTGGTCAGACAACATTTCTTGTTCTTCCCACATATCCCCGGTGCTCGGTTCAATTTTGAGTTTTGACACCATTCGTCCCTACTCGAATTAAGAATTTCTTACATATTTAGAATTATTGAAGGCCACGCTATTTGGCTAAAATTGACCATATTCGGAAGCCAATTCTACAGATTGAATAAACTATATAGTTATTGAAAACACGACTACGTGGATTTATTGTAATTTTAGCATGAATAGACAATAAGAAAGCGGTTTATCGTTGAGCTCAATCACAATCCTCGAAAATAATTGGAGTGATCACAATTCAGTCATCGCGACCGCGCATAAGTTGAATCTGTAATGTTAATAAACAATCTCACCTGAAATTTATCTTCCGCAAAATAAATATAACCGGTTTTTGTTTCTCAACAGCTCTTTGAGCAATTTTCTTGGATATATTTCTCCGCTCTATATAGTGCTGTGCGTTTCTTATGATATTATTGAGGAGAAATTTAACTCCGGACTCCTTATTAATATGCAACTAGCACTGGAGCACTGAATTTTCATAGTTTTCACGAACGCATGAAGAAATTTTCACCGGCCAATTTCCGTCGCATTGACTACCCTACACATTTAAATTAACGTGAAGAAGTCAGCTCGGCTAACGGAAAAGTATTGATTCATAACGGATTTCTCTCTATTGTCTCCACGATGATGCTGCTAGTATTATATGAGAAGCGCCATTTTCGATGAGATGATGTATCATTTAAAATACAACCATACAAATAAAGCCCTCGCCCACCTGCTCGATATTGCCGTTTCCTGCGTTTCCTTATGCAACCTGCACCGTAAGTTCTATAAGCACCTAATATTGACTCGATCTCCTTATTTTATTCCTTATTCTTAGGACATAATTCCGACATCGTCAAATATTTTTGGATACCAATAATATTACGGATAAATGGATAAAGCAAATTCCCATATTCTACGCTGATCCATTCCTCAACATCCGTGTTTGTAAGTTGATTCTTTAAACTGTTGAAGTGTATCACGGTATATCAGGATCGAGAGTGGCCTTGTAGAGAGCTTCCATCGATCGGATATCGTATCTCCAGTATTAGATTGCCCCGCAATCTTGCTAAGTAAAGCAGACCGAAGTTTTTCAAACCTCGTACTTAGTTTTGTGTAACAACTCATTTCTTGGTAAACCCTGGC
The DNA here is from genome assembly GCA_030575035.1 of Suhomyces vadensis. NCBI lineage: Eukaryota > Fungi > Ascomycota > Pichiomycetes > Serinales > Debaryomycetaceae > Suhomyces > Suhomyces vadensis. Next base: position 3,084 of record JAJMGK010000004.1, on the reverse strand, counting down.
GTTACCTAAAGAAAAATTTTGTACTGAAATGTCAAGATACACCGTAGCTTATGTTACAACCTGGATATCCTGAGCGACGAAAAGATAACTTTCATCCAAAATTGAAATTTGAATATTCGATCAATCAAGTTAGACTCTTGCCTCACATTCCGCTTACATATTTCACTGCCATAAATTTTTGTTCATTTTATTTATTTTTTTTTACGGTCCACCTTTTTCATCCTTCAAACTCTTGGCGCAAGTGTTGTGTTTAATTCATACATTTTCAAATATTAACATATTTCCGGTGTTCGAATGTCCGCGCTTTTCTTCGGTCTTGGGCAGGCACACACACACGCTTAATGCACCTAATTTATCGTTTTAAATCGAGATTCAATCTGGCAGCGCGGGATCCCACTTTCCTCACTGCATCCCCCCAATCTGGAAATATTCATGATGCCGATTTTAAATTGCAACCATTTAGAACAACTTACAGAAATCATCTATAAATAAGAGAGTAATATTCAGAATTTGAGGAAATGGGTCAATCCACCCATCAGCGCAATGAATTCTCAGATTGCCACTTCAAATCCCAATGAGATCCTACTTAATTTTACTATTTTCGGAAATCAACAAACAATAAGTTTTGCAATGATAGATAATTATCAGGAAATTGCTATCAGAAAGGCAATTATTAATGGGTGCACGATTGGGGCATGCGGAACTCTCGCAATTGTTTTGCTAATATTTAATTCTCAAAAGAAGAAAACCCCAATATTTTTCCTTAACTTGGCTACATTAATAACGGCAACGATCAAGTCATCCATTTACTTGGCTTACTTACTAGGTCCATTGGCTTCTCCATCTTTTGGATTTACTGGCTTGATCGATGAAACTGCTACGGGGAACTATAGAACTTCAATTGCTGCAAATGTGTTTCAGGTGATTTTGATATTTTTAATCGAGTGTTCAATGACGTATCAGATATTCGTTATTTTCCGGTCACCTGAGGTTCGAAAATTGGGTTGTACTCTAACAGTTGCGGCAGGTATTTTAGGTTGCACGGTCGTTGGATTTTACATCAATAATACCGTGGCAACTTCCAGAATTTATTTGAGTATCTACGCAGGAAAACCCATTCCATTGACAGCTCAGTATAGCTGGATAACAAGTATTCCAGCAACTTTATTTGCAGTTTCAGTCAATGTTCTAAGTATATTATTAGTATTGAAATTAGGCTTTGCCTTAAAAACTAGACGATTCTTAGGATTGAAGCAATTTGACAGTTTCCATATCCTCTTTATCATGGCAACTCAAACTCTTATTATTCCTTCAATAATTATGATTGTGCAGTATAGGTACTACGATTTAGGATACTCGACACTAGTATCGGTTGCAAATTTATTTGTAATTCTTTCATTGCCACTCTCTTCGACTTGGGCACTGGCTGCAAATAATGAACCAAAAACCACGTTTCACTACGGCTTCCGTAAATGGAATTCAAACACATTCTCCGATTCTAGCGACCAGGAGAGTCGAACATTGACTAGTTACTCTTTCCGCCCTGATAAACTTATGAGAATCTCCACTAAAGACTCATTGGAATCGGAAAAGACAGTTCTTCCGAAGAGCCCCAGTTCTGTGAGATCCGAGTTACCTGCAGACATTGAAGCAATAATTAATTCCGAACTTTCTTACGACGAGTTTAACAAAAACGTTCACTATCTTACAATTGGAACTCCTAGCGAGAGTTCAGATAATAATTCGCAGGAACCAAATCAAAAGTAGTTGCCATAGCTTGATGGTCTTTTTGGAAATATAGATATTGTGCAATCCTACCTAGATTTAGCCCATGAATTAAATATATTTAAGAATGTATTTGTCAGACTACCCGTAGCTAAATTACCTTATTGTATTAAGCAAATGGATGATGTGTTAAAAAAAGTGCCGGTCCCAGGAATCGAACCTGGGTTTGTTCGGCCACAACGAACTGTACTAACCACTATACGAGACCGGCTATTTCTGAATGCGGAAATTCTAATGACAAATATGTCGTGTTAAGCTTTCTAGCTGACATAATATGTTACTAATAATATCGATTCTCGGAACGTATTACCAACGAGTTAAATAGTTGAAGGGTAGATATAAAAATAAATTAAAAGCTCTACGTATAGCCTAGTATAGTGTACACTTGATACATCATTCTTTGTAGCTTTGGATTTAGGCTCTGTTTTCAGGTAATCTAAGTAGTATGGAATTTCCAAAGCTCAATCCTAGTCAAATCTGTATATCCTTGTAGTAGCAAGTGCCGGTGATCATCTAGTTTTATCTTGAATTATCTTGCATTCAATCTTTTAAAGACAAGGAAATCAGGTAGAGTAGTGAAATAAGAAACATGATCAATTAGTTGCAGTAGTGGTTCTTGAAACTAATTTTCTTAATTGATCTATACCTATAATTTATCGTCTTCTCTACTAGGATTTAGATAAACAATAGAAATTATGTTGTTAAATTAGTTTTAATGATTGGCAAGTGATCAAGAGAACCACTTTATGAGTTTTCAATTTTTACGACGTCTAGAATGTTTTCATTCAAGCTATAGTAATTGGACAGTTAATTCAAACCTAGATTAGTGGAACATGTAGAAATAAAATCAATTGCCATTAATTAGATCATACGTGGATATTTCAGGTTGGCTAGAAAAAGGATGGTCATGTAATTAGTACGGAATCCACTCTTTAGGATTGATATATAAGCTATAGGAAAGCATACGACTTAATGTGGGATTTTCTAAAAAGAAATTCCAAAGTCTGTTGGCCTTTATGCTTCACCCAATTCTACTTGGATAAAGGTACCATGCTTACATTACCAACCACTTTAGTTTCACGTACTTCAGAACACTACAGCCATAATTACTTGACACGTGATCACATAAGCACATTTGCAGTTTACTTCGCAGTAAAATTTCACAGAAGCTACGAGAGCTGCAGTGAGACAGTGTCAAGATCGTTATTAAACTGTGAATGCTAGCAGAAGCAAAAAATATGATTCCGCCCAGGATCGAACTGGGGACGTTCTGCGTGTTAAGCAGATGCCATAACCAAC